>CM016727.1:6424171-6863843 GCA_005771605.1 Scutellaria baicalensis | reverse complement strand
AGTATGGCAAGGAACTCCTTCTCATAGATAGAGAGACCCAAATTCTTAACTCCCAAGGCTCTGCTGAGAAATGCTAAGGGATGATTTTCTTGCATAAGGACAGCACCAATTCCACCATAGCAAGCATCAGTTTCAAGAACAAAGATTTTATGAAAGTTTGGCAAGGCTAAGACTGGAGCAGAAGTCATAGATTCTTTCAAAGCAAGAAAAGCCTTCTCAGCCTCTGGACCCCAAAAAAATCTTCCTTTCTTTGTAAGTTCAGTGAGAGGTTTAGCTATGGTACCATAATTTTTGATGAATTTTCTATAGTATCCAGTCAAGCCTAAAAACCCTCTGAGTGCCTTCACAGATGCAAGTGTTGGCCAACTCACCATCATCTTAATCTTTTCTGGATCAGCCTTAACACCCCTTGAAGTAATCACATGTCCTAAATACTCCACTTCATCTTGCCTAAATGTGCATTTAGACATCTTAGCATATAGGCTATACTGAGTAAGAGTTTCAAATACCTTCCTCAAATGTTGCAGGTTTTCTTCAAAGTTTCTGCTGTAAATCAATATGTAATCAAAGAAGACCAAGACTAAATCCTTCAAATAATCACAAAACACCTTGTTCATCACAGCTTGAAATATAGCAGGTGCATTGGTTAGCCCAAAAGGCATAACCACAAACTCATATAACCCTGAAGCAGTCACAAATGCAGTTTTGTGAATATCTTGCTCATGTACTCTAATTTGATGGTAGCCAGCTCTCAAATCTATCTTTGAGAATACCTGAGCTTCCCCCAATTCATCCAATAAGTCATCAATCAAGGGAATAGGATAGCTGTCTTTGACTGTGATAGCATTCAACCTCCTATAACTATACGAAACCTCCAACTCCCATCCTTCTTCTTTACCAATAACACAGGGGAAGAGTATGGACTGCTGCTAGGCCTTATTACTCCTGTTTGAAGCATCTCCTTCACTAATTTTTCAATATCTTACCTCTGTACCAAAGGATATCTGTAAGCATGTTGCTTGGCAGGCTCAGATCCTTCTTTGATAGGGATTTTGTGGTCCATTCCTCTCTCAAGTGGCAAATCTCTAGGAACTTCAAAAATATGTTCATATTCCTTAACCAATGAATCAAATAACTGATGATTAGGCTTCCTCTCCTTCTCTTCTTGGCTGGAAATCAAACATAGGTAAGCCTCCACAAGAGACTTGTCCTTATGCACCTCCTTTCCCAATTGCTCCACTGATATCATATTCATTCTAAATTGGGGCTGAATTCCTTGCAGTTTCACCTCCCTCCCTTTTGATGGTAAATTGAACTGTATGCTCTTTGAAATCCAGCAGGATTTGACCAAATTGGCTTAAGAGATCCACTCCAATTACCATATCACATCCCCCTAACTTCAGCAATCTCACTGAAGTGCTGAATTTACAACTTCCCATCTCCCATTCAAAATGTGGACATTTAGAGTTACATTCTATCTTATTCCCATCAGCCACTGTCACCATCAAGGGGGTAGTATACTCAATAAGGCATCCCAACCTCTCAGCAGCCAAAGGATCAAGGAAACTGTGAGTGCTTCCAGAATCAAGCAATATAACAAACTCCTGATTAGCTGCTATGCCAAGTAGCTTGATTGTATCAGCATGTAATGGTCCTGCAACAGCATTAACGAACACTTGCATTTCCATTTGACTATTTTCCACTCCTTCAAATGTTAGAGTTTCCACAGAATCATTCTCATTCTCTTCCACTAAGATCAAGTACAGCTTCTTGCATTTGTGACCAAGATGAAAGATCTCATCACAATTAAAGCAAAGATTCTTTTCCCTCATAACCTTCATTTCTTCAGGAGTTAGTCTTTTGATTGGTGGCAATTTCGCTTTAAACCCCTCAGATTTATTAGGCATTCCTATTGAAGGTGGAGTGAACTTAGGAATATGTTTCTGTTGTTTGGTTAGCAAATGCACAATACCTTCATGTTGCAAAGCCAATTGTGTAGCACTCAGCAATGTGCTAGGTTTTTGTATAGCCACAAGTTTACCAATCTCCTCCTTAAGTCCACCAACAAAGTTCTCTATAAAGTAGTCATGTGATAAAGCCCTGTTATGTTCCTTCATTAATGCTGCCAGCTCTTCAAACTCATGAATATAAGTCTGAACTGATCCAGTTTGCCTCAACTTATTGAATTGAGCCACCAAACTTCCCCCTGAAGGATTCATAAATCTATCTAGAACTGATTTAGTAAATTCCTCCTAAGACAAATTGGTTCTCTCATCCATGTAATCCACAAACCAATTGTCTGCAGCTCCTTCTGAATTCATAGCCACCAAACTAATCTTATCATAGTCATTCATATGATTGTAAGAGAAGTATCTATAACATTTCCAAATCCATGATCTAGGATTATCCCCATTGAATCTAGGAAAATCTAATTTGAGCATCTTAGCATGAATCGGTGCCTGATTATATCCAAAACGATTCACAGGAGCGGGAGATAAGATTTCTGCCTCATTTCTATCCTTACTCATCCTAACATTACCCGAAGAGGTAGATCCAAAAATAATCAGTGGAGAAAAAGGAGGATCAACAGTATCCTTACCTTTCTCAGCTGAATGACATTGTTGATCCTTCAAGGCGCTCAGAATTTACGATTGCAATATTTCTCCAATACTTTCCAGCTTCGACTCCAATCGAGTTTCTACTGCAGTTTGCCCAATCAGTAACTCAGCTACTTGTTGCTCCAATGAATCAATCCGTTGGCCATGATTTTTCACAGCCATAGCGCAAGGCTCTGGATACCAATTGTTACGATTACGAACGAGTGTTGAGCATGGAAGCTCGTACGAAGGTTGAAGAAGAGTTTGAGAGAGGAGAGAGAAGAATTCAAAAATCTGTTATTTCATAAATGGAGAAGAAATGTGTACAGTGCCTTTATAACAAACAAAACACAAACGACGACGTATCGAATTAGCACAAATGACATCGTTTGACTTATTAAGGAACTAACCCAAAACGACACCGTATCCTAGTCCTAACAGAAATACCCACCATGCACAGCTATGCACATACGCAATCCTGACAACAAAGAAGGGGTCGCCGCTTGCAGTTGCGGCGAAGGTGGCGCAGCGAATGTTGCCATCAGGGTTACGATGTTGTCGATGTGGTTGAGGTGCAGATACGGAGATGGTGGGTTGATGCCATTGGAGAAACCGGAGAACTGAGTTTGGTCAAAAAGTGGGTCTGGTGAAGAGAAGAGGTCGAAGTCGTTGTCCCAGCCGTAAAATTACGGTCTTGTTAGAAGGAAGATGATGGTTAATAGAATCCACAGCGACAACGAAGTGATACGCTGCAGGAAGAGTTGATTTTTAAAGTTTTGAGGGGGGGCGGGGGGGTTTGGATTTAGAAATTAGGGTTCTTGGATGTGAATTGAGGATTGGATTTATTTTAGTTTTTGTGTTTTTCATCTGTTAAATTTTCTTTAATTCGGAGATTTTTAATTGAGTAGGTTATTTAGATGACATGGCACGATGATGTGTCAATTTACCTGATAAATAATGTAAAATGAATTGCCACATATATAAAAAAGATTGACATGTAAGCTAACTGATCAGAAATAATGAAATTGGGGGCGAGTGCATAACACTCGCTGGAAATTGGTCGAGAAATCGAAATTTTTAGCAAAAATGGACTAAAATTGGACAATTTTTTTCGATAAGAGGATGAAAATTGAAATCAGAATTTTAATAGGACTAAAATCGGACGACACTTCTGGGGCTGGACCAAAATTAAAATTTTCCCATCAACAACTATTCAGCGAGGCCAACATTTACTATTCAGCGAGAGGTAGCGACGGACGGACAACGAAGGCAGCGGCTGACGGAGAGCGGCGGCTCAAGGCGGCGAAGTGCAGTGGTGACCAACGGTGACGAGAAGTGTCAGGCTTTCCATTCCAGAAACAGATCGTCGATGAGAGGCGAGCATTGAAATAGAGCGGCGGCGAGAGGTTGACAGAGAGCGGAGAGCGGCGACTCAAGGTGGCAAAGTGCGACGGCAACAGTTGCAGCTCGAAGAAGTCGGGGATGATCAAGACATGAAGGAAGGGTAGCAAATATAACAGCAAATTCACTGAGTTTCTGATTATGCTTCTTCTTCTTTTGAAATATCCTCACTGAGTTTCTTATTATGGAGTTTTAAATATTCTCTAGATTTATTTCGAATGCAATCTTAGGAAATTTGAATCTTAGAATTCTAATTAGTATCTTTGCAAATATTATACTCTATATGCATAAATAGAATTCTTCACCCTTTCTTTTTCTGAAAGTAGTTATGTGACTTGTGAGGAAATTCGATGACATGACACTCTAGTTAGGCTTCAAGTATTGCTCCTGTTGATGACCTATCAGATACTTCAATTTTCATTTTGATCTTAGTGTTTGGTTTTTCAAAATTTAAGAAATGTTATTATCTGTTTGAGATGTTGGATTATTGGGCTAATTGTGTGAAAATAAGCCTTTTGTTGGATAAGTCTTTTGTGTGAAAACACATGATATGTCTGTTTTGAAGTTAATAAATAATTTTCATGCATGTTACGAGAGAAATTTACAACTCTTTTTAGTTTATGGTGCATTAATTATGGAAGTTAGCAGGTTATTTTCATTAGTGATAATTGCATTTCATACTAATTCATCATATTAGAAGAATTAGGCAAAAAAAGAGGATGACGTCTTCCTTAATTTGAAGATTCATAGCCTGCTAAGTGAATTAATATATTCAAATGTCTTAGGACCTGGATTTGCAAATAACATTCACGTTTTATCTCTTTTTTTTCTCATTAATTCACATAACCCCTAGGAAATTGCCAATGAATTGGCAAAGTAAGAGAGATTTCAATGGAAACCATTATTTGAAATATTACAATGTTTCTTGACTATTTCATTCCATAATAATAATTTGTAGATTATCTTTTATGTGTATTTGATCTACTATTGATGATAGGCTGATGTCATTGATGTCATTGATGTTAATTGGGAATATTTTATAATTTGAACTATGTCTATTTTATACTTCACCAGTTCACCAAAATGAAAAATGGTTGATGTTTCTTGAATATTTTATTTTGCAAATTTTGCGCATCTTAAGTGTACTAGAGCTAATATTCATGAAGTGTGTGTTTAATGGGCTGAATGCATTCAAAATCACATAAAAGGGTAGAAGAAGATGATGGTTAGCTTCCACATTGCTAGACTTTTTTTTTTTTTTTTCAAATTTTGGTTGTTAATCTATGTACAAATTTAAAACGATATTTGAGTTTTAATGCTAACTTTTTTCATACATTTGACAGATTCTTGGAAAACAAGGAGTATTTGTGAAGGTCATGATGTTGTTTTCCTGTGAAGGTTTTACTGTTATTGAAATAATTAAATCTAACATTTGTTAATATGTTATTTTTGATGTTTTTCGACAAGTACAATTTTTTAAAATTGTAGTGTTTAGATAAATGTATTGTTGGGAAGATTTGTAAATATATGTTTGACATTGATTTTATGTTGGAATACGTTCTTTTAATGCATATTTTGTTTATACAATTATTGATTATTTATTATAATTATTACAGGATACAGAATATATAAAATAAATGAAAACAAATTTATAGAGAAAGACATCGCTAAAAGCGTTGCAAAAGGGTTGTGTAATTCGAAGAAGATAACAAAGAAAAAAATGTTGCATAAATGTTGTAATTTAAGAAAGACAACGCTAGAAAAGACAACGCTAAAAAAGCGTTGCATAATATATTGCAGAAACTTAAAGAAAACACTCAGTGCAACGCTTAAAAAGCGTTGTCGTATCCCGGAAAGACAACACACTTTGTCTTTCAGCGCTTAATATGTGTGTTGTCTTTCAGCGCCTGTCTTTTACAACGGTGGATACAACAATACTTTTATTCTGGGAAAGACAACGCAGCGTTTTTCTTGTAGTGAAGAAGTTTTTAAGAAAAGTTGAATTTAGTGAAATAGAAATAGTTTAAATAGTATTTATATTTGAAAATATGTATATGATTATATGTTATAAGTCATCATCTAAGTTAAGATTAAATACAATTTGATCAATACTGTATAACATATATTGAAACGTACTCCCTCCGTCCCGGCAGAAGTTGTTTACATTGACCGGGCACGGAGCTTAAGAAAATGCAGTTGACTCTTCCTTTTTGTTTTTTATATTTTATATTTTTTGCTTTTTGCTTACTTTTTGTTTAAGGAGGTAAAAAAAATTTTTTTTGTCATTTATAGGCTGGTAAGTTGGATTGTGACAAACAAAAATGGCAGATAGGCAAATTCGGGTGGGACGGAGGGAGTAGGTTGCATATTATCTATAGGATCACAAATATGTTTGTATACATTTTTTTCCTTTCATTTTTGATAATGTGTCTATGATATTATTATTATTCATGTACCCTCCTACCGTATTATTTATGGACCCTCCTACCATTTTCCGGCTGTTTTAGTATAGTATTTTTTTAATCTACAGTTAGGAATTAGAATATAAAATTTATTTCAATTTTTTTAATTTGTTTTTGAAATTCACAACTTAAAATAATTTTTATATTCTAAAATAGTATTTACATTTTTTAGACAAAGTTACAAACGTTTTCAGATAAAGATTGATTCATTTAATTGGTCTTTTAAAAAAATAAATAATTCCAGTATATGTGAATTAATATTATAAATATTTATACTTTAATAAATAATTCCAGTATATGTGAATTAATCTTAGTTTTTACCTTATATGTATAGATATAATCATCTACCATTTTCTTGACTATTTCATATTCAGAATTTTCTTTTTCAGAAGTTTATGTATAGATATAAAAACTAAGAAGACGTTAGACATGTGACGAATCAGAAAATTGTGGATGGCAAATTCTCATGTGCATAAGGTGCACGGATTTAAATTGGTACCCGAATCTGTGCTTTACTTTTTTATTTTTCTCTTCAGCCTGTTATCTTTATGTTGTAGCCTGTAAGGATGTGACATTTATGTTATATAAGTGTGACTTTTATATATAAATGTTATGAATTTTATGTTCAGTAACTTAAAAATGAAGATTTTCAGGTTTTTTCGTTTCAGGTTGAGACCTTTATGTTGTATTGTTGTGACCTTTATGTTGTATTCTTGTGACCTTTATGTACAAATATCATAACATTTATGATCCATAATTTGGAAAAAAAAAATGAAAATTTCAACGCATTTTTAGAATGAACATACCTTTTTTGTAATATTACGCATATTTTTATGTGATGTTAGTTGCACCTTAATATATATAGGTGCAACTAATATTACATGAAGGTGCAACTAATATTACATGAATGTACATCTAATATCATATAAATTAGGTAATATGTATAAATTTTGCTAAAATTCTTTTTTTTTTTTCTAAGTTAGAGTATATAAAGGTCACTTGATTTATACATAAAGGTAACATTTTTATGATATAAAGGTTACACCCATATAACATAAAGGTAGCAGCATGAAGCGAGGGAAAAAAAAAAAGTGCATAGATCCAGGTTGATCCGAGCTCAATCCGAAATATATGTAAACTGTGCACCGGGTTGATTCGAACTCAATCCGAATTATATGTACACCTAGTGTACAGGAGACCTACTCACTGTGGATTTGCCAGGTATTCTTGTGATCATATTCTTTTATATATAAAAAGTGGATAAAAGTCGATAAACTTACAAGATATATGTATCTTAAAAAGGCTAATAACGAGACAAGATAGAAAAGAAGTATAGATAAGTATAGTGCTCTTTTGTTATCAAATTGAAATTAACTTCCATATTAAAGCCATCTAATAGGTTTAAATTCTGGTAAACTAAAATACTTAAGGACTCACCAATACATTGCATAATTTCAAAGTGCGCATTTTAAACTTGTTAAAATTAAGTTAATAACATTCTCTATTATTTCAACATATATTTTATTTAATATTTATCAAATATCAAATACAATATATATGATTATTGATGAACAGATAATGTGAATTGAAAATGATGAAATATAAAATTAATCATTCCATATAATTGAAAATTTTAAATTATTAATAGGTTGCACCCTAGATAAGTACACTTGATTGTTTATTCCTTAAATGTAATCTTGTATAAACAATATACTTCATTTCATTTCCCTTTTTATTATGTTGGAGGTGACTTTTCACCTTCCCAGCTCTTGAATTAATTCTTCATACCATTTATTCTACTTTACTTGAAGTTGATTTTGCTTAAATAAATACACTTATTTAATTTATTCATGAATGAAAAAATCCACAAGTCATATACCCATTTTTGTTAGTGAAACCCCACTAAAAAATTTAGTCATATTCGATCTAAATGCAAACTAATTTTCCATGAGAATCCACTCTAAAATGATGGAAACTAAAAGAAATGCACCATGCATAAACTAATCGAGTAAGTTATCCTTAGCTATTTATCCTAAACAATATAAATGCATGGTTTTGTTTCACA
Source organism: Scutellaria baicalensis (assembly GCA_005771605.1). Classification (NCBI taxonomy): domain Eukaryota; kingdom Viridiplantae; phylum Streptophyta; class Magnoliopsida; order Lamiales; family Lamiaceae; genus Scutellaria; species Scutellaria baicalensis. The sequence continues at coordinate 6,855,318 of CM016727.1, read as the reverse complement.
ATAAAGAAATCTCTGAAATAATTGGACAAAGATTTAATTTTGTCAAAGTAATGCCATATTACATATATATTTCATAGAATCTTAAATGGCATTCATTGTTCTTTAGACTATAACACTAACTAATTATGATTCATGTAATCCAAGTTGGATTGTACATCTCTATATTAAGTTGATTTCACCACGCAACTATCAAATAATTGAAAGTCTTGAAAACATATTCTTGTGATCTAAGCGATTTTGGTCGAAAACAATTATTACCACCATTATTAATTTGCAAATTAAATACTCAAATATTAAGAGTTATGGTGAAGTACACAATCTCCTTGTGAAAATATAACAAGCTACCTTTTCATTACTAAAAACAAAATATCGACATACAATTTATGTGAAATATAAATTAAAGATCTTGTGTTTATGCAGTGGTAAAGTGTAATATGAAATATATATTGGATTGCGGGCTTGAATTTCCATGGAAATGACAAAATCTAAATCTAATCTAGTGAATATATTCTAAATTAGTAATCGATTCCGTTTCATTTTCACAAAAACTTGCGTGAGGGTCTCAAAGATAGTTCTCACACCAATCAAACCAATTTCCACAAAATTCTATGTGAATTGTAATGTGTGGATTGTGAGTTGAGTCGTCTCATATATATTCATGAAACATTTTATTATTTTCTTTTAAAGTCTTTCTAGATTCCTTTTATAAAGAACATGAAAGTTTTAACTAGCTAATAGTCTATTATATCCTTAACTACAATTAATTAATTAATTAATCCAAGAAATAGGTTTCCCTCGCAATTTTCTAATACCTAGCTACGAAATGATAATACTGTTAATTTTAGAGTAAAATTGTATGAAAATATAAAAAGACTAATAATTGAAAACAATATCTTATATATAACCAATGCTTAAGTATGCTCATAGGAAAAATACACACAAACTTACGTAAAAGAGTCTGAGGGAGAGTTTTCGTGAGATTTATTATTTTAACTCATAAATCAAATATATTTCCATCAATTTATAATTTAGCATGGACTGTTATTTAGCCGTCTTGCGGAACATAGACTTAGTCGAGAAAATATATATACTTTGATGAGAAAGAAACAGAAAAAAAGAAGAATGGCAAAAAAGTAAAATAGAAGGTGAGGTGTATATAGTCAAATGGATTTGTTGAAGCACAAAAAGAAGGCTAAAACAACCTCGTCCAGTTGCTTACAAATCACGTTTCTTTCATTCCCCCTTAAGACATTATGTATTTATTGCCCTTATGATCCTCATGCTCTCTCTCTCTCTCTCCTCTTTCATGGCTTCTCTCTCTCTCTACTTTCCATTGCTTTCCCTCACCTTTCTCTTCTGATTCAGTTTCTCTCATTTCTCTCTCACCTCTTTTCTTTGCTTGCACAGTTGTGTCAGTTTCTAACTCTTTCTTTTCTTCAAATTCCTTTCCTCCATTGTTTTCTCCCCTGTTTTCTTGATTTCCATGGCGAACAGGGATGATCTTATGGAATTGCCACCTGGGTTTCGATTTCACCCCACTGATGAAGAGCTCATCACCCATTATCTCTCTAGAAAAGTGCTTGATTCCTCCTTCTCTGCTATTGCTATTGGCGAGGTGGACATGAACAAGGTCGAGCCCTGGGAATTGCCATGTCAGTCTCTCTCTCTCTCTCTCTCTGGATTCTTGCTGTCCTGATTTTCTGATTCTTGCTGTTGTTTGTTGTTGCAAAAGGGAGGGCGAAACTGGGGGAAAAAGAGTGGTACTTTTTCTGTGTGAGGGACAAGAAATACCCGACAGGGCTGAGGACCAACAGAGCCACCGCCGCCGGCTACTGGAAAGCCACGGGAAAAGACAAGGAGATTTTCCGGGGAAAAGCCCTCGTCGGAATGAAGAAAACCCTGGTGTTCTACAAGGGTAGGGCCCCCAAGGGCGAGAAATCCAACTGGGTCTGCCATGAATACAGGCTGGAAGGCAAGTCCTCCATTGACAAGCCTGCTAAGGTGCACCATAACTAACCCTGCACCCCCTCCCTGTTTTCTTTTCCCCTGTTTTTTTCCCCTAAACTCTTTCCTTGATTTCCACGCAGAACGATTGGGTGATCAGCAGGGTGTTCCAGAAGACCTCAGGTGGGAAGAAGGTGCACATATCAGGGCTAATCAGGAACGAGGCCTCCGCCGCCACGTCAGCACTTCCGCCATTGATGGACCCTTCGCCCTACTCGGGCCGGACAAAGCCCGATTCGGGCCACGTGCACTGCTTCTCCAGCTCCAATGCCCAGGACGATTACCTCACCTGCTTCAACACCTCCATCAATCTCCCACCCTCTTCAAACCCCATGGATTCTTTCCTGCAGTTTCCTCCCCTCCAGGCGGGGTTCGGCCCCGGCCCGGTTCCTCTGCAGGACCCCTCCATCATCAGGACCTTTCTTGCCAATTACGGACAGAGCATGAGCCAGGGATTAAGGAAGCAGAGATCAGACATGGTTAGTATGTCCCAGGAAACTGTTCTGAGCACTGAGAATTCCTCTGTGGAAATGGGGAAGAAGCCATTTGAGGACCATGAAGCTCAGGTTGAGCCACAGGGCCTGGATTGCATTTGGAGTTATTGAATCCTTTTCTTTTTGTTTTTTGAAGATGATGATCAAGATCAACAAAATTTACAAGTATATTATTATTATTATTATTATTATTATTATTGTTATTATTATTATTATAAAAAAGGACAATGATTGTGTGTTAATAGAATTTCTTGAAACTTATGATTGAAGTGGGGATTGGTAATGTATCTGACATTATTTGTGATTTATTTCACTTTTATGGTATTTTTAATGTAGTGTTTGAACCAGGGTTTTGAAATGGGAAATAGTAAGAATTTATGAAAACTATATATGATAATATGATCTTGAATTTAATGTGGGATCAAGTTGGTGGCTAACTCATCATTTTCTCTTGTTTTTATTTAATCTTCATTTGGTGACAATGGATTCCAAAGTTACATCATTGAATATAGGGTACCCATCCAAACTATAGTCCATTCTGCAGTTTCTTGTAAAACTTTTTTTTCGTTGCATCGTCCTCATTAAATTTTGTGAGATTTGCACATTCCAGTAAAATGTCACTTTCCGACTATTTTCTCCGGTGTACACGAAACGATATCGTTTTAATCAAGGGCAAAAATGACTTTTCAACTTACTACCCAAATTCCATTCATCTTCTTTCTAGTCATGTTCTTTACTGGGCAATCAACAGTAGGATGTCCACCATCACCACAAATCTTACACAACACATCACTCTTAAATGTTGAAGTTCGTGAAGGACATGATACTGTCGATGCCCAGGTTCACCATATAACCTACAGTACTCTTCATCCCTAATAGTCTCATTCAGTGCTGCAAGCTCCCTAAGTTGTTGCCTTTTGTGCTCATTGAGAACCTCATCAACTGGATGTAAGAGCTTCTCAACCATACCCGCAGCAGCTTCAAGTGACTCCTGAGTCTCCGCCTCCACCAGCACATGCAGATCCTCATTCTCTGAAGGATCAGGCTTCAAATCCCTCTTTTGTTGTAGTTTGCCCTCTTTTACAAACCCTTTACCCCGAATAACAATCTTTGCTCCTGTCTCTCTTTCCATCCTCTTCTGTGTGTTTCCTCTAGGACCAATAATCACTCCGATGAAATTATATCTAGGGTACTCTTTTATCGGTATGTATAGCTTCTTCTGAAGCTTTGGAGGCCTATAATCCACAGGGGGGTTAAAAGCAGGATTAGGCTCGTCATCTACCCACCTCGACTTCCGCTTCCGTCCACCGGTACAGGAATTTCCATCACCGCCCTCGTTGGTGGATTCGCTCGGCGGTGGGTCCCACCTGGATCTCCGCCGTCTTCGGTTAGACGTTTCCTCCTCAATGCCAGAGAAATCCTTGTCGGTTCCGTTGTGCGTGTTTGTTAGGCCCTTCTCGGACAGCAGTAGCTTCGAAAAATCGGGTTTAGAAAGGGGCACAGATGCATCGGCAGCGGTGACAGCTCCTTTGAGATTGGAAGAGTCGTCGGGGGAAGAGAGGTATGTACGAAGATGAAATTTGAGCAGTAAGTTGAAAAGTCATTTTTGCCATTAATTAAAACGACATCGTTTCGTGTACGCCGGAGAAAATAGTCGGAAAGTGGCATTTTACTGGAATGTGTAAATCTCGCAAAGTTTAATGAGGACAGTGCAATGAAAAAAAGTTTTTACAAGAAACTGAAACGGACTATAGTTCGGATGGTTAAGTGTTCTTCATCATTTGCTTTTTAAATTCATCTAACTATGATTTAGATATATTATTTTTGTTGAGGTGGGACTCAAAATTAGAAGACAAAATTGGTTTTTTCCAATGTATATATTTCAAAATAGTTATCCAATACTGTATGGGTGTGTTTGCTTCAAATTATTGATTAGGTTTAATTATATTCATGTGATTATGAATTGTCTTGAATACATGTGATAAGCTATTCATCTTCATGGGTAATCATATCACAAGGTTGAGTGATATAATAACAGACACTTTTTATATCATGAACTTATATTTTTCAACCAAACAAGTTAATCTTGTTGATATGATATCTATCACTTCTAATAAGAGCAAGAAAACGGACCCTATGAGTAGATGATGTCATTAAATAATATATAATATGTATTAAAGAATAGAGTTGGCCTCATTTGACATAATCTCACATGCGACCAAATTCAAGTATACATGTCATTTACAAGTATAAACATGTTTTTTATTGTACATTTCAAGCATGTCTTTTACAAATATAAATATATATTTTTCTACACAAATACAATCGCCGCACGGTACGACAGTTGCAAGTTTTTGTGTTAGAAAATATTAATGAAATATAAAAAGAGTTGAGTAGGTTTTGTGTGAGACCGTCTTACGGATTTTTTTTCGTGAGACGGATCAATCCATAATTCACACTTAGTAATTCATATGACAAATTGTGGATATAAGTACTTTAATTCATGGGTAATAAAGATCCGTCTCACACAAAAATCTGTGAGACCGTCGCACATGAGTTTTTGTGAAAAGAGTTTGATGCCATAATCAAAGTCTTAATTTCATTAATTGAGGATTCTGTCTATTAAACCCTCTATTTCATATTATATTTTAAGTTGAAATTTAAGTTTTTCAATATAAACTTACGGATATGTAGATATATAATAGTTACTATTATTATATTTAAGGTGTACACTCTTATTTTATAAAACATGAAGTCATTTATAATAACAAATAAAATATGTCGTGTGATACTGCTACCTTATCCCCACATTTTATACGTCAAAGCTATGTGATTGCTTTCATTTTCTTATAAAAATATATACATATATATATTGTTCTCAATTCTGTTTGGTGTTTGTTTTTTGTTTTTTTTTTTAAAGTTTTATTGACTTTTCTTAAAATTTGTCAATTGATTCATTTAATACGAACATCATGCATTTTTCTACTAAATTGAGTGAAAGAAACTATAATTGGAAGAGGATAATTAACTAAAATTTAAGACTTTAATTACTTAAACTTATATACATGAAATGAAAAGGTAAACTATGAAATGCTAAATTTTAATAATTCCATGACATTTTAGTTTGAAGAAAGTTCCATGATGTAACACACTCGTTGAAAGAAAGAATTAACTAATTTATATAAACTACGTGGAAATAGTCGTTTTTAACCATTGAATATATTTTCATATTAACAAACTATTGAATATATGAGTTAATTGAACTTTAAAATAGAAGGAAAAGAAAAGAAAATAAAAAGTAGAGATGTAGAAATCCCCAATCCAAAACACGATAAAGATTAATTTAGCTAGAAGTCACTTTAATTTAGTGTCCAATTGAAATACAATATTTCACATAATAATATGTTAGAAAATTAATTATCATATTAACGTGTATCATATATGTACCCTCGTAAATAGATGAATAAAAGTGTATAATGAAATGTTTCTTTCACAATTAATAAAGGCCATGTAGTTTCATGAATATAATTGTATTATGTAATATTTTGAATAGAGTAAAGTAATTTTTTTTGCCTCATATATAGTGGGTCCCCTGGTAATTTAGGATTTTATTTATTCGAGCTGACAAATGTGGACAGTAAATTACAAAAAAGAGCAATTTATGCCAAATTTCAGCTCGAATCGCTTATTTGGGCTGAAATTGCACGTGCGGTGCACATGTGGGCTGAATTGCGGGCCAGAATCGGACATCCAACAAACTACTCAAAACACCCTAAACCACATCCAACACCAAAAACTACTGATTTCCAGCTATGTTAATATAAAGGGAAATTTTATGAAAAAAAAGGGAAATCGTAGCTAGGTGTGTTGCCTAAAATCGTGACTAACATATAAAACCCACAATTACTATCTAGATGAGAGATTACCTGGGGGAGCTTGGCCTATTCACCGAGATTGGCAGGGGGCCGACGTGCGGTGGCGTGTCGTCGGCGGTGGTGGCGTGTCGTCGTCCTGTGGAACACTGGGAATCGTGGATTTTTGATTTGGGTGAAATTTTTTGATTTGGGGGTTAGAGTTCATGTAGATCTTATTTTGGGGGTTAGGGTTTTCCTTAGACACGTTTTGTGCATTTGTTTTCCAAGTGGAATTGTTTTTTTTTTTTGAACTGCCACGTAAGTGAAAAAATACAGCATGTCCGATTCCGGCCTGCAATTCAACCCACACGTGCAATTTCAGCCCAAATAAGCGATTTTGGCTGAAATTTGGCATAAATTGCTATTTTTTGTAATTTATTGTCCACATTTGTAAGTCCGAATAAATAAAGTTCTAAATTATCAGGGGACCCACTTTATGGGGAAAAAAAGTACTTTACTATTTTGAATATATGATAAAGAGTAGGTCTTGCGTGCCCCGGGGGCACCATACCCCCAAACACTTATTGTAATATTTTTAAGTAATATGAGTAATACATTAACATGTAACAAGTAATACCTTGAATAATACTTTCACTAAAACATATATTTCAATTATACACGTAATACCTTATGAATATGCAACTAATACCTTATGAGTGTACCACTAATACCTTCAAAAATATACCACTAATACCTTATGAATACACCAATAATACCTCATTGATATATACTTAATACCAAACTAATAATATCTTTGGGGGTACGGTGCACCGGGGGTACGTAAGTTTTTACCAATGATAAAATCAAAATCTTTAAAGAATTAAAAAAAAGATGATTTTTGGTAAAATGTCAATTTCTGTTAATTCTTGGCACGCACGTGGATATTGACGCATCACCATTTTCTCCAAGATACAGTCAAGCTTAGGTATAGGATTTTGTGTACAATTCTTATCAACTGTCTTATCAGTTTATTTAATTTAATTTCCTAAAACTAGGTTATTTAAGCTTTTATCTATTTCTTTTTATGAATATTGTGGTTCAATTTTATAATATTGGATTAAAGAAGATGGACTTTTTGTTCCCTAGTGTAGAAGTGTTTATAAATTGGAAAAAAATCATTTTTCATCCAACAACATAGCTATCGTTTGTTTTTAAACCTGTAAAAATGTACATTTTCAATTTTGGTCTCGTGATCGAAAAATTTGTCCAATTTTGATCATCTTTCGCTGGATTTTCAATTTTCCGACCACATTATGGGAAGGACTGAGGGAGGACGAAAAATAAGTTTTTCGTGTTTATAAATATTCGAAGCCTTACCATTCAAGTTTAATATGTATGAATCTGGTAAATAGTGAGTTTAATTAGGTGAAATTTTGGATGACATGAATTAAAAAAAAAAAAACTAATCTCTACAGAAAAATTGGTTAGAATTTTTCTCACACATATATGTCATTTTGTTTCTCATATATATTCACAATATGACGAGTTGATTCATAGAATAGTGCTTAGTGAAGAAATATTTACATATCCCAATTCTAATAATTATAAATGAATTTGGTTCAATGTACTATAAAGGGAATAAAAATTAAACATGTTTAAATCTTGTTAAACAGTGAATTTCGTCACTCTTTCATCCTCAAATAGTTATATAACTTTGTTCATAACCAAAAATCGACAAATCGTTGAAAATTTATCTCTAAAAATTAGGCACATATTTTCCCCTTCCTCTCTCTTGAAAAATCAAGAAAATTCAATTCAAACTTTGGTCAAATCAATGCACGTAATATCAAGATTTGTAGTTTAAACGTTGTAATATATGTTTGTTTTCGTATTTATTATTCAGAATTACAGAACCTAAACACAATCATTACCACCTATATTACAATCATCTAATCACCATGAAATGCATTTTTTCATAATAAAACAACACATCAACCCACTTTTTCACAATAGAATATTACAACAACCCACATTTTCCAGCATTGTTTTAACATCTACAACATAATTCTATCCTGCTAGATCCCCAAACAAACATACGTTTTTACTCTTCACCTTTACTACGAATCCAGAATTTTAATAGCAATATTATTTCCTGAAGAGTATATCTTATGTGAGACCGTTTCACGAATATTGTAATGTGAGATGGATCAACTGATACCTCACACTTAATAGTTCACAAAAGAATTTTTAAAAATGAGTTCAATTTATGTGTAAAAAGTACATGTCTCACAAAAACTATCTGTGAAACCATTTGACATGAGTTTCTGTGTTTCCCCCGAAACCTACCGAACCCCATCCAAACAATCCCTAATTGATTTGTGGAGGGAGGGGTAGATTTATTAAGGACACACCTTGATAGTAGCCATGCGGTCTTTTCTTTTACTTTTGTTTTCTTTTGAGAAAAAAAAAGTTAAAAAAATATTAAAAAAACAAAACAAGAATCCTTCACGGAATAAACCTTAGTTGATTTAGATGAAGAGGATAGAGCTCAAAGCCACATGGGAATGGACGAATATGGGAGATATTTTGGGGGCTTCAAATACATACATACCTTTCGTATATTATCTTGTCATTATTTAATTCAATCTCTTTATTAATTACCATTATCCCTAATCTATCTCCCTCTTTGTCTTCACTTCAATTAATTTATATTAAGGTCCCCATTATCCCTAATCTACCCTTTAATTGGAGAGTTTGGCCACCAACGAATACCCCCTTTTCTAATTAATTATTTCACTTACTATTTCACGTGACATTGTACTATTTGTACTCACTTCTCATGCGTTGCCACTATAATAATAAAAGAAATTCCTAATTATGTATATCTATGTTGAAAGTATAATCGAGAATGACACATGTCATCCGTCCTCTAATTAATCTGATTTCCCGTTCAAATTTTAATCTTAATTTTAATTTCAATTGATTCAAGCTTAGTATTTTTAATTTAGTATAATCAAACATTGATTAATGAGATAATTTTTGATAATTGAAAAACACAAATTAATACTCCCTTCGTTCCGATCGAAGTTGTCTACTTGTCATTTCGGTTTGTCCCAATCCAATTTGACAGCCCATAAATGACAAAGAAATTCTAAAACAAAAGGTATAAAAAAACATTTTTTTAATCAAAAAGTAAGAGTCAACTGCGTTTTCTTAAACTCTGTGCCCGGTCAAAGTAGACAATTTCAACAGAGACGGAGAGAGTATTAATTATAGATTGCTAACAAATTAACTGTAACTTATTAACTTTAGGCCAACCATTTTAATTGAAGTTGATAGCTTATGCAATTGTGTTAAATGATAATTGAAATGTTTTGCATAATTAAGTTGGATTTACATATTGATTAACTTGATAATTAATGATAAATAATAATTAAGTTTATTTATAAATAATAATTTTTTATTTTTAATTTTTTATTATATTAAAATATTTGTGTGATACACGGGTCTTACCCTAGTTTAACTCTATTTAAATGAGGATTAAATCGTGGTATTCTTTCTTATCTTATGTATATATATACACACACAAACTATGTATATATTATATTATATATTACCTAGAATGATATTATTATTTTTATACAAATATGAAGAGTTGGGATATTATGAAATAATATTTTCTCATTAATTTTTTCTATTTTTTAGAAGAATATTAAATTAAAATGAGTGGAAAAAAATAAAGCTTAAAAACATTATAGTAAAGAGGACAATATGAAAAAATAACAAACAATTTAAGAATACAGAAAAAAAAAAAATGTCTGGACACGGAATATTCTCGTCAGATGCTAAAATTAATGAAGAATGAGCCAATTCTAATATATGAGTCATTAATCGTCACTCGTCAGTTTCAGTTCGAACTGTAATGAATAACTATATGACTTAGCTAGATGAAAATAATTACTATTATATACATATGTTTTTTTTAATATTTATTAGATATTCTTAATGTGCAATCATTTCACAAATATAGTTGTGTAAGTTAGATCAGTTCATAATTTATAAAATAATGATTGACTAATGATATAAAAGTTGGCATAATGGAAATTTATTGATTATATTTGTGAGACGATCTCTTATAACTTTGAAGAAACAATAAAAATTAATAATAAATAGATTCCATTAATGGGGTATTAAAATTAAATATTAAAATAAACTTTTATAGACATCATTACACATATAAGGACTATATTACACTTTCTTAGAAAACCTAAAATTGTGTTAATAATTAATACACAAACCAATAAGGTTAAAATTAGAAAGAAAGAAAAAACTTTATTTTTTCCGAAGAGTAAAAGAAAAAGAATAATACATTATTTTTGTATAAACACAAATAAAAATAAAGTAAAGGAAGCTTATAATTATATAACATCAATTCTGATACCACATTACAGTACAATACCAAATCTTTATATAAAAATTACATCATGTAAAACTGAAATACTATCAATGGGTTGTCTTAAACTTATTTGTAGATAAATATAACCTAACATAAATGAGAAGTAAAACAATAAATTTTAGAAAAAATCTTGCCCAATTTATTTCATCTTATTAATTAATCAAAAAGAAAATAAAAAAAGTCCGTCTCATAGAATTGGACTTCTTAATTGATTCTAAGTTCTAACTCTACACTACCAATTGTTGACATATTAATATTTGTTCATCGTTGATGTCAGCATATCAATTAATCTCACTTTCCATATAAAGAGGAGATGAAATTATTACACGTAAGCAATGAACATATTAAAAATTGTCTGTCGTGAATATTTAAGCATTTTCCTTTCTAACTATCCAACAATTAAGTCGAGTAGAAGTTTTAAACTATTAATTTGAAAAGAAGTTAAATTGATCAAGTCAAATGTTTATTTTTAGTATATAGTTAAGTGTTACGTCCATTCCAGACCTTTATGCTATGTGTTTTGGGTTCTAAACTGATAGTGATAATGGTTGATTAAGAAGAGGGCCATTATGTCATTTACAAGGATGGTGGTATGTTTTGTCCACGTCACTTGGTGTGAAAGAGTAGAGAGAGGAGAGGTGTTAGTGGTAACAGTCAACACGTAAGCAAAGGGGGCCCACAGGATGAGAAGTTGCTAGCGTCACAGGGGGGCTGCATCACAGCCAACACGGACTTTGGATCACGTGCCACCTTGCCTTTACCAAACTGCCAATCGCCTCGCCTCACCTCAAGCTCCCACTTTTGCTTACGTGGCTACTCTTTTTTTCTTTTTCTAACTGTTTTCTTTTTTTGTTAGGTTTTGCAAATACTGGAAAAGATAAAATAAATACAATAGAATCTATCTATATCTATAATAATAAGGTTTCGCAGTTCTCCGGTTGCGACACGTAAGCATTTCAGGAGAATATCAAGTTGCCACGTGGATTTTTTTCTTTTTTTCTTGAAACTTTTTGTTGGAAGATGAAAGATTGCTTTTTAATTAATTGATAGATTAATTTGTAATCATTCATATTCTTAATATCTCTCCAACTTCCATGTTTTATTATTAAGTTGAGAGAGATTGTCCATTCACTTTAGCGAAGTAATAAAAACAAAGATGAAAGGGAAGAATTTGAGTTTTATTATCTATTTGTATATAATAGTTGTGCGTGTTGATGATGCTTATTTTTCAGTTGAATGCTAATTTGAATTCATTTTAGGTTTGGTGATTCAAACATTTGACTGTGATGGAGTGTGTGATCAAATGAAGGAGAAACAAATCATCCTAAAGAGCTCGATGACAAAATAGAAAAGTATTAATTATAATTGTTTTCCTTGTAAAAAATGATAAATTTGAATTAAGAACTATAATGTAGGAACTTATTTGTCTGATTTCTACTATCTGTGAACTTGTAAGTCTCTGCTTCTTGACAACATTATCTTGGTGGACTTGCATAATATACAATTTGTTTGTTTTCTCTCCTTTGTAACGATTTTTCTTGCAATAATAGAATTTTAACTTCTTATATTCTTCTCAAAGTCTTTGAAGGATCATTTATGGATTAATAATGTTAAAACATGTTCGGCTTCAAGATTAAATGATTTCAATCGTTTGTTATTTCGTGCAGCCAAGATTAAATGATTTCAATCGTTTGTTATTTCATGCAGCCAAGATATATTCAAGTTCTAATTGATAAGACAAAATAACGAGCAAGAGAACATGAGATAATTTTGAGAGGAAACTTGCTAAAAAGAGAAGCCAAGATGAACATCTCTATGCAGATAAAGATATATTTGTAACTATGTAGATAATTATGAGAGGAAATTTGTTAAAGAGAGAAGTTTTAAGATATAAATTGCAAATCTATCCCGGGCAACAGACAGGGTAATTGCTTGTAATCTAAATAAGATGACAAAAACTTATGTGCATCAAGAGTACAAATTTTAACCCTTTCTAGTATGTGGGTCGTCTTTACGCGTGCCCACAAGCAGCCACACCATTGTTGGTGTACACCGATCGCGCACCATCTGAAGTACTGCTATAATTAGTTCGGTGAGAAGTATCAGTTGCATACTTCTAAAGTATCAAATGATCATTCAATAAATATATTAGTTGTATATTCTTGAAGTACCAAGTGTATACTCTTACACAAAAACTTGCGTGAGACAGTCTCACGAATGAGTTTTGTGAAACGGATCCTTTTTACCCATTAACCAAACTCATATCCATGAATTTATATGTGAGTTGTAAAGTGTGGGTCATGAGTTCTCGTCTCACATGAAATGATTCGTGAGACGGTCTCACATGAGACTTACTCATACTCTTAAGATATCAATTGTATGTTCTCAAGGTATCACATATGCATTTTTAGGATATTAATGCTTATAGTATATGGTATTAGTTGTATATTTTTAATGTATTAGTTGTAACTCGTTAGGTATTGGTTGCATAGCATAAAGGACTAGTTGTTCATTCAACGAAAAATATTAGTTGCAGTACTTTTAAAGTATTAATTGTATATAACTTTTAAGATATCAGTACATTTAGTTTAAAATTATAAAATTTCCATATACATGATCTTTAATCTTCTTCAACAAAATTTCTGCAATTTTTCACCAGAATTTTTGCAACTTGTTATTACTCAATAGGTAATAGTTATAATGAAATATTACCAACCTCACATAATGTAAAGTGAGGTGAATTTGATGGTTGAGTATGAATAATAAGATGATACCATATAAATACAACTGAGAAGGAGAAGATAAATGTACATCCATAATGAAAAAGAGAAGGATAATGACAACGTGAGGAAATCGAAGAAGAGGAGAAAAGGGAAGAAGAAATACATAAGAGTTACAACCTCTTACATTGAATTATAAAATGGGGTGAAGAAATGTAAAACAATTATATTATGTTTTCATATTTGTTTTGTGAACTTTCAAGGCCATGCAGTGCCTCCCTTAGCTCAATAGTCATTCGTCTTCACAAATTTACAAAAAAGAACATGCATTATTTAATTTATTTATATGAATTGTATACATATAGTGGATGTTGTACTCAAACTAACACTCAAATGAATATCTATATAAAACATATTTTTGATATATTCTGTAATAAAATATGTATTTTTTAATTATCAATTGGGGAGGGAACCCGAACTTTACTCAAATTGAGTGATGTATCTGTCGTTAGGCTAAGTCTATAAATACAAATATATATTGTTATGCTTGGTGAATGAATCTAAATATATATATATATATATATATATAATGGGAGAAATTGGTTCTCATTTTCACTCCTAAACTAGTCAATCAATAAAAGAAAAAAAAATATCTTAGAAAATAAGTTTCACATTTATCTTACATAATAGACAAATCTGAATCAAAATGCAGAACACGTCGCCACAAACCCCCCTCAAAATTTGGAGCAAAACAATGAAGAAAGAGCTCGAAAAGATGAATCCTTAGTCTCTCTTCCTTCCTCATTTTCTTCTCTTTTCTCATAAATTTTTTTTTTTTCCTTTTTGATGTAGGAAAAGAAAGTGGTGTATTTGAAAATGACTTGAAAAACAAATAGGTAAAGTCGAGGCAAGAGTTGGACTCTTTCTCCGTAAGATGAAATTGCCCCGTATTCAGTGCTTTACGGTCTACGACACACGTCCCCAAGATACAACGACTTACTAACTTAAGGATCGTAGCACAACGAATCCAAAAGTTTTCCGGCAAACAAAGAAATATTTGGAACTTTCTACGACAAGATGAAAAGAGTACTACAATTGCTAGAATGCTATGGATGCAAGTTGTAGTGGAGTCTAATGGTATGAATGTTGTATATGAAATGATTGAATGTGAGGCCTATTTATAGAAGTTGAATAGGTGTTGTGTCTTTTCATAATAGACACCTGTTTGGTTTGAATTGATGTCTTTTCATAATGAGACACATTTTCATGAAATGATGTCTTTTCATGATTAGACATTTATTCGTTTGAATTGAAGTCTTTTCATTATTAGACACTTCTTTCTATGAAACAATGTGTCTAATTGGAATGGTTGCATCCCTTTAATTTAGGTTGCATCAATTCAATTCAAACTCACACCCTTTCACACCTTCACACCTCTTCAATTTAAGTTGTCAACTTTAAGCATTAATTTCTCATTCATCGAAATTGGATTTGAGAAAATAAATATTCTAAATTTATCTACTCGAAACGTAGATTTTAAATTTGCAACTTAATTTCATTTTTGACAAACGAAACACCATGTAATCAAATTGGTCAAAGATTGGTCAACACCAACTTTTCCAAGCCAATTTCCAACATTTGACACGTGATTTATTATTTTGGGCCCACTATATTGGGCAAGCCCACCAAATTTGTCTACTACTACTAAAATTATATCCATACTAGAATATTTGGGTAACTTCTTTATGAAATCATAAAAACTTGTGTATCCAGGATCCGTGCCCCCTGACCCAATCCGGTGCGTGGGCAAGCTCCACGCGCTGCCACGTGCGTCCATAGAAAATTTGGTGTGCATCCACGCACACTTGATTTCGTAGTTAATGATTCAGGATGAGTATTACATGTATACCCTATAGGTATTACGCGTATACCCTATAACTATTACACTTATATTTCTTGAGATTCAATGATAGATATCATGTGTTTACTCTATAGGTATTACATGTATACTCTATAGGTAATACAAACTTACTCAATTAAGGTATTGATTTTTTGTTCTATAGGTATTGCATGTATACTCTTAAGGTATCATGTGTTCATTCAATAAATGTATGAATTATTTGTTCGAACTTTTGTTCTATAGGTATCACATGTTTACTCTATAGGTGTTACATTTATACTCTATAATTATTACAAACTTACTCAATTAAGGTATTGACTATTGATATACTCTATATGTATTACAAACTTACTCAATTAAGGTATTGATTCTTTGTTCTATAGGTATTACATGTACACTCTTAAGGTACCATGTGTTCATTCTATAAAACTTTTGTTCTATATGGATCACATGCATATTCTATAGATATTACATATGTACTCTATAGGTATTACCTTTGTTTATTAATTCAATGATCTGATTAAGGAAAATCGATGTTGCAACATTGTCTTCATCTTCTTCACTTGACAGTACCATAATTGTATTTGTTTGTTCATTCTCCTTATCATTCATACCTTCATCCATTATGGATTAGGTTTTTTTTTTTTTTTTGTAAATAAGATTAACCAAAACAAGAACCCTAGATAGTGAATCAGATTAAGAAGAGGAAAAATATAAGTATTTGATTGAATCGAAATCAGAAAGAAGAAATTATGACAGAAGATTTAATTTGTTTGGTGGCTGAGTGGTTAGCTTGAAGAAGTCGTATGTGCTAGGATCCGCCATTAGTGTATGTTTAGAGAGAGAGAGAAACTTGAAGAAATCACAGGTGCTAGAATCGTCATTGTTGTCTGCTTGAAGATCGAGCGATAGAGAGAGAGAGGGCTGAGTCTCTCAGCTGCGCTTTTAGGTCAAAAAAAATATTTATATTGTGAATCTGGGTCAGGCGTAGATTTCTGGATCGGGTTGGGCAACAGATCTAGAATCCATGCCCCAGGGGCATCTAAAACTCACTCTAAATTTTAATGCGTAACTGAGGTATATAATTGAAAATGGTAATAGTTTGTAATTTAATTATTTCATTGGGCAGCGTTAAACACAAATTAAATATCAATGGAAATTGTATTTTTAGATACCATATTCATAATATATAACGTTGCATGAGTGGAAATATTGGCGTTTTGTCACATACTTGTAATTTCGAATTACAGAACATGGTCAAGAAAACATTAACTTATTGAGTAGGTCTTGTGTGAGACCGTGTTACGAATTTTTTTTCGTGAGATGGATCAACTCATAACCCACACTTAACAATTCATATAGAAATATGTGGATATGAGTTCAATTCATGGGTTTTAAGGATCCGTCTCACAGAAACTATTCGTGAGACAGTCTCAGATGAATTTGTGTAACTTATTTAACTATATGTGATTTGACACTTTACTATAATATTATTTTGAATACTAATATAGTCTATCATCAAATATATAAGTTTTTTACACATTATCATATCTTGGACCGTTATTAGTCTTCATAACTTGAGTTAAAACATAAGATTCATGAGTGAAACTAAGAGTCAAGATTGTCATTTAGATCCAAAAATTCATTTCTACTAATAAAACTGCAACAGTGAACCACTCTCTCCCTATATAAAACATGATTTATCTTTATGTTTACTTATTAGGGTTCTAGAAACCAAAAGATAAGTTCTCATGTGAGACCATCTCACGAATCTTATTATGTTAGATAAGTCAACCCATAATCCACACTTAAAATTTTATATAAGAATCTGAGTAAATGAGTTTCAATTCATGGATATTAAGAATCTATTTCATAGAAATTTTTGTAAGACCGTCTTACATGAATTTTTGTAAGAAACTATTTCTCCCTAATTTGTTCAAGTTAATTATGTGGAGACTTGGCATTGAAACTATCATGAACTAAAAAAATCTACCAATTTGTTGAAAACTTTTACAAAAATACCTAGAGTTGTTATTGCAAATTAAAAAGGCAAAAGTAAATAAAGTTTTGGATCAGTGGTTTTATCTGATTGTTGTTGGAAGGACTTCAGTTACAAAACAAATTTCATATTTAAAAAGGAAAAAATATATAATAATTTATTATGAAACTGTCATGTGAATCTAATTCTATGGGACGAGTTGAACTTACAACTAACGAGACATAATCAACAAAATCAAGATTGATTTGTAAAAGTGAATTTGAATAGTGAGTAGTGGGGTTCATCTTATACACACCTAATTTCGTAGTTAATGATTCAGTGATGGGTATTACATGTATATCCTATATATATTACACATATATCCTATTGGTATTGCACTAGTTATATTTCTTGAGATTTAATGATATATATCATGTGTTTATTCTATATGTATTACATATATACTCTATAGGTATTACAAACTTACTCAATTAATGTATTGATTTTTTGTTCTATTTTTTATTCTATAGGTATTACATGTATACTCTTAAGGTATCATGTGTTCATTCAATAAAGGTATGAATTATTTGTTCGAACTTTTGTGTAGGTATCACATGTTTACTCTATAGGTATTACATGTGTACTCTATAGATATTACAAACTTACTCAATTATGGTATTGATTTTTTGTTTTATAGGTATTACATGTATACTCTTAAGGTATCATGCATGTATGCAATAAAAGATATGAATTATTTGTTTGAATTTTTGTTCTATAAGTATAATATGTATACTCTATAGGTATTACATATTTACTCTATAGGTATTACATTGAGAAAATACCCCCAAATACCCATTTACACATAACAACTTTACTGTAATACCCATCAATATAAATTTTTATCTACATCTACCCATCAATATAAAGTATTATCCCAAAATACTCATTTTCATTTCAAAAGTACACTGCATTTTTACACTTTTTCTTACACTTTGCAAAGATTCTTAGTACGAGAGATTCTTCTTACAAGATTCTTTTACTTTTACATGCTTTTACTTTTGCAAATTATGCATGTGAATAATAAGACAATATTTGATTTGATCATTCATAAGAAGGAAAAATTTACCTTACTTTTAATATTCAAAATTTATAGTTCAATTCAAATTCATTCCACAAAATTCACCATACGAGATTTTCTCTAAAAATTTTGAAGTTTCAGAAGATTCATCCCACCGGATTCAAAACTTAGAGTATTCATCAAGTTTGAAATCAAGTAAGTATTTCAATGCAAATTGAATATTTCAGTGTTGTTTCACAAAATAATTAGGGTTTCACAATTAGGGTTTATAATGTTTCACAATTAGGTTTCACAATTGTGATTTTTATAAAATTAGGGTTTATAAGGGTTTGACAATTAGGGTTTTTATAAAATTAGGGTTTGGCAAAGAGATTAGGTCTATTCGACAATTGCCATTTTTTATTCATTAAACCCTATATATGTGAATTATAGAATGTTAGTTAAGTAATTTAATTATTGTTAAAACCTAATTCATGAAGTTAACGAAGAATTAGGGTTTAATTCGTTAACCCCAAAATTTAAAGGGGTTAACGAAATGTCTTGCAAAGGTTAACGAAATTTAGGGTTAATTCGTTAACCTCTTAACGAATTTAAAGGAGTTAACGAATTAACCTCTTAACGAATTTTCTTGCAAGGGTTAACGAAATTAGGGCATAATTTCGTTAACCCCTTAACGAATTTGGTGCTTGGGTTAATGAAACAATTTTTTTATAAGGGTTAACGAAATTGAAGGCTTATTTCATTAACCCTTGTTCGAATATGGGGCTTTTTTTTCGTTAAAAGTGTTAACGAATTTAAGGAGTTTTATTCGTTAATCCTCTCTTTTTTTCTTCGTTAATTCGTTAACTTTGTAATTTGTGATAATTATTTTACATTTTTTTTATATTTGTTCAGGGATGACTTTTTCAGTGGCAATATGTTATGGAGGTTACTGACACGGTTTGTAGTATGTGAATGTTATTCAATCAATGATAAATCTCCAAACATTTTCATATCAAGATTTATTGAGCTCGCTACATGAGATTGTGCTTGCTGATTTGAGTTGTTGGGGGTATTTGATCCAATCTCTAGTAGAAGTGAATGGAAGATTGAAGAAGAAGAAAATCATGAATGATTTTGATTTGCATGATTGTTTTTCACAGGAGTATGAACTACTAGTTCTTTTCGTTTGGTTGAAACGGATAGACGTCGTCGGAGTATCAGGTAGTTCTTCTTATCATGAACAATAATGTTCATTAGATGAGGAGACACATGTTGGTGCTTAAAGTTTTGATCCATTGAGTGAGGAGGTTCGAAATTTGGAATGGTCAAATGTTCCGGTAGGACTACATGACGGCCGAAATTTTTATTCAACATGGGGTTTAGATGGCAATTTGGTTGGAATATCTTCAAATGAGCCGTGGAAACCTTGGCCGGCCTCATCTAGATGTGATCCACACAATGAGTTGAACTATTTAGATCTAAATGTGGCCCCAACTAATGAGGCCGAAAAACCGGCACTTGAAGATAGGTGGGAACAAGAAGACCATGATCATCGAACAGGTAATCAAGTACTACCAGACTTATCATATGTGAATATTTGTGTATACAATTAACAAAAATATATATATATATATATATATATTGGTAGATCCAATTGATGAAGAAGATGACTTTGAGTTGGACGAAGATATGGAGGCAAACTTGGACGAGGAACAACGAGCTGCATATGAGCAATTCTGCTCTGACATAATGAGAGTTGAGTGGCACATTCTAGACATACCTGATTTTGAGGACCCAACTGCAGATGAGATTGAACATGCTCTAACTGGTTTGTAAAAAGGAGCGACATTTGGGTCTAAGGTTGAATTGAAGAATTTAGTCGTGTATTATCATCTGGAGAATCAAGTTCAATTCCGTGTGGACCACTCTGATAGACACCGATGGCAGGTGAAGTGCAATCAAAATGATTGTCCGTTCTTACTCAATGCACATGAAAAACACGGGATTTGGAAAATCGCTAAAGTTGTCTTGCCCCACACTTGTTTATATCAGCTAAATGCTAATGCACCCTGCAGACTTCCATCCACATTGATTGGAGATTATTTCATCCAGAGGCTCCGAAAAGATAGGTCTGACATCACTCCTAGGGACATCATGCGAGAGATGAATGGAGAGACATGGACTGAATTTGAGCTACAAACATGCTATGAGTGTAAAACGTCATGCAATGAGAAAAGCATATGGTGATCCGAAGACGTCATTCAACATATTGCCAGCTTACTTACAGGTTTTGAAGAAACGCAATTCAGATACACATACCGCATTAGACACCCAAAATAATGGGAAATTCAAGTATGCGTTCTTTGCGTTGGGTGCATCCATTGCCGGATTTCGGTTATATTCCAGACCTGTTATAGTGGTCGACGGTTGCCATTTGAAGGGGCAGTACAAGGGGATTGGATTTGTTGTTGTGAATAAAGATGAAAACGATCAAATTTTTCCCCTGGCGATTGGGATATGGAGTGTTGAGAACGATGAATCTTGAACATGGTTTTTGAGTAATGTCCGAGAAGCCTTCAGTTGCCCAGATGGCTTGGTTATCGTGTCTGATCAACATGCTAGCATCGGTAATGCAATACAAGATGCATATCCTGAAGCTTCTCATTGTCTTTGTTGTTTCCATATTCAGCAGAATCTAGCCAAGTATGGATCACACTTGGTTGGGTTGTTCGATACGGCCGCATACTGTTACGATGAAGACACATTTGATAGGTATGTCAAACTTCATGTTTTAAATATTCCTCACGTTTCCAAAATGTTCTACTTTATGACTTTGATTCTCTTTTTTGTATGATCAGGTACATGTTTCGATCAACGATTGTGGTTTCCAGGGAGCGATTGACAGCTTGACAAAGGCTGGAGCTACTAGGTGGTCTTGTGTGAAATGCTCTGTTCAAAGATTCAACTTCACGACCTCCAATGCTGCTGAGGTTTGAAATGCTCGTCTCGTGTGGGCAAGAAAGTTGTACGTTTGTTTCTTCTTGGAGGCGGCTCGAAGGGTTATTGAAAAATGGTTTGCTGAGAGAAGGTTGTCAGCTGATGAATGAGGTCCCACTTTCACCAAGTCCATGCACGATAAATTAAAACAATTCATACGGCAAGAGCGATCGATGGAGGTCCAAAGAATGGGATAAGGTAAATTCAAGGTCACTGATGGTCGAAAAATATACTTGGTGGGCCTCAGTGACGGTGTGTAGTTGTATGTTCTTCTAAATCGAGTTGATTCCATGTGCACACGCATGTGCATCCATTAGGTACTCCTTCATGACCTACTTAATACGAACCTACTTGTTATAGTAACACTAATTGTTCGTAAAATTGAACTTAATCTGTGTTTACTGTAGTTATGCTAATGAGTCGGTTGCCTCGCACGTGGCCCTTTATTATACGACGCACTGGTTGAGAGGGATATGGGCTTGTGAAGTTGTACCTGTGCCCGACCCGACAGAGTGGGTTGTAGATGATGAGACGCGCAGATCCCAACCCATCAGTGAACTGCTGGGTGATGTGCTCCCTAAGACCGTCGAATCGAGAACCCATCCAATCAGTGACCTGCTAGGTGACGTTCTGCTGGAGACCGTCGAATCGAGATACCATCCAATCCGTCAATCGATTGTACAAGTCGTCACTGGTCCCTGAGCTCGGCCTGGGATCGTGCTCATGGAAGTGAGACTCCGACTTAGGGTACCTCTGAGCTTAGGGTACCTCTGAGCAATTGACGATGCACAAATGGGCACTTCATGATAAGACGGGTACTGGGGGGCACATCGTCATCCTGCTCGTCCTCCGCCTGAGTGGGTACTGCGGTCCTGTGTCGTTCTCTTCGGACCGCACATCTCCTCAACGGACCTGCCTATGTAGGATCTCCAATGGGTG
Organism: Scutellaria baicalensis; assembly: GCA_005771605.1. NCBI lineage: Eukaryota > Viridiplantae > Streptophyta > Magnoliopsida > Lamiales > Lamiaceae > Scutellaria > Scutellaria baicalensis. The sequence goes on along the minus strand of CM016727.1, from coordinate 6,832,916 downwards.
CAGAAGGTCTCGAAGGAGTAGGAGTAGTAGCACGACGACCACGTTGTCTCTAAGCGACCTGGACCCCCGTCAGGATATCGTTATCGATATCCTGCCAGTATGTCTGAATCACTTCATCCTCTGTGGGTGTCAGTATTGGGTAACACTCGACCTGTAATAAAATTGTAGAAGTAAAGAATAAACGATGACAATGAGTGACAACTTATGGTGTTAAATAAATAAATAGTAAATACCTCACCCGCGAGCACTTGTGAAACATCCGTCTCCGATTTCTTCAAGCTCCACTTCATACACCGGGGCATCAGGATAGGCGTGTCCAATCTACACCCGGCAAACTGAGAGGTAATGGGGATCGCCTCAAAAGCCCATATCTAAAGAGGTTATATTTGCAAATTATTTTAGCAAAAAAACATTAAAAAACCCTAAACACACTTTAAAGAAATTTCGACAAACTAATTTGTAGGGATATACCAGCAGGGCAATCGAGAAACCATAGAAATGGTAATGCGGTATGTAGTTACGAGCAGGAACTGTGGTAGGTAGCCTATCCATGTATTTGAGCAGGGTGAGGAAGCTGATCTTCCCCTATGGAAAGCTCTCCCATAAGTCTTCATCCTCCACCAACATCCAAACCCATCGATCTACAGTTGTCTTGCCAGCATCCACCCCAATCAGTATGAGGTGTAGGATCAAAATCTTGACAATCTTTACCGTTTCCTCCGCATTATCACCAAACTCACTAGCTCTGAATCGAGCATGGAGGTCAGACACGGTGACCCGAGATGACTCGACGTGCACCCTCTAGTACACTGCTCCATTTGGTGGGGTGTGAATTGTGGCCGAATTGAAACTCGAGTCGTCGAACTTCAACCCCGTCACTAGTGCAAACTCGCGCTTACCGAACAGAACCACCTCTCGTGTGCAGGCATCTCATTACCACGCACCTCATATGACATGAGGACGTGTAAGAAAGCCTTGCAAGACTCTCTCTCCGTCTTCCACATCAGGAAATGACCTAAACTCGTCTTCCAAAAGTTATGGAGACATTGTCGGCCCATCGATCGAAGTTGTTCCTTGACGTCATCAAGTACCGCGAGGTGAACGTATCCATTTATATATGCGATAGTACCCTAGCATGCCTCACGAACGTAATGAAACTCGATCTGTATATTTACAAACGCTAAAATAATTAAACAACCATGACCAAAAATTCTACAAATTAACGAACAAACTTAAAGTGATTAACGAATACAAAAAAATACAAATTAAAGAATTAATAATAATTAACTAGGAACTAACTAAAAATTAAAGTTAACTAATTAACGAAAACTAACGAATTAAAAATTAACTAAATTAACTAGGAATTAAAAAAATTAACTAACTAATTAACGAATTAAAAAAATAATAAACTAGCGAAATAATTAAAAATTAATTAGGAACCTAACAAATTAAAGTTAACTAATTAACGAATTAAAAAATTAATAAACTAATTAAGGAATTAAAAGTAATTTAAAAGTACGACTGAACTAATTAACGAAGTAAAAAATTAATAAACTAACTAATAAACTAATTAAAAGTAGGGCTTAACTAATTAATAAACTAATTAACGAATTAACTAATTTAAAAATAGGGCTTAACTAATTAACAAATTAAAAAAAATAATAAACTAACGAATAATAAATTAACTAATTAGCTAATTAAAAATTAACTAGGAATCTAATGAATTAAAGTTAACTAATTAACGAATTAAAAAATTAATAAACTAATTAAGGAATTAATAGTAATTTAAAAGTAGGGTTTAATTAATTAACGAAGTAAAAATTTAATAAACTAACTAATAAACTAATTAACAAATTAGTAAAATAAACTAATTAAAAGTAGGGCTTAACTAATTAATAAACTAATTAACGAATTAACTAATTTAAAAATAGGGCTTAACTAATTAACAAATTAAAAAAAATAATAAACTAACGAATAATAAATTAACTAAGCTAATTAAAAATTAACTAGGAATCTAATGAATTAAAGTTAACTAATTAACGAATTAAAAAATTAATAAACTAATTAAGGAATTAATAGTAATTTAAAAGTAGGGTTTAATTAATTAACGAAGTAAAAATTTAATAAACTAACTAATAAACTAATTAACAAATTAGTAAAATAAACTAATTAAAAGTAGGGCTTAACTAATTAATAAACTAATTAACGAATTAACTAATTTAAAAATAGAGCTAAACTAATTAACGAATTAAAAAATTAATAAACTAATTAACGAATTAAGAGTAATTTAAAAGTAGGGCTTAACTAATTAACGAATTAAAAAATTAATCAACTAATTAACAAACTAATTAACAAATTAACGAAATAATAAACTAATTAAAAGTAGGGCTTAACTAATTAATAAACTAATTAACGAATTAACTAATTTAAAAGTAGGGCTTAACTAATTAACGAATTAAAAAAACTAATTAACGAATTAAAAAGTAGGGCTAACGATTAAAAAATTATACCTAACGAAATTAGTGCTAACTAAAGCTTAACGGAATTAATTAATCGAGATTCAACAATCCATTTTATTTATTTTTCAATCCGGCAAAACTAATCACAACGAATTACAAAATTAATATCACAACGAATTAACTAAACAATTAAAGTTAACTAATTAACGAATTACAAAATTAATATCACTACGAATTAAAAATTAAGCGAATTAAAAATTAACTAACTAATGAATTAAAGTTAACTAATTAACAAATTAAAAAATTAATAAATTAACGAATTAAGTAATGAATGAATTTAAAAGCAGGACTTAACTAATTAACAAATTAAAAAATTAATAAAAGTAGGGCTAAGAAATTTTAAAATTATAGCTAACGAAATTAGGGCTAACAAAATTAAAGAATTAACCATGGACTAATGAATAAACTTGGGGCTAACGATTTAAATTAACCAATGGACTAACAAATTACCAATTAGGAATTAACAAAAAAATTAACGAATTGGAAAATAGGAATTAACGAATTAGAAAATAGTAATTAACGAAAAAAAGTAAATTCGAATACAGCAATTGGAATTTCGTTAATTTTGAGTTTATTTCGTTAACCCTTATACTTTAGGGGTTAACGAAATTTTATAATTTTTTCGTTAGTTTGGTTAACCCCTTAAATTAAGGGGTTAACAAAATTGTATAAATTTTTCGTTAATTTTGTTAACCCCTTAAATTTAAGGGGTTAACAAATTTGTTAACTTTTTCGTTAATTTTGTTAACCCCTTAAATTTAAGGGGTTAACGAAACAAATTCGTTAACCCCTTAAATTTAAGGGGTTAACGAAATTGTTTAATTTTTTGTTATTTTGTTCAATAATTCCTACAAATTTTCTACAGAAATTCAACAATTATTTCGGTCATTCCTACACTGAACAATTTAATCCAAATAAAGCTTACTAATCACAAACAATTTTTCAGCAATAATTCAATACTACAATAATTAAACAAAATCTCAACATTCAAACAATAATCAAACAAAATCAAATAATAATCAAATAACTAACCATTCAAACAATAATCAAACAAAATAAATTATAGACAACTAACCTGATGTTCAGCCATTTGAATTTTTTTTTTTTTTGGAAGATTAAGAGGGAGGCCGCCGCTGTTGTGAGAGAAATGGGAGTTGTGAGTGAAAAAGAGAGAAGAGAGAGTGTAATCGTTAAACCCTAAATTTTGATGGGTGGGGGAAATAATGAGTAAAAAAGTGGGTAGGTGGCAGGCGGACAACTTTAATATATTACCATTTCTACTTTAATATATTCAATTAATATAAATCAATATATAATATATTATATATGTACTTTCAATTCTCCCTTACATTCCGTAGATATGTTTTTTTTTGGGTATTTGGGGATAATGTTTTAATGTTTTGGGTATATGGGTTACAAATATTATAATGATGGGTATAATTGTGCTTCATTATATAAATTGGGTAGTTTGGGCATGAAACTCTATTACATTAATGTATAGTGAGTTTAATATTTCTAAACTCCAAAACAATGATTTATATCATATTTTTCATCATTTTTTTCTGCAAAATTTATATAATTGCAGAATTCATATGAATTATTATCACAGAAGCATTGTGCAAAGAAACCATAGAGCAAATCTATTCAATTCAATCAATCAAACAAATCTCATCTATTTAATGAATTAAACATAAAAAAATATAACATGATGCAAAATTAGGATTTAAGGAGAAGAAGAGGAGGAAGAAGAAGAAGAAGAAGAAGAAGAAGAAGAAGAAGAAGCAACAATGGAGAATAAGAACCATGACAGAAAAGAAGAAGAAGAAAAAGAAGCAGAAAAGGCGAGCTGGAAGAAGAAGAGAAAAAGAAAAGAAGAAGAAGAAGAAGAAGAAGAAACAACAGAGAGTGTAAAGATGAAAAAGCAACAATAATGGAGAATCCACGCCGTAGAGAGAAGAAAAAGATGGAGAAAGAAGAAGCAGATGGAGGAAGAAGTAGAAAGAAGAGAAAAAGCAGATGCAAAACCGAGAAAGAAGAGTGAGAAAGAAGAATAAGTGCTAGGCATGCTGTTTGGGGAAAAAAAAAGAAAAAAAATATAATTATATATATATGATCCGGGTCGGGTTGGGGCACGGATCCTGGGGGCACCCAAGTCATTCTCTTATGAAATACATTGATATCAGATATCTGTTATCCATTCTTATTCAGACCCAGAGAGATTAGATCAATTCATGTTTGCAGAATTGACACATTATAGGGATAAGTCATTAGATCAATTCATGTTTGTAGAATTGACACATTATAGGGATAAGTCAGACCTTTTGTAGTGACTTGAGCTATTAACTCATCTTCCTCGTATCTGTCATGCTAGCTTTAGACAGGTGCAGAGCCGACCCTAAGTTAAGGCGAGAAAGTAGACCGTCTGATATCTCAATTTTTGAAATTTCTTTCGTTGTCATTCCTTCTAGACGGAGCATTGCTACAACATTTTCTTTTCAAAGTATTTTTAAAGTGCAAGACAAATTTGATATCAAATTAAATCCAAATCCTAATTGATCTGCTTCGATTCAATCATATCCAGATCCCTAGAATCGTTCGGGCTCTCGATGATAGAAGACTCTTGGAACAATTACTCAAAAAGTATTCTAAATATGGAGATATGTTGTGGATACCGATGTATTTCCTAATTATAATATTTTACATCTAGTCTATAAATAAATAAAAATATAAATAGTGGAGAAAAATACTAAAATGCCCACAATCATCACTCATTATTTAAATGAATCCGAAATTTATAGTACAAGCTTTCAAGTTCTTTATCCGTCTATTGAATTTATTTGATTTGATTGTCATCGATTCTATTTAGTAATCAACCCGATTCATTACATGTAGACAATGCATATAATATTTAAGCCTAACATTGAAACCTATATATATACTTCTTAATCTTTTTGGTCTTAAAAATATACCTAATAATTACCGAAAGATTCAAATAAAGAATTGTCCAAAACCCCAAATATTTAAATTAAGTCCTTTTTTCGTCCTTCGAACACTTTCATCATCGGAGACTACAGTCAAAAGTTCCACACTCATGGCGACTCCAGGCCGGCAGAGCTCTCCGAACGATCAATTGTCGATTTCCTCCATTAAAGCTGCTCTCAAAGCTTACTATCTGCCTCTTCTACTCCTTGCTTCCTCTATTTTCTTTCAGCTCGTCGTTTTGCCGCGTAATTTTCCACCCACCCACTACGACGGTACTATCACATTATCCCCCACACCTTTCTCTCTTTACTGATTGAATTTTTGTAGAGATTTCTGTCTATTTGTGTTTTTTGTTGTGAATTTTCAGTTTTGGGGATCCCTAAGTATAGTTCCATTGAAGAAGTAAACCGTGCCTATGAGAAAATCTCCTCCCAGTGGTAAATTTGATTTCGAATTCGTTTCCTTAATCTAATGTGAGTTTGGTTGTGTGTGATGCGCTTTTGCTTGTTTCTTTCTTTATTGATTCAATGAGGGAATTGCACATTGAACTTGTTTATGTGTATGCATTATGTATGTGACAATTAGTTTCCTGGACGTAACTCTGTTTGTTGATCGCATCTCTGATGTGTTTTGGGGATGAGAGATGGAATTGGGTTGAGGTACAATTTTCTGAGTTGAGGTGTGTTCTTAGTTAGTGAGTGTTTGTTTATGCTTGAAGTCTTAAAATATGTTGTTAATATTCTGTATCCAAATTGAAGTAATTAACCTATGCTGAGAAGGAAAAATAAATACTTGCACGTTTGTTGTTCAAACTCGAGTGAGGACTATCATCTGGAATCTGGACCAAAATTCTTATCCTTATGAACTGCTTAGTGCCATGTACAATTTTGTTGGCACTGTTATGTTATGTCAGCAAGTTATTCCATCAGTAAACATATTATAGCATTTAAACGAATCTGGACCAAAATTCTTGGCTTTATGATTGTTTGGAGTAATCGTACATTATGTCCAAAGATTTTGGAATAGCAGCTAGAAGATTTATAGCTAAATACTATTTGGTGGTATTAAACTCAGCTCAAGCCCTGTTTTTTCAGTCCCTTGAGTTTTATTCTTTGTGTGGATGGGCTCTTAAAACAATTGAGTGAAAAAAGAAAAAAAACCAGGTCCCAAGATTGTACAAGCCTTGGATTGTGGTTTTAAGAATTGGAAGATCTGTGGTTACTTATTTCTAGAACTCTGCAATGATTTAGAATTATTGTCGATGATTATTGGATGTTGTGTTAGATTAATATTGTTGGCAAGAAGAATTTGTGTTATTAAATTGATCAATCAGGTGTGCGTGTGTGTGTGTGTGTGTGTGATTGGTGAAGTGGTATCCTGTGCATCATTTGTTCCTAAAACTAACTTTCTAGTTATTTTAGGAACTCAAGTGTTGAAGTTCCTCCAAATGTTGACCTTATCAAGGTTTGTAATGCTCTATCCCTATTTTATTGTTCCGTTCTGTTGCTGTATCATCCAGATTCTTTTTAAATATTTCATTGAAATAAACGACAAATATGAATGATCAACGACCAATTGGACAATAATTTTGAGATGGTGGGAGTATATATTGATGTTTGTTTATTAAGTTAATTTAATTGCTTGCATTTCTACATGTAGAATGTTAAGTACCTTTCTAATTGGATGTTCCAACTCTTCTCGAAATTTGCCTTGCTGGTTTGTAGTTGAGAGGGCTCAGATGAAATTAATTAGAGTATGATGTCTTTTCCTTTTATATCAGCTCAAATTATGTTGAGTAACTTTATTAATGCTTTTCTGTGTTATACTTATTATCCCTACTTACACCAAATACCTTCCAACTTGGATGCTTCATCATCAATTTGAGCATTGACTACAAGTAAATTTTTAAACAGTGCAAAAACAAGCATCTAACAAAATTTTGACATTTTAATACTAAAAATGCTCAAGCAGTCGTTTTAAAACATAAAATCATGAATGGACTATACTTCAATAGTTGTTTTAACATGCGGTTCTCTACCTACCTACCTGTACTTTCTTGAGAAGCTATGGTAACATCATATTTGCAATGCTACCATGACATTAATGAAGTAAAGCAAATATTTTTCCAACTCTTTGCAAGTTATGAAGGTTTATTATTGATTCAACTAGGTTACAATTGATAAACTTTCTGGATATTTCATTTACTTGAGGTAATTGCATGTGGTGTCGTGTTACTTGCATACCTTGTGGTAAAAGTTTACCTAAACTTTGGCACCTAGAAGCTTCTGATGAGCCAATGAACCAGGAAATTTACGTTTATCTTTCCATTTGCTTTTCATTTCCTGTTTAGTTGGGAGATACAGAACTCTTCTGGGTTAAAATCAGCTTCAGTGCTATGTCACGTAAATTTCTTCATACCTTACATTAGTGTTCAAGCATAACTGCATAATTGCATTGTTTAGTTACATCTTCTTCCTTTCAAGCTGATCTGATCTTGCTAAGACAATACACCACCCATATTTTAGCCATCATCATAATATTTGTTACTAACCAAAATTGTCAAAGAACCTCTATTCAGGAAATTTGTCTTGTTGCAGCTTAAGCAATATAAACTAAGGTTCAGTGCTTAATATGCTTGGTTTTGCAGGTTCAATATGCTTTTGAGCTTCTGTCAAATAAGTTGTTGAAGAGAGATTATGACATAGTTAATATCGATGAATATCTGGTATGATTTTTTTCTATAGTCCTCATGTTATTAGATCTTGTTTGTTATATCTTTATATTTTTCTCTGATAGAGTGTATCTTCTCCTTTATGCTTTATGCCATCAATTATATTATTTTTATTTCATTACTCATTAGAAATGTTCTTTGATACTTTTGGCTTTGTAGCATGTGCTTGAAAATATCAAAGAGCATCACTCTGGAAAACATATTTCTGAAATTGAGCTTCCATTGATCGAGGCTGCTTCCTTTGGTTGGTGAAGACCTTCTGTATCAGATGATATCTTTTATTTTTTGTCTCATTTTATTCAAAATACTCTATGTTACCTTGCTTTTCATATTTGTATGTTCTGTTATATAATTATTATTATTATGCCATCTCTTATCTCTGTTCATCATCTTAGATCCGGCTGATCAAGATTCTGTGTTAATCAACTCCCAGAACTTCTTATCCATGTTTGAAGATGACAAGGCATTGCTCGTACAGGTGTGACTGTTATATCTTGCAGTAGATCAATTTTTATCTCTCATTCTTAGTCTGCTGCATGCTATATTTATTTTTTATGCTATTTTGAACTCTTTAAATCTTATCTATTGGCACCTCAGCCTAAAAGATTCTCAATTTGGAAAATCATCTCAGTAATAATACTAAGATCACACGCATCCAAAATTTCATTAGGTTCATAGTACAAAAGACAGCATCCATCAGTTGTTCCATCATTTTGTCAGTCTTAGTTCTTACAATGCAAAATTATTAACTGAAGAGGGTGTTGTCAAGGAAACATCAACTTTTAGGATTTTAAATATGATAATTATGTAGTTCTCCTTATTATGGACTGGAAGAGGACTGTTAACCTCAAATTTTGTAGCTGATGGTATTAAATTCTGTACTCTGATGGTATTAAACAGCATAAAGAAATACTCTTGCATAATGCTTGGTTTTATTGTTCATCATTCACAAAATCATAGACCCAACCTAACCTTAATTCACCTTGATGCAATGAAGTCCATGGTGATTACACTATTTAAAAGATATTAACCATAAAACACTCTTGACAGTTTCTCTTACCATTTCCACTGTTACATGAAGCATGTAACAAGTTATTACTCTACTAACTGTATCACACGATAATGATCATTTTGCCATCCAAGCTACAAATATTAGTAGCCATTCTTTTTTTTTTTTTTTGTTCAAGCAGCTATTCTTATTAGTTTGGTAAGAATTTTTTTTTTCTGAAGGTGGTATTATTTCTATTTTTTTTAGATTGGGAAATGAATTTGTTTTATAACCAATGCCAGAATTTGTACCAAAGTTATAAAGTATACAATATTTGTTACTATTAGATACTGTTACATCTAAAGTTCATATAAACACCATGAAGTTCTGTTGAGAACAAAAATTAAGATGTTATTTTTCTCTTTGATTTAGTTTGCAGATGACGTTAAAAATATACAGTGTCCATGCTGTTGATAAGCTAATAAATAAACTATTATGGCTATTAAAGCCCATAGTGATGTCATCCATCTTAATCAAACTTCTACCTATTATATTAATTTGTGAGTTCAGGATGTTTGCTGCCATTGTATTAGAAAATCTGTTTGGTAAGGTCTCCTAAAGGAACTGTCAGGTTCAATTTTGTATTGGAGGCCTGGTAGGATTCTGTCCCAGTATTTCTTTTTGCTAGAATCATAATAAAAATATCCACTTTCTTGTTCTTACAAAGGTTATTAGAATATGGTCCAATCTGGTCCATGCAAAACCTATTTCACTACTTGGGCTTTTTATTTACATATGCTTACCCTTCTTGTCTTGTTTACCATTTAAAGCTTGATTGCCTCAGGCTGTTGTACTCAACTACTCCTATGGTATTCCCTTCAAAGAAATTAGAGTTTTTCCCATATATTTGTTTTAGTTTCTATCATGTATTGAAAACCCCCCTTAACTGTTTATCTCCTCATAACTAGTGTCAAGGTGTCGACAATGCTATGTTAGAACCCGGGGGGGGGGGGGGGGGGGGGGGAGGCCATTGTTCATCTTAAAATTTATAAAATTAATTTGATCAGCAACTTATTTGCTTTTTCTACACTTCTAATAGTGTAATTCTTTCTAACAGTCTGTTATCTTATCTGCTACAGATAGTTTCATTTGGAAGTAAACGTTGTATGCAATTTTCTTCAACTTGGAAGCGAATCGGTGAGATGCTATGCAGTAAAGTGTAAATGTTATATTCCTGATCTCAATTAGCTGCGTGTGTCTCATTTTGCATCTTTTTCTTAATTTAGTTAATTTGCTGGATGGGGTTGCAAATACTGGACTTGTAGAACTTGGTGATGCTCAGCTTATCACATATCTAGCTGAGAAAAAATCCAGTGGACAACCATTCTTTAGAAATGGTAAGAATAAGAAGGTTATAAGTTGCTGGTTCCACTTTTCAAATTATTTAATAATCTCCACTGGTGATTTCTATCAGTAATACATAATTCAACACTTCTATGTGCTATATCCTTATGGAGTATATTAGAAAGTTGAAAATAATAAAGAATTCTGATGTTTCTGCCTAAGAAGCTTCTAAGAAGTGGGCTAGCCTTTGCAAAATACAAGTTCTTAGGATGCATGCACACGTGTTATATCGTACTATAATGCAAACAACCCTGATAAACTCTAGAAGACCTTGTTATAAAAGATTCTGTTGTTGGCAGATCAGGATGGTTTAATGGAAACTACATGAACACTATTTCATTGTGAACAAGGGGAAGAGGCAGAGGTAAACAAAATCAGAATAATATTCTGATTCAACATGGAAAGAAACAAATTATCTTTAACAATGGTGGTATCACTGGTTTTTTCTGGTTAGCTTTTAGTTCTTGATGCAAATCAATCTTTTTTAAGTTTATCTGATTTTCTGTCAGATAAACAATTCTCATTAGTCATTCCTAGTCTGTTTGGGTGATAATCAATGAGAATGGACTTGAATATTAATAATCACAATTGGAATAAATATGGGGTGGTTGAAATGAACTATTCTTGCGTTTAAAATCACTTTGAACTTGACTTAGGAAATTATTTACTTTCTGAAAGATTTTTCTTCTTGTTGCTCATTTATATAGCTTGAAATTATTAGATGCATATGATTTATGCAAAGTAATTTTCTGATTTTGTCCTGATTACTAGTTTTAACTCTACTCGTGGTAAAATCTTAAGTGCTTCTAATGTGGCGTTTACTCTCCTCATAATTAATGACTATTGTTTTTGCTAGTAATTCTTAGGATTTTTTTTAATAACGGAAAATGACATAATAATTAATAAGATTATTTATGATCAATGTACTATTTGTTTTTGATATTTTGGTTTCTTGGACCAATGATTTGCAGGACTTCCAGCACTGATGGCTTTCCCACCTGGGTGTAAAAGTTCAAGTTGTCTTTATAGGTGTTTTTTTTTTTTTCATCAGATGAGTTCTATAAACTTCATAAGTTTGAGAGTTTTGAAATTTTGAAGGATTTGTGTGGACTTCACTGATTAATTCTCCCTAGGTATGATGGTGAGCTATCTGTTGATGCAGTAACGGATTGGTTGGCAACAAGCATCCTAAATTTACCTCGAATTCCATTTTACTCTAAGGAGTCGATGGTAATCCTTTAGATCTACAAGCATGACACTAATAGCATGCATTTGGAAATTCCTCATCATGAGCTTTGATTCTCTCTTCTAATTGGGTTTGATCCATTTTGTGTATGCCTGGCTTAGATGAAGTTACTGAATTGGCCACATTTAATTTTTAATTTAGAGTTTTCTTTATCATAACATTTTCTTACGTCGGCCACATTCTTTAGGAGTTTTTAATTTTGATTTTTTTTTTTTTTATCTTAACCTTTTGTTTTCCCTCAAGGTATATCTTACACTTATGACTTCTCTCTTTCATGCTAAATCTTCTCTGCAATTTATTGCTCAGATTTGGCATGTCACAAACATGCTTTGTTTATGTGATTTACTGTTAATTTTGAATAAATTAAAATTAAATTTTACTCTTGGGGTAGGTTTCGTCAAGATGTGTCTATCATTCCTGAATAGAACTCACTCTTCTGCTGGCTTACTTTTTGGTTATTCAAGCAGTTTACATGACATTGCGTTAATTGTGACCTTTGCACGTAGAAATTATAAATGTTTTTATCTTCAATTTCATTTTGGAAAGATTTCTTAGAGACCCTATTTGCTAGTTTTATTTGAGATTTATTGGTAGCACCGTATAAGTATTTGGGTGCAAGTTTGTCCACATTTGTTTGTGTACAGCCTAGTGACGTTAACTTAGAAGAATGTTTCCATATAAGTTATAGCATTTAAGGAAAGTTTTATATCAGGAATTATATCTTGTAGTCTATACAATTATGACTAAATCCATTTAATGTGCCAAATAGTTTGCATACTGAAATTAAGCTACATCAGTTGTGCACAAACTAAGTGAGCCATAATATTAGTTTGCTATCATAACTAACATTATTTAGTTTGCTATATAATCCTTGTCTATTTGTAAATAAATGTTGGATGATTGAAATATGTGTGAAGTCTGTATGTTACAACTATCTTTGCAAGTAACCTTGTAGTTCAAATGCAAAGGATTGTCAATAATTTAATTTCTCAGTTTTGATATTAATCTTCATTTCTTATCAGGTGCCTAATTTTCTGGCTAAGAGTAAACCTCATCAGGTATGATTATAAGTTTTAAGACACATACATTATCATATTAAAAGTTTGTTATTAGAGATTTATTTACAATATAGTTATGAGAAATTATGCAACTTGCAATAATGACTTTACAAAATAGCTATGAGAAATTATGTGACTTTGCAATAATAAATTCCTTGATAATGTTGTTTGTCAATATTATTATTTTGCAGTTCACTAGTTAACAGCTTTCTTTTATTGAATTTTGAGTAATTCAAACACAAGGTATACCAAGATAATAAATTAACTAGCTCTTTAGTGGTAAGAAAGAAATTGATTGTCAACTTATTGTGACTAAATAAATTGGTTTATTATGGAGTATTGTTGGAAATTTTGTAATAAGAAATAAACCGATTATTCAACATAATGATGGAGCATTGTTGGGAATTGTTGGAAAAGTAGAAATTGTTGAGAATTTAGTAGAAATTTAGTAATAAGAAATAAACTGATTGTCCAACTTATTATGGAGCACTATTGGGAATTGTTAGAAAAGTAGAAATGATTATGGTGTCCAACTTATTATGGAGCGTCGTTAGGAATTGTTAGAAAAGTAAAAATGATTATATGTGTTTTGAGTGTGGTGACTGATTTTAGAGAAAGTAATGTAGAAGAGGACTTAGTGTTGTAGTGTGTATAGAACATGGAAAGCGATTTTACACTGGTGGAGTATTTCTCTTCAAAATCTTTAGCTTAGATTAGCTTAAGTGCTTAGGCTTGACTAAAAATGATTCCTAAGTCTAAATAGGTTAGATCTTCATGAGTCTAGAATTCTCCACTCTATTTCTTAATACACTATTTCTTAGTTAGACTTCTCTAGATTTTACATAGAATGTATCTAATCTTGATCTCTCTACAATACTCCTAACTTCTCCGCTATTTAGAATTTATAGATAATTGCATCACCCTTCAATAGGAATACTTTTATACTGGACTTACTTTATTTTAAACAATGGGACTACTATGAAAACATTTTACAAAACAAATTATAGGATTTGTTTGAGTTCCCTTTTGTTTTCCTGGTGCCTTCTTGGTTGACTCCAATTTAATCTCTATTAGTGGTGCTTTTACATTCTTTGATTCACTTTCTATTCACTTTGTCCTGGTGCTTTCTTGGTTGACACCAATTTAATCTTTAGTAGTGATACTTTTACATTCTTTGATTCACTTTGTCTTTATAAATTTAATCTTTAGTAGTGATACTTTTACGTTCTCCCATCCACTTTAGTTGAATAAATAGTTGATAACCAAATTTGAACCATTATTGTATAGAGGTAAACTTTGTCACGCTAAACCCTTTACCAACCTTTTTATGAGTCCACTCCTGCTCGTGTCAATCAAAATGCTTCAAATCTGTGACAAAGAGAACAATTGATCCCATAATCTCTTCTTGTTCGCTTCCTCATGTTAGAGTTCCAAACATGATTTTTTTGCTTTGAGGTTTAATATATCATGCTCTATCTTTTAACCTCATCTTGTCTTATTATGCTTTCCACCCATGACATCATGTGTCCCACATACCTACTATGTGCCTGTTGACGACCCCCAGATGTCATGGATAGAAAACATAATATGACAAGATGAGATTAGAATTCTCAGTTTCAGATGGAATAGGTTTATATTCACCTAGAAGAAAATTCCCACCATAAGATATTTCTTAGACAATTAAAAATATCAAAATAAGTATTGATTATAATTAGTTAACTACTGAAATAAAAAATATCAAAATAAGTATTGATTATTAATTAGTTAGCTACTAAAATTATTCCTTGAAGTACAAAAACTCTTGCACAATTGTTCCTGTGGCAATTTTTTTCCAATTGATTGGATATCACCTTCCCAGTACTATCATCGTTGTGATTGGAGATACTTGTTGTGGCATTTTTTTCCAATTGATTGGATATAACCTTTCCAGTGCTATTGTTGTGTTTGAAGATACTTTGTTTATTATTTAGTCTTAGTTGACATGCTTTCTTTTTTCATTTAGCGAACATGCTTTCTTTTTTCATTCCAATGACTTTGTTACTGGGTTGCTTAAGTGTGAGATGCCTCGTTAATTGATGGTGTTTGTAATAGTTTTTTTACAACTTTTCTTGTTAGGTTAAAGTGATTTTCATCTCAAAAACTGGAGAGCGTGCCACTCCTTTCATTCGCCAGGCTGCTAAAAAATATTCGTCATATGCCGCTTTTGCCTTTGCTTTATGGAAAGAAGAAGAATCTACCTTTTGGTGGAATATGTATGTGACCCTATATATTCTTTTCCGTTACTTTTTGTCTGAATTGAAGTTTTTCCTGGGTAAATTCTAGGAGCTTGTCTACTTGGGTCTTCTTGTCATTTTGTTCATATTTGTTCAGCGGATTCAGCATACAATTTTGTTCATATTTGGTCAGCACGTGAAGCATACAAAGATTATTTTCAATGCATTATAGTAATGACATGTTACTCATTGGTAATACATTATATTTGAAGTAGCAGTCATTCATTATTGGCTTTCATGATTAAACTATTTTGGGACCTGATAGAGTGAGAATTGTGGCACACTTGTTTTCAAGTTTATTATTTATTTTGTACAAAGCGATGTTTCTTTTATTTGTAGAGAGATTTATGATCGTTTCATTTGTTTCATGTAACAGGTTTGGTGTGGAGTCTGCTCCTGCAATAGTATTTTTGAAAGATCCTGGACTTGAACCTGTCGTCTATGAAGGCATGTATCAACTCTTTTTTTCTTCCTTATCTAATTAAATCAGTTTGATATTTTGTGAGTTTTAATTCTGTATGTTCCAATCTAATCTATATCTATTATTTTCAGGATATGTCAATAGTTCAATGTTTGTGGATATTATGGAGAAGAACAAATATCATGGTACAATTTCACATATTCTATGTCTAAAATCTATTTCAAGTGCATAATTGCCTTTTATCAAGAAGCATATTACCGTTTGTTTAGTAGTTTAAGGACTTTATCATTGCTTTTTATGGTCATCCAAGTGATACATTTTATGATATGAGTTTTGTAAATTAAAAATTTCTCATTCTCTCATATTATCATTTTCCCACTCTCAAGATCCTCATGAATCTAGATTTCTCTACGTTATTTCTTCATTAGACTCTCTAGATTTTAGATAGAATATATCTAATCTTGATTTCTCTAGAATACTCCTAACTACTACACTATTTAGAGACTTCTGTGCATCACTCTTCAATATTGTGTAAACAAGATACTTCTTCTGGAGCAACATAATTTGTTTTGTTCCAGTGAATTTCGTTTGAATTTTGTGTTATGTGCTTTCAGTGCTTCCCCAGTTGAGAAATGTGACCGCGATGGAGTTAGGTTGTGATGTTCAAGGCTATTCCCGTGCTGGAAAAGATACCAAGATTTGGTATTGTGCCCTTGTTGCTGGAAGGCCAAGCCAGGAACTCAATAAAATGCGCGGAGTGAGAAAACCTTGAATTGTGTCTATTTATAGCATGGCATTCATCTATAGGTTTATTTAATAACTTCAGCAATTCACAACTTGGAAGTGATGTAAATGACATTTGTTTAAAGACCATGCGCAGGGTGCAAGAAAAACTTTCTAATAATCGGGAGACGGATATAGTTGATCAAGAAGACCCCACATCAGCTCCAGCAGTAGTAGCACTGAAACAAAAGCGACTGACATTTGCATGGTTAGATGGGGAGGCGCAGCATGTGAGCTTCCATTCTTCTATCATCATTTGATTAAATCTAGCTTGTTTTAAATACTGTTGCATGTGATTGTTTCAATTTTTGCCAGTGGCATCGTTAAAAGGATTTTCCATCTGCAGTAACTAGAATATGTTGTGTATCCCATCTTGAATAGTATTTGCCATAACTATACTTGTCAAACAAACCGAGTTGAAGTTTAATATAATCCTGAAATGAATTAAAAACCAGTTGAAGTTATATGTATTAATGAGTAACTTGATACTTCTGTGAGTAGGTTAATATGGTTTCAGCAATACTGTTGCTATAGGATTTGTAGGAAGCATAATTAAAAGGTAAACCTAACCTCACATGGAAGAGGGTAATTAAATGGCCAAATTATTGCCACCTTGGGAAATCTTTCATGGAGAAATGTGATGGAAGGAAGATTGATGAGCTTATGTTGGAAAGTATATTTCTGGTTGAGGGGTTTGAGCAATAATCAATGTGTATTACTAACTTAACATGGTAACCATAAGTTTCATGGCCAAAAGGAAATACCGATTGCCTTCCCTATTGAGCTCTTTAAAAATGAAGGAGAACCTTGTTGTTGCCTTTGTTTGAGCTCGTATATAGGTGAGGATGTCCGGAGGAGAAAAACTGATTGGTATAATCAACTCTATCGACATATTAAATATCTCATTTGTTTCTTTAACAAATGGTCAAGATTTCTCATGCACATAGAATATCATCCTCTGCAAACTTTTATGTAATGAAGAAACGTTCTGCAGCTCTGTATATATTGGTTATGCTTTGCAAATTGGCATATGTTTTTAGAGGATAAATACTCTTCTTGGTTATAGCATGCTTTTCTCATCTTGCAAAAGCATTTCATGCATTATGTGCTGTGGTGTTGAACAGAGACTATCTCCTTTCTTGCAGAGGTATTGTTTCTTCCATATTCATTCTGAAGACAGCTATGAGGCATGTGGACCTAGGAGGGGTCTAACAGATGTACCACGGTTGTTCATTGTGCGTTATGAAAGAAATACTAGCAATGAAAAAACGGATACTACTACGAAACAGGCAAACAACGTCCTTCATGCCTGGTATCAAACCGAAGCTGACCCAGTATCCACACTTGTTGCCAAGTACAATGGCTCAACCGACATATCTGAGGTTAGACTTTCATTTCTTTATAGGTTAGATTACGTAGTGTATGTGTTGGGTATCAGCTTAAGCTGCCTCACCTTCATGAGTTCTTTTAACATTTTTCACCGTATTTTACATTTCCTTAATCTTTCTTTTCTTGTAAATATGTTTCATTTGATTTTTAAACAACTTTCATTATGCTAACGTTGTTGTATTTCAGTGCTTATTCTAACTTTGATGTATTTAATCGCCAGATCATTGGATGGATTTCTCAAACAATTAAAGATGGTGACACCAGAGAGATCCCTCCATTTGTAAGTTGGTTCATGTGACTTCTTTTCAAGTTTAAAGATGGAAATTCTCTTTTCTCTATAATATTTTGGTTTTAAGAATTATAATAAAAAATTGTGTTTGTAGTGCTGAAATATTCATTCTTTTTATTGCAGAAAACAAAAGCTCCAGAGCTGCTGCCTGAGGATGCAGATCAAAGCTGGTCTCAGAATTCCAAAAGGTTCATTTCTTCAGGCAAAAGCATGAAAAATTGGACCAGTGGCTTCACGGCCCGATACCTTGGTGATCCAAGGATCGGACCATTGTTGCTTTTGCTAGCTTTGATGTCTTTTGGGTTTATTTGGGTGAATAGAAGTCAGTCTGCTCAATCCACCACCAATCAAGAAGAATCAAATCAACCAAAGGTACGGTTCTAGTGAGCATTCGTCGTGCTTGATCACATAAGATCATCTTTGAGAACGATGAAGTTGGTTGGCATCAAAATAACCTGAGTCTAGACTCGTTTAACACTCTGATTGAATTGACTGCAGGATGAGGATAAACCAATTCGAAGGAGACGAAGGGGGAGTGGGTCGAATCAGCTTATCCCGCCTTCCATTACTGATATGGAACCAAAAGATGCAAAACAAATACCATTCTCAGACTCTGATTCTGAATAACACTAGGATTACATATTATTGCTTAGACTATACGTCCCACAAGGGTAGAATCGGCATTTCTGAAATCGATTAGTCGAATCTCAAATAAAATGAGAAATTATGTCACCATATTTTCATATTTATTTTGCACAAGTTTTAATCAGGATGACTACTGCAGGCTAGTTTAATTTTTGTGAATATTTGTGGCAAATTAACTTTGTGAACATTCTTGTGTCTTGTGAAGAACTGCGAATGAGAATTAATTTCGCCCAAATTATTCGTAAAATAATTTTTTCTTTGCTAGTTTTTAAGTATAAAATAATGGATGTATTTACGAAAATGGGGTATTATCTATTTCTGAAAATTATGATATTAACTTGAGAGTAAAACACTTTTTTTTTATCATTTGAAATGAATGAAAAGTAAGCATATTAGAACATAACAATGGATAAAGATCGTTCTAAAATTGGATTAATTTGTCTTAATTTATTGAAAATATAAATACATGTTAAAACCTGAATAAATCTACATACATGGATGAAAAGTTATACTATGGACCAGTATAATTTAAACTGAAATGTAACAACAATAAACAAGAGAAGAAAGACAAGATTGAGAGGAAATAATTCTTATTTCATTTTAGCCCACAATTTCAATTCCATTGGGTACAATATTTATACTATTACATTGACAGATGAAAAGTCAAGAGTCATAGAATACCAATGGACTTTATAAGTGTAATTTCCATATTATTTCATATTAATTTATAACACTCCCCCTTGGACATTGCGACTTGATGTACATATCTCGTTAAAAACTTGCTAGAAAAACTCAGTTGGAAAAAATTAGACGAGAAAAGAGTACATGACATACAAGTTATAATATGTTGCACTAGCTGCCTTATTAAAAACCTTTTACTAAGAAAACCCTGTAGGAAAAAAACTTAGTAAAGGGAAAAAAAGTACAGCTACTGGTCTTCAGGACCTAACTTTCAGGGTTAAAAGAGTAAAACTAATGGTCTTTAAGACCCAACGTTTAGAATTGTTTTGAAATTACCGCCCCCCTGAAGACAATAATCTTCCAAGCCTACGCATTCCAATACCATGAACATATTTTTCAAAAGTAGACGTAGGTAGGGATTTAGTGAACAAATTTGCAAGATTATCACTAGAGCGTACTTTCTGTATAATAATTTCACCACTCTTCTGGAGCTCGTGTGGATTAAAGAATTTAGGGGCTATGTGTTTTGTTAAATTTCCTTTAACATACCCACTACTCATTTGTGCAACACAAGCCGCATTATCCTCATAAAGTATAGTGGGGATATATCAGTTCTAGAAATGCCACACGACTCACAAATGTGTTTCATTAAAGATTTTAACCACCACAGAGAAAAGCATAACCAGTCTGGGATCTTGCGCTATGTGGATCAGACATGTAACCAGCATCCGAGTAACCCACCAATGACTTATTTTGATTTCTCGTGTAATATAAGCCAAGATCCTGTGACCCCTGAAGATATCGAAGAATATGTTTAATGTCATTCCAATGTCTCTTTGTAGGAGAAACACTAAATCTGGCTAATAAATTGACCGCAAAGGCAATATCAGGTCTAGTGCAATTTACAAGGTAAATAAATGCACCAATTGCACTTAAGTAAGGAACTTCAGGTCCTAATATATCTTCAATATCTTCTTTAGGTCTAAACGGATCTTTATCCACTTCAAGGGATCGGACAACCATTGGTGTACTAAGTGGATGCGATTTATCCATGTAAAATCTTTCCAAAACCTTCTTCAAGTAGGTTGACTGGTGTATGAAAATTCCTTCAGGGAGATGCTCGATCTGCAGGCCGAGACAATATTTTGTCTTACTTAAAGCTTTCATTTCAAATTCAGATTTTAAGTTCAAACTAGCTTATACAATTTTCTTATGTGTTCCAATAATATTTATATCATCAACATATATAGAAACAAAATTCATTTTGCGACCTTTTTATAAACACACAAGAAAATGCATCATTGTTTGTATATCCCTTCTTCAGGAGGAATTTACTCAGTCGATTGTTTTAGACCATATAATGATCTTTGCAATTTAATGCTCTACATATTACGATTTTCATCTTTCCTCATTTGAGGAATTTGAAATCCATCAGGGATTTTCATATAAATATTGATATCTAATGTTCTATATAAATATGCGGTAACGATGTCCATTAACTTCATTTCTAAGTTCATATTTGCTGCCAGAGTGATTAAGTAGCGGAACGTTATACCATCCATTACAGGAGAATATGTTTGATCGAAATCAATACCGGGTCTCTGCGAGAACCCTTGAGCTACTAATCTTGCTTTGTATCTCACCACCTCATTTTTCTCATTTCTTTTTCACACAAATACCCATTTATATCCTACGGGGATAACATTCTCAGGGGTACGTTACAATAGATCCAAAAACTTTTCTTTTATTTAGTGAGTCTAGCTGAGCCTCAATTGCATCTTTAGATCTTACCCAATCTAAGCGCTTCCGACACTCAGTAATAGACTTGAGTTCTTGATCCAGATTATTATTGAGATAGTAAGAACAATTATAGAGGCAAATATGTCGTCGACGACTATTTTATTTCTATCGTAAGTTTCTCCTGTATTTATAAAATTCATAGCAACTTCGATATTCACATCAACCAGATCTTTTTCATTTCCTAAGATATTATGATTTGGTCGTTCCGCAATCCTAGCATTTTGATTATTTTGTGCAAGTGCATTGTTACTAGGATTTTCGTCTTCGGGACGAATCTCTTTAGAAGATATTTGAAGTGATTTATTATTTTTGTTAGATTTTGTTTTCCACAGATTTTTATCTTTTTGTACCCATGGGTTCTTTACGCTTTAGGCGCAAAGTTGTATCAGATATATTTGTACTTTTAGGAATTTCCACTCTTTGTGGTGCATTTACAGTTGGTATATGAGATTTTGTCACTCCTTTATAATCAATAAACGCATCTGGCAGATTATTTGCTAAATACTGCAAGTTAATTATTTTCTAAACTTCCAGTTTAGTTTGACTAGTGCGTGGATCTAAATATTGAAGATTTTCCACATTCCATGAAATTTCTCGGCATTCTTTTAATTTTTGAGTCTTATCTCCCCTAATGCCGAGAAATGATCTTCATCAAATGTGCAGTCAACGAATCGAGCTGTAAATTGATCCCATGTCATGGGCTCTAGGTATTTCAAAATGGATGGAGAATCAAATCTAATATAAATACCTAATTTCCTTTGAGGACCCATAGATGTACATTTAGGTGGTGATATTGCAATGTACACTGCACATCCAAAAACCCACAGATGGGAAATATTTGGTTCTTTCTCACGCACTAATTGTAAAGGGGAATAATCATGATATGTGGTTGGACGTATTTGAATTAGAGAAGCAGCATGCAAAATTGCATGACCCCAACATGAAATGGGTAAGTTGGAATTTTGTATTAAAGGTCTAGCGATTAATTTGATACGTTTTATTAGTGATTCAGCTAGACCATTTTGAGTGTGGACATATGGAACGGAATGCTCCACTTTAATTCCTAATGACATACAAAAGTCATCAAATTCTTTCGAAGTGAATTCACCAGCATTATCCATTCTAATGGATTTAATTGGATAATCAGAGAATTGAACATGGAGTTCAATAATTTTTGTAATGAATTTTGCGAAAGCATTATTTTGGGTGGATAATAGACATACATGAGTCCACCTAGTGGAGGCATCAATTAAGACCATGAAATATCGAAATGGTCCTGATGCTGGATGAATTGATCCACAAATATCTACATGAATCCGTTCAAGGAAAATAAGAGATTCTAATCCAAATTTAGTACGAGAAGGTCGTACTATAAGTTTTCCTTTTGCACAAACTTTACAAACAAATTCATTTACAGAAGGAATTCTACTGTCTGACATACTATGTCCAGTAGAGTTAGACAAAATTCGGTGGATCATATTTTGTCCCGGATGACCCAACCGTTCATGCCATAATTTAAATGAATTTGGATAATGAAATTTCATACTCATCGAGATATGGAGATTAGAAGGGCGAATGTATGTATAATACAACCCCGAGGAGAGAGAAGGGAGCTTTTCGATAATTTATTTCTGACACCTTATGGAATGAGTCATCAAAAGATACTCTACATTATTCTCGGTGTTATTGAAAACCATTTGATCGAATGTCTTTAAAACTGAGAAGGGTACTTTTAGATTGTGGATATAGCAACACATCATCAATAATTATTTCAGTACCCATAGGGAGAACTAGTGAAGCTCTACCGGAGCCAACTATCAAGACATTATCATTTAAAATTGTGGTAACACTCCCTTTCTTCTTAGTTAAAGTTTGAAAGAATTTTATGTCCTTAAGGATAGTATGAGTTGTAGCACTATTTACCAAGCATATAATATTCTCATTCTCCATATCCAAAGAAATCAACGAAGTACTACGATAATGTAGTAAACTGAAAATAAAATAATCATCATAGTGCATTAAAAATAACACATGGCATAGTATATTGAAAAATACATAAAACACACACCTAAAATAGCATATTATCCGACAAAAATAAATTACTCATATCTGAATATTATCATTTATTCAAGTTCACGTTTGCTTCGAACAAACAAGTGAAATATCAAGTTTTTTGTCTTCAGTGTAGAAGTGGAATAAAAACCATATATAATTATTTCATTTGAAACTTCAATTATAAATATTTCCAAATTCCATTGAAACTTGAAAGTATAGGCTTGTAATATGTTTAATCAGTATCACATTCATTCAAGTCTTTTATGTTCTGACACCAACTATTAGTAGGTCACAAGCAAGGATCTTGGGATTCTCCTCAAACATATACAGATTGGGGAAAAATGAGCGATATATAAATAATGGTATGGAAATGTATACACACAGCAAGCAAGGCATTGATAGTGCAGTCCATTTGTGATAAAGCCAAAGTTCACAATGCAGCTAAACTCATGAAACATAAATGGATTTGATATTGCAGTCTACATATTTGAGTAACCTAGATTCATATTTCGCAATTGGTTCAAGAAAATAATTGTAAGAAAGATACGATTCTTTCCTAGGGCACTACTCAGATTCAGGTAGAGATTCGTGTTGATAACATGTTGTAAAATATGGATCTCTTGTGTCGCTCTTGTGTGCACCTCCTTCTATAGACCAATATAATTTAAACTAAAATGTAACAACAATAAACAAGAGAAGAAAGACGAGATTGAGAGGAAATAATTCTTATTTCATTTTAGCCCACAATTTCAATTTCAATTTCATTGGGACAATATTTATACTGTTACATTGAGAGATGAAAAGTCAAGAGTCATAGCATAATAATGGACTTTATAAGTGTAATGTCCACATTATTTCATATTAATTTATAACAAAATTGAGTCTTTTATAGAGAAATTTCAAATTCTGGATTTAGAATCGAGAATTAATAGATAATTCACAAAAACTCATGTGAGACGGTCTTACGGATAGTTTCCGTAAGACGGATTCTTATTACTCATGAATTGGACCCATATCCACAAATTTCACATAAACTACTAAGTGTGGATTATGGTTGACTCGTCGCACGAAAAAAGATCCGTAAGATGGTCTCACACAAGACTTACTCTAGATAATTTGGGTTTTGTTTTAAAATTTATAGATAATAGGCAAATTCAGTAGTTTTGTTGAAGTATTTTTAAATTTAAAGGAATTAAAAAGGAGGGTAACTAAAAAAAACTATTCATAAAAACTTGTACGAAACAGTTTCCCAAATAATTTTTGTAATAGATTCTTTTACCTATTAATAGAATCCATCTTCACAGTGAATTGTGAAATGTGGAATTTGGACCGTCTCTCACATATAATGATTAGCTACATGCTCTCATACGAAACTCATTAAAAATATTTTTTAGCACAAAAGTTAATTTTGATAATATTAGAGATGATGGTACATAATAACATTTAGGAGTGCAAAAATGTGTATGGGGGGCAAAGTTGTAAAATCAAAGTGAAGTCCACTTGAAATTGAAGAACAAGTATCTATGGGTAATTCTATACACACCCCATCAAATACTAAACACACCCTATCTATACACACATTCTTTTTTTTATTATTTTAAGAATGTGTGTATGAATAGGTTGTGTTTAGTATTGATGGGGTGTGTATAGAATTACACATTATCTATTTGGGGCGAACGCTTTAGAATTTTCTGCTTCATCTATCCGCATCAATCATCCAGGTCACATTTCCTCTCTCTCTCTCTCTATTGAATTGAATGCTTTCATATTTTTATGTGAATTCAATCAAATGATTCATCGGTTGCTATCTTCCTGTTGAGTATAATCGGACAAGAGCGAGTTGTTTGCGTTGGAAATCAAGTTTTTTTAATAGATTGATTTAAAGTTATCAGAGTTGATTCTGTTTGTGGAGATTTGCTAGGAGTGGGTTTTACTGGGAAAAAAGATGGATTTTACAAGAATTATTTTGAATAGGGTTTTTGTTGGCTGTTTGTTTGTGTTCTTAAATATTGTGGAGTTTATGTGGAATAAGTTTAGTTTTTATGCAATTTTACCCTTTTTTTTTTCTTGGTTTGATGATTATATGACAAATGGATTTGCGGTATTAAAGGGTCATTCAAAAGTTGCTTCCAATCATCCAGTTTCTGAATGGTTGGGGTTGTATTTTGTTATTGAGAGAGAGAGAGAGAGGTGCAAAACGAATTGAACCTATCGATGCACGACAAGTTTAAAATGTCGTTCATTCGATGTGGCAGTGATGGGAAAGGATGCGAAGGCTAAGGAATCAGGAGGGAAAGGTAAGGGAAAACAGACAGCAGGGGGGAGTGACGATGCTGGATCGAAGGGTAAAGGAAAAGGCGGGAAGGGAGACGGACTAGGAACTTGCACATATGTCAAAGGTTTCTTCCTTTTACAATTCATTCTAATGGAACCCTTCTACGTAATTTTTGTTCGTATGACATTGTACACTGTATCTGCCATTTATCTTTAATAGCCAGGCATATCTTGTGTGAGAAGCAAGGAAAGATAAACGAAGCCTATAAGAAGCTGCAAGATGGCTGGCTCAGTAACGGAGACAAAGTTCCACCAGCTGAGTTTGCTAAGGTTGTGAATTTGTATTTGCTGTTGATTAACGAGGATGATGCAATTTTAGTTGATTTTCATTGAATAACCTTTCGGAGACCATATACTTTCTATCCACTTCAAATGATGGATATCGATATTAACAGTTAGATGCAATTATTAGCATGAGAAAGCCTGAGCTAAAGTGTTCTTTATTTGTGTTCATCAGCTAGCTGCAGAATATTCAGAATGTCCGTCTGGAAAGAAAGGTGGGGATCTAGGATGGTTTCCACGTGGTAAGATGGCCGGGCCTTTTCAGGAGGTTGCGTTTAACACACCTGTTGGAGTGACCAGTGCACCATTTAAATCAACGTGGGTTTCATTGTATTACTACGTTCTTTATTACTTTACATGATACTCAATGATGTCGACATGTACTAATTTCATCTGGCTAATTGACAAATCCAGGCATGGATACCACATAATCTTGAGTGAAGGAAGGAAGAACTGAGAAGCTCGATCATGCATCTAAGCTGAATGAGGTGAATCATATCACTGTCAAACCATATCATTCTGCTCAATAGCGACTTTATATATCCTAAATCAATCGATGAATTTGTACACTTTCATGTGAAAAACATGATAATCACTCTTTGGCCTTCAGTTACTTTTTCCCTAAAATGATCTTAAGAGTTTAAGAACCTTACATGATAT
Organism: Scutellaria baicalensis; assembly: GCA_005771605.1. Classification (NCBI taxonomy): domain Eukaryota; kingdom Viridiplantae; phylum Streptophyta; class Magnoliopsida; order Lamiales; family Lamiaceae; genus Scutellaria; species Scutellaria baicalensis. The sequence goes on along the minus strand of CM016727.1, from coordinate 6,806,376 downwards.
TGTTCATCATCTTTGGTCGTGGTTGTTGGAAATTGAACGTCTAAAACAATAGGGAAGCAGAGGCTGTGAATCGGTGATAATAGCTCTTTTTTTTTTTTTTTTTCTGGTTGATTGTAAATGTCAGTGATGTGCCTTCAGCCTCTCTTCCATATGCAGGCTAATGATCAAATGTGTGATGTTGGATGTTTTTAGGGTAATTTCTGAATTAAAAGGATGTCCACGATGTTTGTAGATCTTCAAATTCATTACATTAATTCCTGGGATGTGTCCTAATTCTGTCAAATGGATTTCATTTTCCTCGAATCAGCCTTGTATTTACTAATTGATGTTTTTGAATGAATGAAATATTGTATTAAAGGAAATCATAATATTTTATTCGTATTATTTTAATTTTAACCAGGACTTTACTTTTCTGAAATTTGATGGATGAAATTCAAACAAGTAAAATTTAATTTTGATTTCTAAACTTCTACAGTTTCATACACTAATTTAATAATTTTGTTATTCTTCTTTGGCAATTATTTGTTGATTTGGCTCAAGACTTTGCCACATTTGACGTCACATTGGATGAGTAGTTCGTCTTGCTAATTTTGATACTACTATTCAAAAAAACAAAAAGAATTTGATAATCCAAAAATTATTTCACAAAAACTTGCGTGTCTCACGAAGTGTTTTCAGTGAGACAAATCATTTTATTCAAAACAAAGCTCTTTTCAATTTTGTCTTGGTGCTGCAGGAGATCCTGAAGAAGAGCAGACTACCAATGAATCAAATTCATCAGACTACCAATGAATCAATTCATTTCTACTAATTTATATGTGAATCATGGATTGACCCGTTTCACGAGTCACATGATTCGTGAAACTGGTCTCACACAAGACTTATTCAAATTATTTTCTGATGGGAACATTCAAACTCATAAGAATTATTATGTGATAATACTAAAATTTTGATAAAAGATCTATGTAAATTGTAACATAAAAACTCGTGTTAGATGATCTTACGGATAGTTTCAGTAAGACGGATCCTTATCACTCATTAATTGAATTCATATTCACAAATTTTCATATGAATTGCTAAGTGTGAATTATGTGTTAACCTGTCTCACGAAAAAAAATTCATGAGATGATCTCTCATAAGACCTACTCAAATAATAATTCTACCTGTTCCAACATGACATTTAATGTCACGGTTTTGATAATCAAGTCAATAAAAAATGCATCAAATAAATGGATTCGTAGAATTGGAAAGTCACAGTTACATTATAAATTATTTAAAATTCATATATAACAGAAACATGATTACAATCTGTCTACTATATAATAGAAATGATGAGGATGTTGTTGATCACACACATCCACTTGTGGGAAGAAAAGGTTGATGAAGGCTAAATATATATAAGACAAACAAAGCTACTATATGGGACCATTTTTATACATACAAATATATATATGTTTTATAAGTATAAGCATCTCCAATAAGGGATGGAAACAAACAAGAAACTATTATTGGTTTACAACTCAGTGTGATGTTGAACCAGCTTAAGCCCCCAGCTCATATCTTCACAATGCTTAACATGAGGCACAAGAGCACCTGTATCTACCCCTTTTCTGGTTTTGCAATCATAGAATGGAGGAGCATGGAAGCACGGTTCCATCGATATGGCTCGTCTACATGGTGGGTCCGGTGCCGTCTGGTTTTCGGGCTTGTACAGTATCCATGGCTTCATTCCTCCAAGCCCTTGTGCCACGTATCCGAAGGTCGACCAAGAACTCGTCACCAATCTATCTGTCAAGCTAAGTAGATACATTTCTGCCCATGCCTTCTGATTGTGGTTATGATTTTCGGTTTTTTGGTGCTCCTCTTGACTTGGTTGGTGAACCGCGATCACCTCTCCAGTTGCAGTTGGATGTTCCCAGTACATGTTTCTTACTTCCTCAAAGTATCCGGGGCTTAAAGATGTAATCAAGACAACAATTTTCTTCTGCTTACCGGATGGGTTGATGATCGGTTCTTGCTCGTTGATCTGTGGTAGTATTTCCTCCTTCATTGTACACGACAAGATCTGATCCAATACGTGTTTGAATGGACCTGTTTGAATATCAAAGACCCTTATCTGAATTCCAACTTTTACATCAGCTTTGGATAGATAAGCTTCATAGTATCGGCTTATAAGACCCCACACTGAATTCGTCGGATGGAACAAATACCGTCCCAAGAGATGGAACACCATTTCCTTATCAGGGAAGAGACTGTGCAACTCTTGCTCGAACGATGAAATCAAGAATAGGGATGGAATGAAATAGAGATTGGTCTTCATTATCAGCCACGGTATCTTCTGCAAATATGTCTGTTCTTGATCGCAGAAAAAAAGCTTATCTTGGTCGTCATAATCATGAGCGAGATGAAGATATACATACGGTTGTGAGGGTGACGCAGTTAAGTTACCCAAGGAGTTGCTCTTCAACATATTCCCATAACTCTGACTTGAACTCTGATTGAAGCTATTGAACTCGTTGATCAAGGGGAAGTCGAGGGGGAGTAACCAGGAAGCTCCTGGAAACGGTTCACAGAAGAGATCAGGAATGTCGAGTTCCCTATCAACAAGTAGGACCCGGTCGGTGAGAAGAGCATAGAGGAAAGCAGAAGCCAGAGTCAAAATCCTGTTTCCCAAACCACAAAAGGGTGTCCAAATAATGTATTTACACTCGGATGTTAACGAGGATCTGCCAGATTTGAGATCTTCAACTGTTTTGTTGTATGAATCTGTGTAGGGTCCGCATTTCCTATGGAGAGCTTCATAGCTTCGTAACTTGGATATGAGGTAAGGAGAAGCTTCTCGTGATATTTCTCGGCGATACAAGAGTGATTGGTACCTACTAAGGCAAGATTTTTCATCAAATCCGGTGGGGAGAAGGTCACCAAGAAGCTTATCCTTGGGCACCTGCACGGGCTGAGCAAGATCATCTTCTTCCAGTATAGCTGCCAAAAAGGAAGAGTGAAATGAAACTAGACAGTTAATTACAGCGAAGAATGAGAGACAAGGGTGAGAAATGGATCTTTTCTGCTATCTAAGAACTCGTACTTCACTCTCTTATAAGATATTCAATACTATTTTGAAAAAAATGACTTTCAAGATTTTCTAATCTCTAATTGATACTCATTAAAAAATGTCACGTAGAAGCATGGATAGGGGCAGAATCCATACAAAATATATATGGTGTAAGAATTGTGTTATGTCCTAAACTCCTAATAAGAATCAAAGCTACTCTTCTGGATAACAGTAAGAACGTGCAGCAATTAGAGGGCGGTCAATATTGTATACTTTGTGTTATCTATTGTATTCATTAAATCACACATCTAAACTCAAAAAAAGATCTTTCATGCTTGAATTCAGGGGGTAACAGGTGTTTACTGAGAGAGAGAGAGAGAGAGAGAGAGAGAGATCCTAAAAAATGCTTGTCCTTGATGTGTACGGAAATATCAGCAGGAATAAAACGATTCAAGTCATCGTTCCGACTTCACAACCTTCCATTACAAGTTATTATCATAACAATAAACGTGCTGATTTGTAATGATATCAAACCATATTTTGTTTAGAACATGGACTCACACTGCTGTACCTTTTTCATATAATGAATACAAAAGATTTCCCACTTAAAAAGCAATGGGTATCTACATTGTATCTGTTTTCTTCATTGGCTTTTAACTTTATTCGAAACTTTTCAATTGATCCTAGTAAGAAGTACGACTCAAAAATTAGTCCGTGTCTATCTTGCTATAAACTTCCAGAGCTAGAATTCCACAGCCTTCATCTTCCATTGATAGGTAAGATCCGACATCCAGCAAATGTCAACCTTTTACTCACAAAATTTGGGCACAACAGCGCCAATAAACGATAGGAAGACTCCTTTTAGTTGACACGAGCAAGGTAACAAATCTTAAAGATAGCTTATAGCATAACCACATGCTGCTTCAAGTCATCTAGATGGTCAAATCTCTGCGGAAAAGGGTGCTCAATAAATTAAGTCTAAAGACATTGAAAAATCAATTTCTCAGCAGATAAAGGGTAAGATTTGTTATACAATATCAGATTTCCTTCTCCAAAAGGATCACCATTCCAATTTGAAATCTTTCTTTCTCGAAGTTTCCACATCATTGGCTACAAAAGGGTCTTCAAGAAAAGCTCAATGTGCTGTTTAATGTCCTCTAATCAATAATGCACCAACACTCAAACAATCCTTTTCATATTTCTCTCTTCTATTACTATAATGATGAATTCAGAACCAAACCGGAGTAGATGTTTAGTGGTCCACACTTTAAAAAAGGAAGAGATTTAAATAATCAACTAACTAAGCCTCATCACCTTGTACTAACCACTCTACTGACAAGAAATGTCTATGTCCAACAAAACTAACAACCATCCTACAACCAATTCTACTTAATATGCTTCATCAAAAGCAAGAAAATCTACCCCATCTAATAAGTGAAACAAAGTATCCATGAAAACTAGCAAAGAGTAGCTTTTCTATTGTAAATTCACATGGAACAACTCGAACATACATATGAAACAAAGATTAACAGAAAAACATAAAAAAAGAATACCTTTTTGAACCTTAAAATCAAGATTCCTGGCCTCAACAACTGTCCAAAGCCCATCAGATGGGGGGTCCCTTAGAACAACGGACACTGAGAACAAAACAGAGAAACCCATCACGAAAACAACCAACACACCCATCAATTTCAAGAGATTCAGCCCGCATTGGCACTCCGAACAGGCGTCGCCGCCATGATCACCGGCGGATGTGGGCTGGCCGCCGCCGTCAGCAGCCGTGACTCTGTTGAATCGCTTCATTCTCGGTGGTTTACAGTGGTAAAAGAAGGCCTTTTCATCTGGGGTTTTGGTAGAGAAACGAGGGGTGTAGATATAGAGAAGAATCGGCTATGAGAGGTGGCGTTGCTAAGCAATTTTAGAAAGTTCGGTTCAGTTCATCAACTGCTCTGTGTGTGTGTGTGTGTGTTTTAACTTTTTCTCGTGGGGTTTTAGGTTTTTTTACTGTTCGTTTTCACCCAGGTTAATATTTCTTTTGTCGGTCAAGTTTTATATTTTTGCAATTTATTTTATTATTACAAGCTTTTGGGTACTAGATTTATGATTATAATGTTTCACTGAATTAAAATGCAATAAAATTGACATTATGGTCGACTAGATTTTTTTTTCTTTTTTTGGGAAAATTAATTTTGTGACATGAAATCAACCGTTTTTTTCTTTCCAAAACTAGTATGGGATCCTAAATTGCATAGTTTTTTTTTTAAGAAGGGAGTAAATTTCTGAATTAGATTATAGAAGATATATGAATATTGATATCACGGAATTGTGTTATGTGTGAAATTATTCTCCCTCCTATATTATTAAATGTTTTGCTTTTTAATTGATGTTTGTGAGTTATTTTCAGAATTACCCATATTCAATTAATTCATAATTAATTATAGAGTATATTATCATCTTTTTGATAAATGCATGCACTAATGGTCAAAGAAATAATTAACGAATAAAGAACATATTAGGAAAATAAAACAATTCTTAATTTGTGTGTAGATAGCTCAATGATGCATCTAAAAAGAATAGGAGGAAGTATAATAATTTCAAGTTATATTTATATTTATTTAGAGATTAATTCCTAACTTAAATAGTTAATTAATTGATTTTAATGATTGATTGGCACATGACAAAATTATTGAATATCATTAAGATCGATTTATGATAATTACTGAACTTAGTACTAATTTGATAATTATCATTAATATATTGGTAAAAGTTAAATTGTCATCATATCAGCTCCACAATTTTCTTCATCATTTTACATGCAACAATAATTGAAACTTCTTATGTTTCCTTTTTCCGTAATTTGAGGGTACAAATTTGCAATTACACGAAAATTTGAATATGTGTTGCTAAATGATTTGTCCCCATCTCACCATAAACTTAATCAACTCCTTTACATTTTGGGATAAATTTCTATTTTTCTTCCAAACATCAAAAGGTGTTCTTCGGCTAAGTTCTTCTTATACATGTGTTAAAAAGGAGTGATATTCATAAGGAAAAAAAAGTGATCAATTAAGAGGGTGTTTGGCTAAGCTTATAAGCTCCTTAAAAGAGCTTATAAGATGTTAAGTGCTTATAAGCTCCTCATAAGTGTTTGGTTAACTTTTAAAAATAAGATCTTATTTTATGAGCTTATAAGATGTAAGGAGCATATAAGCTATTTTTTGAAAAGTTGGGAAATCTCAACTTATTTCTAAAATAAAAGCTTATTTTTCAAAACACCTTCAAATTTAATCATTTAAATTACACAAATGACATTACAAACAACTTATAACTCCACAATCTTATTTACCCAAACACTTCAACAACTTATATTAAATTTAAATTAAACATCTTATAAGGGGGTGTTTGGCTAAGCTTATTTTTAGAGATTATAAGCTATCATATCTTATAAGATGTTTTTGGAGCTTATAAGATGTTTAATTTAAATTTAATATAAGTTGTTGAAGTGTTTGGGTAAATAAGATGATGGAGCTTATAAGCTGTTAGTAATGACATTTGTATAATTTCAAAGATTAAATTTGAAGATGTTTTAAAAAATAAGCTCTTATTTTAGAAATAAGTTGGGATTTCCCAAATTTTCAAAAAAGAGCTTATAAGCTCCTTATATCTTATAAGCTCATAAAATAAGATCTTATTTTTAAAAGTTAGCCAAACACTTTTGAGGAGCTTACAAGCACTTAACATCTTATAAGTTCTTTTAAGAAGCTTATAAGTTTAGCTAAACACCCTCTCCAAAAACATCTTATAAGATATGATAGTTTATAAGCTCGAAAAATAAGCTTAGCCATACACCCCCTAAATGAAGATACAACTTTTGAAAGGCATAAGTTTTCTGCAAATCCCTCCATTTGTTTGTTTGTTGGATATCTCTAGCAATGCACTGGATTTTTTAGGATTTAAAATTTGTTTACTCCAACAGTGCTCTAAAAGTCCACACACGTCAATCTTGTGTTGGATTCAACACAATATTTATCTTGCGTTACATTATTTTCTTTTGTTTTATGGAATATTCTCTTTTATTGTGAAGAATAATGCACACTGTTGGAGATGAATGTTAACTTCAGTATGAAAATGATGTAAAAATTACGTAATTCTTTTGTACACTGCTGGAGATGCTCAGTTGGACATAAAATAATTAAAAGTTAACTTGATTTCAAAAACACAGATGTTTTCTTTTAGACAATTTTTTTCCTGGATGAGTATTGGAAATATTAGTATAACCATACTCCTTTCATCATAATTAATAATACATTTATTTTTCTAAACTGATTAAGGCTGTAAGTAAATCAATTATACAAACAAATTTTCAAATATACTTTTGTTTAGTAAGTTGGTAATTAGACAATAATCGTGATTTTCTTTTATCAATATCGACACAATTATGCATATAAAAAAAACCCTAAATAATATCATATATAATAAAAAAACACACTTATGAAAAATAAATCATATATATTTATGAGAGAAAGAAAATGTAGATCGAGTAACTGGGAGTTAGGAAGGAATTAGAAGATGTGAAGGTACAAAAACATGTGTAGTGAATGTGTATGCATTTAATGCCTTCACTTATCATACATCCAACAAACGAAACGTGGAGTTGTATCAATGATACTTCATCTCCTATTAATTGGGGTGGGGATGTGGGAGGAGGTTAGAGCACATATAAGCTATAAATGAGTACAGTCGAGTTGAGACGAGTCATTTCATTTTCGAACTCGATTTAAACTCGAGAGTTTTTATGTTTGAATTTGATTTGATATGCTTGAACTTTTTCCATTAACTTCGTATCTAGTATTTATAAAAAGACTTAAATCTCTAAAAACAAGCATGAAATAAGAATTTTATAGTTATATATATATATGTATATAATGTCAAGGGTAAATGGTAAATTTCACATATTGTCAATTATACTTGACTAGACTCAAGCTGAGTCGAGTATTGATGGGTTCGAGTTTGATCTCGATTTAATCATCTTCAAGCTCAATTCATATCTGATCTATGTGACCTGTTGAGTCTAAATCAACCCTACAACTCATATTACATTAAGAGATGATAGTGAATTGAGTTGGAGATAAAAATGAATTGAGTTGGAGCATTAAGAGATAATGATGGATTGAGTTAGAGATTTTATTATATTATTCATAGAGTTGCTCTCTTGTGAAACCGTCCAAATACAATGAAATTCAAGTATATACTTTTCACATGTATGAATTTTATGTATTTTTAAATTATAAGTATGTATTTTCTAAATATATTTCTAGTATGTCTTCTACTATAAATGTAACTGTAGCATGAATGGGTTTCTGTGTTAGCTCATATAGTATGACTTGAGGTCTTTTGTTATGATTAAAAGGGCTTTTTTGTTTTGTATTACAATTCCTATAGATCAAAGGGCTAGTGTAGGCAGCAATGACTTTATTTAAAATAAAATAAAAAGTTCGGATCATCCATTAATGCATAATGATTTTGCGCAACTCAAATAGGACACCCTATTATAGTATTATTATTCATCCATTATTATAGTATTATTATTCATCCATAATATTTGTGGGTCCTTCTATAATATATCGGGTGTATTAATACACCAAACTATCCATCATTTTCAATCATTAGATCTGAGACCATAGTTGACTTTGACCTTAATGATCTCAAATCTGATGGCTGAAAATGAGTGGAGAGTCAGGTGTATTAATACACCTGGTGTACTATAGAATTACCCCATATTTGTATATCGATTGATACTAGTTAGAGAATGGACATTGGTTAACAACATTTTTGTTAAGAGGGTGAGGCCCACATGACACCACGTCAATTTAAAAACAAACATTTTTTAAAAATACACTTCTACATTACTTAACAAAAAAATACAATCATTATATGTGGGTCCCATCATCAACTAACTTTTTTCTTAATATATATCAAATAAAATCATTTTGTAATTATAATTTTTATAATTATATCAATAATATTAAACCTAAATCCATTTTAATCAATTAAATAATCATTGTAAATATAAATATATATATTTACATTAGTCTCAATTCGTATATAACATGAAATTTAAGGAAAATTTTGAATTTATCAATTCATGTAATAATAATAATACATTGAAATACATTTGAAATATAAATGTAATATTAATATTTAATTGTCCTCAAATCGTCTCCATATGTGTTCTACTAAATCCGCTCAAAGTTGGTGATGTATTTGATTATCACGTAGCTCGGAATTCCTTTAAAGATACTCTTGAAATTTTTCGTGTGATCCATGTATTGGTTGTGTAGGCTCATCACATTCGTCGTTGTACCAATTCGTGATTAATTCTCCCTCGTCTTCAACAATCATGTTGTGCAAAATAATACATGTTAACATTATATGTCCCAATCTTTTCTTATACCAGAAATGAGTTGGTCCTCTGATGATTGTCCATCGTGCTTGTAAAGTGACAAAGATGTGGATTATTTTTACCATATTGGTAGGTATGAGCATGTGTTTACCACATTTTTGCTTGATTTGAAAGGAATTTGATAGATTTTAGCCCAAAATGAAAGTCCAGTGGAATTTAATGTCAAGTTGAAGTCGAGATAGGAAGTCGATAACGAGCAGTTATGGAAGAAAATTCATATCTCGATCTTAAGAAGTCCAAATTCAAGGATTCTTATCTTGTTGGAAATCTAAGAGAGAGTTCTACAACTTTCATGTTGAACGTTTTCTTCAATTCGGCCACCAAGAAAGCATAATATCACAAGAAGCTAAAAGTCGTGCAAGAATGTCCTGATCTTCGTCTTGACAGAATTCCAGTAAATTGGGCATAACTTGGTGTAGAAAACGGATCTTGGGCTGAAATTAGTGTCATTGGATAGCTAACTTCAAGTTCTACAACTTTCATGAAGACATCAAAGTCTAATTCGAGCACAAAAGGGTTAAAAATAGTCTGGAAGTTATAACCCGGGTGAGGTCGGGTCCCAATGCATGAGCTGAGTAACTGCAGAAATTCGAAGACACGACCCAACCCGGGTCATTGGTGACCCGCCCGGGTCGCTGGTGATATGCCCCAAATTTCTGTTTTTCTGTTCGATATGGGCCAGGTCATCCGGATTCGGCCGGGTCGCATTTCGTTTGGCCGTTTCAAACCCCGTTTTGACTAGAACTCTACCCCAAACCTAATTGTGAGAATAAATTGGGATTTTGTGACTCAAAACAAAAGAGAGACACAAAGAGACACAAAGATTCATCCACATCCAAATACACAAGCCACATCTTGATATTTTCTTGTTTGATATTTTCTTTTGTTTATTTATTTCTAGACATAGGTTAATTAGGTACAATTCTCTCAATTCAATTCGGTCACCTAGATAAAATTAGGTAATCTAATTACGTAGTTAACATCGTTCTAATTCACTAGTCTCTGTGGGATCAAAATTAAATTAGAAATAAAATCAAAACAATACAAATCAAGTCAAAAAGAAAAATAAACATATGCATGCATGTTGAAACAAACAATAAATATCATTTGATGAAACATTAAAAATACTATTAAAATACCACATAATACAAATTATACTAACTCTTCCTATCTCCTTAAATTTTTGTTCATACTATGAACAAAAATGAAATTTGTTCATACCTTTGAACAAAAATGAATTTTGTTCAACCAACTATAACAAAAAATATAAATTTATTACTATAATAATCAACTTTAATCTCTTTCTCTCTCCTCAATAATTGTTTATTATTACTTTTTCAGAACATGACTCACACCTTTACAACATCAATAAAAACACACACATATTAACTCCTTACATTACTTAACAAAATTTTGTTTTTGTTAATCACAAATTTTTGTTCACCAATGCTTATGCTCTTATGCAACAAATAGGTCGAACAAGATCAATTTCCAACAAATAAAATATATTTTTAGTGTCCCAAATTTATATTTTTTATGTAAAGAGAAAAATAAAAAAATCGTTATTGAGCGTTTGCACCTTTTATTTTATTTTTATTTTGTGTTTGCAAATATCAAGTCTTCATTTGATCCATGTTCTTTATAGTTTTCTTGATATGATTGGGGTCTTGAAATCATGAAATTCATTTGAAATCGAATTTAAGGACAAGTACATGAGATCAATGCTTAATTATTGGATTTAATTGAACTTGACTAATGAGTGTGACATGCTTAACTATCCAAAAGTGGTCGGTCTATAATAGTGTAATAGAGTACTATTGAAAATAATAGTACACCAATAAATTTTTATATTTTCCTTGTTTTAAAATGAGAAAATTATGTAGAAACAAATGAATTGAAACACTCGCCTCTACTTGTGGGCCTATAGAATTTGGACAATGTAATAGCTACATTAGCGCCAAAACTTATGCATCTCTTGCCACGAATCTAAAATTAGTATACCCAATAATTTTTAAAGTTACTCTCCTGGATGCACGGATCTCTCCTGCACAGGTTTGAGATCCGTGAAACTGGGCTGTGCGTGAGCCGCATGCGAGTTGGGCTAGCCCGTCCAACCCGTGTTTTTTTTACTTTTTTCGCGTGTTTTGGTTGTTACCTTCACGTTATGTTAGTGTTACTTTCGTGTTATGTTAGGGTTATAACCTTCGCGTTATGTTAATGTGACATCATCTCCAGATTTCATACCCTTAGTTTAAAACCACTGAACTAAAATAACACGAAGGTAACACTAATATAACATGAAGATAACACTAACATAACATGAAAGTAACATTAACATAACATGAAGGTAAAAAACAATGTTAATCATACCCTCATGTTATGTTAGAGTGACCCTCACGTTATGTTATAATTACTTTCATGTTATGTTAGTGTTACCCTGAGGGGTAACACTAACATAACATGAAGGTAACCCTAACATAACATGAAGGTATGACTGTCTGGAGCGAATATTGGTGGGTTTGAGCACATCCAATAGGCGCGTAAGGGCCCGTGAGAGCGAGTTGGGGCGCTTGAAAACGCGCATTACTAGGATCCATACACCAGTTGCACAAAATATTTTACCTAATTTTTATTAAAGTAAGTTTTAGCTGAGAGTGATATAGCAGAAACAAAGAAAAAAGAGAGAAGGCTACGGAATTAGAAAAGATAAAATATGATGATTTGAAAAATTATAAGACCACAAATGAAAAGAGTGGGGAAGTGATTAAATTTTAATTTTTGTTTCTGTTTTTCAGTATTTGTGAATTGATTGAAAACAATGTTTTTCTATTTCAAAGTTTGGGGGTTGGGCTGAAAACAAAGGCTTAGTTTCTATGGATTTGGGAAAATTGGGTTGAAAATATTGTTTTGTGTTGTTGGTTAATAGTTGTAGATTGAATATACACTTTTGTAATTATTTGAATTAATATGTAAAGTCAATTATTAGTTAGTTGATGATTGTAAAGTTGTTTCTTTTACATACATTAATTAATTCAGTTATGAAAACTAAGTATTATATTAATTGAAACTGTTAAAGGCATCTATTTTATTTCTCAATAGTACTATAGTAAATAAATACATTGTTACACAAAGTTATATTGTTTTTGTTGAAATTAATCCCCGATGCAATAGACAACGGATAATACACAACACTTGTGTTGTGAAACCCTAAAACCACACAGCTTGAAAAACATGCAAATGCAGCAACGAACAACGATCAACACACCGGATTTTTAAGGTGGTTCGGCTCGCCACATCGGCCTACATCCACCGGAGAAGAAATGGAACGATTTCACTAAGAATCGAAAGAGAATTCGAAGTTACAAATCTGCCCAGAAACTAGGGCTTCACACTTAAGAACTATGAACCCTAATTTGCTAAAGCTCACAAATTACACAGAATTAATCTATCATACTACAATTGAGTATACACATATATATAGGCTGCAAAAGCCTTCTGTCAATTTGAGAAACGGATCAACCATCTTGGACGAATTTCAGTTTTAAGCTCCGCAATTTCCGCAGAAACCCTAACTGCATATCCTAACCACCAACTGCCTTGGACCGGCCGTTACAGAGAGTTAGCATCGCCCGGTTCGACCCGATTTAGCCCGGTTCTTGGTGATCCGAAACTGGTTCTGGAATCCTCGTTCAATTTCCGAGTTGTTAATCTACAGTTTTTAATACATGTAAATACTGGAAGGATTACTTTGAAACACAGATATTTATGCATGTAATATTAATGTATTAAAAGCTTATCTTTAAGGTATTACTTTTTCAAATTGAATAAGATAATGATTTGTGGCTAAAAGTTTATAAAAATGAAAAGATTAGTAAGATAAATAAATATGTAAAAGTATTTTTATTACTGGTAATACATGAAGGTATTACTTGAATGCAATCAGAGGTAGTATCACATAAATATATATTTTTAAGGTATTAATTACATAATACCATTAAGGTGTTACATATTTACATAAAAAATATTACACATTGATTTGAGGTATTAGATAATTTTTTTAAGGTATTATATTTTTACCTTCAAGGTATTACATATGTATTTTTAAAGTATCACACATATTTAATATATAGGTATATTTTTCTGAGAGGTTAAAACCTTCAAAGGTATTAATGTTAATAGAAAATTGTATTATATATATATATATATTTAAGATATTACAATATAAACACATCTGATCATCTAATTCCAAGTCGGAACTTAGACAAGCCCATTACATTGTCATACTTAATCTCAAGTGATCCAATGCTAGATTCACTGTTTCTATACAGTATTCTAAAATTGAACTTAGCCGGTCTTTAGGTGAACTGATTTTTGGACCGCCTTATACACTAAGCGACTTTTAACAATAAATACTACCCAATTGATTGAAGGTGTTTAACCTAAAAAATATATATATATTTGAGACAAAGCATATTCGAATGAAAGAAATGTAATGAGAGGACCACAATCACAAACCAAGACAGTATGACCCAGCAATGCGTGTGATACACACACTCATTTCAATGAAGAAAACAGAGCAATTGAGAATGGCCAACCATTGCAGATAACAAAGAACCCCACCCCCATTTCCTTCAGACACGTGTCAACTGGATAGCCCATCTTCAACAATTCCCCAATTTCGTTCAAATTCTTGCTTCTTTGTCCGATTTTTCTGAAGAGAGGGAAAATCAGCCCTTTTCGTTTCAAGAATTTTGATTGAGTGCTCATAACAGGAAATAATTGTATTAAAGAAATGGCGTCAGCAGCTGTTTCTTTGGGTTCGTCGGCTTTAATTCAGTCAATTTCTGGGGGGCTTAAAGGGCAAAAACATTCTCTTGCAACCCCCATTTCTATCGCTTCTTCTACAAGGTAACTGTTATTTTCTTAAAGTTTTGATGGGATATCTTCAATTGTAATTCTCAATTCTGATGACATGTTGGATAGATTATCTTTGGTTTTTCTTCGATTTCGAGGAAGTTTACTGGGCTTTGATTGCTACTATCTCGTGATTTAGCCTTTCACTGGAGTTTGACACCACCTGTTTGTGAATATGCCTCTTTGATCTTCAGTTATTGGGTTATAGCAGGAAGAAGTTTATACACTATTTGTTAGGAACTATAACAATATTTCTGTGTCTTTATTAAGAAGCGTTATTTACATGTTATGTTCATAGATTTTATCTTTAAAACCCAAAAAAGATCTTTCCTTGGCAAATGATGTGTTGAAACTACTTCATATCTAGGGAATTTTGCAGTGGGTAGTCTCCATGGTGACATCGAAATTTGGAGAACCTGAGTTGGTATTAGTGGTCCTCGTTTGCCTGGAAGTTAAAGAAACTCTCACTTGATGATCACCAATATGTTTGAAATGCTTAGTTGCTTTCTGATTGACTTCAGGTTTTCATATGTTTGAATTCAGGAGAAAATCTAGAGCTGTAGTGAAGGCAACTGCCAGGGTTGATAAGTTCTCCAAAAGTGACATCATTGTTTCTCCATCGATTCTTTCTGCTAATTTTGCTAAATTAGGAGAGCAGGTAGATTTTCAATATAGCCTTTGTTTCTGTAATGTTTTTTAGATCTCATAAATCAACTATTTCATATTGCATTTGTTCTCCAGATAATTTAAGCATCATGCATATTGTATAATACTATAATTTTGGCAAGTGTTGTTGCCATAGTTAATCGTTGTCATTGTCAGCGACCTCATCATTTTTGTATAACCAGGTCAAAGCAGTGGAGTTGGCAGGTTGTGATTGGATTCATGTTGATGTGATGGATGGTCGGTTTGTTCCAAATATTACTATTGGGCCCCTTGTAGTCGATGCCCTGCGCCCTGTCACAGATCTCCCATTAGATGTGCATTTGGTACTCCAATATTTCAATTTTGGTTATTAATTGAAGAAATACCCTGTATCGAAATGTATCTAACAGTATTAAAGCATGGCAGATGATTGTGGAACCAGATCAGCGAGTCCCAGACTTCATAAAGGCTGGAGCTGACATAGTTAGTGTTCATTGTGAACAATCTTCAACCATCCATTTGCATCGCACAGTGAATCAAGTAAGATATGGTCTGGTGTTTCATATGTAATGCAACTTGGTTTAGCTTTAGTTTAACTTGTTCAAAATACACAAGGCTTGCCTTAGATATTTTGGCCTAATTCAATCATTCTTCGTCGAAAGTGACTTGGGATAAAGACTAGTTTTATCCCAGAAACCAGCTTGTCTTCTGATACTTCTATTCCTTCACCCCTCCACTGATTGGTATTTTCCTAGTAATATGTAGTCAAGTGGCTTTAAGGACTTGTGCTTCTCTCTATGATCTATCTCTGTCAGTCATCATTTTGAAGCTCAAGGGGAGGATATTAAGATGATTTTCTTCCAATAACTGTAAATTACTGCCAGTTTTTTTCTGCTTTGAAAGACGAAGAAAATTCTCACCCATTGTAGCATATTTAGGGTAATTGGGTGAGGTTTGAACTAGTATTAATTTACTGGGAGTTATTTAATATATATGTATATGGTGTGAAGAAAGTGTGGATCCCTTGTTTTAGACTTGATATCATGTATGCAGATTGATTAATTTCTTTCACTCTCTTTTGGTGTCTTTCTTTAGATTAAGAGTCTGGGTGCTAAAGCTGGAGTGGTGTTGAACCCTGCAACTCCACTGAGTACCATTGAGTATGTACTTGATGGTAAGTTCAACTATGTTGTCCCTTGAATTTAGGTTCTTTTTAGAGAAGCAGTCAAAGAGGGATAATATGATTGATTTCTTTCGTAATGGATGATGTAAACATGCTTCTCGTAGGAACAAGACATGACCTGAGATCATCACATGAAAATTAAGCTTAGAGTCACGAGAATTAATATTTTATTACATATATAATGGCTTGATTTGTTAATGCAAAATATATGCTAAAGCTACAAGTAACATGGGCAAGCCAAGCAGAAGGAAAATCCTTGAATTGGTGAATCTGAAGCTGAGTTTCAGAGGACACTACCATAACTTGATTAAGAATTTTCTGATCCATCGCGAACATGGAAATTGCATGATGATTACACTCAAATAAACACCTGATCATGATTGCATTGACTCAAGATTTTAGACTGTAATTTCAAACATTTTTCTATCTTTTCGTTGCATATGTTATAAATCATATAGATTCCCCTAAGGCTCTTATGAATTCTCTTTTTTGTTACGTTCCTCACTTTTGGGACATCTAGATTCCTTCCTGGTTCTTAGGTTACCCTTAGAATGTCAATATTTTACGTAAAGGGGAAAATGAGAGCATAAACTAGTTGTATTTCCACAGAAAAAGATTCTCAGGGTGGATGCTATGCTTGATAATCTTCTCTCATACTTGAGTTCTTCACATTGACTTTCTTTTTTCTTTTTTTATTGTAAATGAGAAAATGAAAGATCTCCTGAAATGTGATTGGTTCCTAAAAATGACAGTTTTTAGTGCATTCCCTTGTTTGATTGGCAGTGGTTGATCTGGTGTTAATTATGTCTGTAAACCCTGGATTTGGTGGACAAAGCTTCATAGAGAGCCAAGTAAAGAAAATATCAGACTTGAGAAGATTGTGTGCTGAGAAGGTTGTTTATATATTTCTATTTGCCTCCTTCCCTCCAACGCTTGAAGAATTCTCATTTTATACGATTTCTTTACAGGGAGTGAACCCATGGATTGAAGTAGATGGTGGAGTTGGTCCTAAAAATGCTTATAAGGTCTCTCTCTCTCTCTCTCTCTCTCTCTCTCTCTCTCTCTCTCTCTCTCTCTCACACACACACACACACACACACACTTTTTCCATGGCCAGCACTTGGTCATCCATTTACAGAGCACCAAACAAGATTAGTTCTATATTTTGTTTCTAACTAAATATATGAATTAACTCAATCAACTCAACTCAATAAGATTCTTCAAATCACCTATTAAGTATGAATCAATGGGACTTATCCTTCATAATTCTTTTAGGAGCCTAAGAAAGAACAAAAAACTAAAAAGGTTGTGTTATCTTTAATATTAACGAGAACAGAACATGTGTCTGAATCGAACACAATAGTTGAGGTGCGATATGATCCATATTGTAAATCCATCGCAGTGAGATAAAGACTAGTTTTTTCGTTATTGTATAAGATTAAAAAATGTTTGGCTACTGATGAACTTTATCGGTGACTATAGTTAAATTAGATAGAAGCTCAAAACCTTTCCATGGAGAAAGGTCCAAAGGCCTAGCCTGTTGTAAGACTAGTCTTGTTAAGTTTCCTGTTTTTCCATGTGACTTTATCTTTGCTTCTTGATTAATTATCATATAAATTATATCATTATAAGATCCTTAAAATAGTGTACTGAAAGGCTGATGATAAGGATTGAAGAAACCAGTGAAGTTAGTTCTGCAGTGCCTTATTTATTTATATTTTTATTTATAACGAGTATCAGCACGTGCGTCGCACGTGGAGGATGAATTTTTTAAATCAAAAATATTATATTACTATTAATCTTAAATAATAATTTTTTAAAAGGATAGACAATCTATATTAAATTAAATTAAACTCAGATTTTTATTTTTTTTATAGTAAATTAGAGTTCTAATATAACAAGTCCTACTCATAATAGAATTCTATATGATTTTGGTTTAGAATTTCAATGTAAAATTATTTAACTCTGAAAATCATAAATTACTATTATAACCTTAAATAAAATCTTTAATAAAGATATATTAGACAATTCATATTTTGTAAGAAATATCCATACTTTTATATAGGTAATAGATATGTTCGTTCATAATAGCATTATCCTTGTTTGGCGTGTAGATTTTGGGTCGATAGAAACCGAAAAACACACTAAAAAAGCAAAGTGCTTTTTCATCAATTAAATCAGCTAATTGATGTGGTCCAACTGTATACAAGATAAATGAGTTAAACCAAACACATATACTTGGGAGTTTTTATGGACTTCTAATGCTGAATTGTGAACCAGAATCGACGGTTTTTACCTATCCTATAATTCTTATTTGGTGTGGTTTCTTTTGTCATATTTGCTTATGCTACGTAATAACATGTACATCGGTCTTAATCTGATACACTAGGTAATTGAGGCCGGGGCCAATGCATTGGTTGCTGGCTCTGCCGTTTTTGGAGCTCCAGACTATGCTGAAGGCAAGAATAAAAACTACTTCATTTGAAGTTAATTCCACTTCTAGTTAGTGATGAATCTGAACTTCTTCCTTTGCAATTTATTTGTTCGTGTTTTGCAGCCATTAAAGGTATCAAAAACAGCAAAAGGCCCTTAGCTGTTGCAGTATAGACTCTTTGTTCAGGATTTTAAATAGCTCTACCTTTGCCTTTTGGTTCCATTCACTCTATTTCAAGGTAACCCTTCTTTCTAAATACGATTATAATTCCATGAAATAATATTCATAAAACATCGTTCTTTTGTGAGACCCTTTTACAAAAGAATACTCGGTTTGTTGAATAGTTGTTTGTTATGCAGATAAGGTACATGGCCAATTGCAGTTATGAAGGTGTTGCCATTACAGAATTGATTTGTTTGGCCAAAAATAAGGACAAGAGTCACTAGTTTTAGTAATGTTTGTAGTATAATTGTCTTTGGGATTTTGTGTAATAATGATCCTCATATACTGTTCCCAACTTCTAGAAAAAATGCACATTGTTTCAACACCTTTTTTTTCTTTGTTTATAAATGTATATTAATGAATTATACCACATTGATCAATCAAGAATCACCTTTACTGTGTTACTATTCTCACGTTGCAGTTCATCTAAATAGCTTAAATCTCACTCTCAATCTATCGCAACGGGAAGAATCTGTCTATGATAACGGTCAAAACCGTCATCGTTGTACGTTTTTCTCTATGATAACGGTCAAAATCGTCATCGTTGTACGTTTTTCTTGTAGTGTTTATATTTCTCTAAATTCGGATTTGGTATTTTAGTGCAACCAACTCCTAATCATAACTATTAGATTAGTTCTTGTGCTCTTCCATATTTTTAATCAATTCAATCAAATTTTAATGAATTGGATATCACAAATATGAATAAACGAATTGGATTCTGTATCCAATTGAGTTATTCTCCTGTGCACCAGTTGCACGGAGATCCGTGCAACTGCCATAACATAACATGACATGAAGGTTATGCATTGAAGATTCTATTAGACAATCTTCCTTTTTATCGAAAGAATCCTAGTTAATGCTATTCTCCACTAATGTAATGATGATATATATGTCTACAGGGAAAAGAATTAATGCCAAGTAACTCCATATTCTTCGATTCAATGCTCGAAGAAGGACTGCTCTCTGCATACTAACAAGAATAGTTAACACTCTTTTGGGAGTTAGATTCATACAACAACCCACCAAGCTGGATCGAGTTTAATTGGTGAGCAAAAGAAGACAAAGAAATGGCTGGTTTTTGTTCATCCATACAATATTTTGACAAATTTCAATTCATGATATATATCTAGTAGTATTATTATTACTCTCTTTAGTTAGATGTTCATCACACCTTCTTGATGTACATGAAGTTCTTGATAATTCCTCTGATAGTGATATAAATGTTCCATCCTCCTATAAAAGTATTTACTTACTCCAATCTACATCTTTCCATTCTTAATTCTTTTTTGGCTCTGATAATCCTCATGTCATGAAAATTCTTTTCCATGGTTTCCACCATTCATCTGTTGGAGATGGTAGAAAATTTAGGCTCAGCCACATTGGCTTGGTTCAAGGCTGCTCGGGCCAGCCTGGCTTTACTCGTTGGCCCGACGAGCTCGATCCAGGCTAGGCAGCCCTGATCTGTCAGCTTCAAGAAACACTAATGGTAAAGTTGAATGGAAAATCTGTATTTGTTGATCCCAAAAGGTTGGATAGTGTTTGCTTCTTGAAATTATAATAAGCCACGAAGATGAGAGTGATATACTGATTTAAGTTTTATGTTTTGATTCTTTTGGTACATATTTGGTGGAGTTCATATTTTCAAATTTGGAATTTTTAAGAATGAGATTTCCTAAAATGTTAATTAGGAAACGAGACAGGTTAACTCACAACCTATACTTCATAATTCATATATAAATTTATGAAAACGAGTTTAATGAGTATGAAGGATTGATGTCACTTAAATTTTGTGAATGTTAATTTAGGAAAATTAGATTATGCAAACCAAGGAAAGAATATTCTTAAGGGCAACTTGTACATAAATATGTGTCCCTCAGAAAGTGATTTCTTTTTGTCCAAATTCTATGATGTTAATATATATTAGGAAAACATAATTTAATCATTCTTGTAACTCAGAAAAAAAAAATTAATTCGCCATTTAACTTTAACAATTATTATTAGCATTATTTTATAAGTTATATAAGAAAAATAAAGTATATATTTTCATCACCATATATTCTAAACAAAACGACCAACTTTTTATACTTTTAATTTCCATATATATCAATATATTAAAGATTTGTTAAAAATGAATTACATTTTACTTAATAGTTACATATGAATTTGATAATGACATCATATGATTTAAAACTTAAATTTTTATAAAAAAAAACAGTGTAAAATAAGTAAAAATAAAAAATAAAAAATATTATTAATAATTACAATTACACCAAATTAATAATATAATGTGCTCTTAAAGATATTAAAAAAATTGTAAATTCAATCTTGATTTTCTTGATACATATATAGTAAAAACATCATGAGCAATTCATGTATCTAATTGTTGAAGTACATTGATGTTGATTGAATAGTTAATCTGGTATGGATGATAAGTAGAAATCAATTTCTGCATCCAACTCTTTATCATAATCTGCAGTATCAGTGCTGGTGTCGTTGTTGGTGTTGTCGTCGTCGTTGTTGTTATTGATGCACATCTTCTTCTTCTCTGTTTCATCATCACTAGATGTCAACAACTTTCTTTTCGGGTGCCCCATTCCTTCTCCTTCTCCTTCCTCCTCCTCCTTCTTGATCGTATTCGTGATTCTACAAACGACGTAGTCGTAGCCCTCGACGGAGAGCTCGTGCATGATCCAATGGCCTCTCCCTCTGGCCTCCGCCTCGAATCCAGTTCTGGGCTTGAAGCAGAACTGCCTCTTCTTCCCCATAACAGCACCACCTTCCAAATCCATAATATTATGAGACACGGACTTGCCCTCCCACGTCCCGCACCCGGCCACCCGACTGATCCTTTTGCCGGAGCTCGCCACTTTGCATGGCTTCGAAAATACGAACGTCATCATCTTCTCCTTCCCCGGCTCCACCCAACTCGTTTGAGCTGACTCCCTGTCGAACACATTCCATGGGCTCGCTTCCACCCCATAAATCTGTTTCTCACCAATAATACCCTTCTCCAATCCATTTCCATTCCTCTCCTTGTGATGGAGAAGATAGTAAACAAGTTCTTGATCACTAGGTACGAAACGAAAACCAGCAGGAATCGGAATCGGAATCGGAATCGGAATCGGACTCGGACTCGGACTCGGACTCGGAATTGGAATCGGAATCTCCATTCTCAATTTATTCTCTTCCCTCTCTCTCTCTAACTCACTCTCTTACTCTGTTGAATGTCAATTAAGATTGGTGTATATTTATAAGTGCATGTGGATAATTTAAGTTTCACCCATTTCTTGAATATTACCTATTTTAATCCTTATACAACTCTGATTATTAATGTAACATAATCTAGTCTTGATACAATAAGGATTTTAAATATATAATATAGTTACAATATAAAAAAGTTACTATACTTATGAATTCATGTGAATATATAAGTTAGTTAATTAAATCAATTTAGAATCCTGATCCAAGAAAAACTCTCTCTACAGTTACGATTCTAATTATCTAATTTACTTACGATTTAATTGTAAAACTCTTTTTTTCTCTACACATTTAGATTTTTTTTTTCCTTATAGATTTTCTCTTTTTATCTCCCATTAGATTAGAATTTTGATTTCTTATAGATGTAATTTTGATTTGATTTTGATTCTTCATTTCAATTTGAAAAGTAAAAGTAAAGTAACATGCAAAGTAGCATGCAAACAAATAAATGTAAGTATCATGCAAAAGAAATAAATGTAACTTTGAATAAAATTGTACCATAACAGGACAAAAAGAAAAAAATGGGACAAAAAGAAAAATATAAATCTAAAAGAAATAAAATAACAAAAATAAATGGAAAACTAAAATCCGAATGATAGGACAAAAGCATTGAATTGATGTCTCAATCATTGGAAGTTTGAATTGGTTAAAATGTGGTATTTTGGTGCATTAAGTTATAATGCATGACATTTTTATACAATAAGTTATAGTACATGGTAAACCTATGTTTGGTAAGCAGGTCTCAAGCCCGGGTTTATATGTGGGCCTGAGTTTAGGTTGGATTATGACATTTTTGTAAACCCACCAATTTTGGTGGGTTTAAAGTTAGCCCTACAGTACCATTGATGTTAAATGACGTTTATACCCCTACTGTTCATGGAGTAATTACCCATTTACCCTTCCATCTATTTGAAACAACACATTCACCCTTGTATTTAATCTGATTTTGGACTTTCCCTATACCATCAAACCCATTGTTGTCCTCACCACCGCCTCCGTCGTCCTCAGCACCGCTGCCGACCTCTCCCAAATCTGAACTGATGAGGAAGGTGCAGAAGGTTTGTTGAGGTCCGCCGACTTTCCTTGATTGTCTCTCTTCATCTTCATACTCTTCTCTTTAACTGTAGCTGTGGTGAATTGAATCATTGCTCGTTTCAAATTTGGTGGTGATTATTTGTTGTCGACTTTTCAATTTTTTCTCTTGATTTTGTAGTATGTGTGAGATGTATTTAATCAATAACTCTTAATTCATTTTCATGGAAAAAAAATTTAAATATGAATTGTTGTCATTATTGTGGTTAATTTCTGCAGTTTTTGTTTCTGCTATTTGAATTTGGTTGATTTCTGAACTGCGAAACCTGATTTATGTTCATTGCTGAATGATGAAATCACAAGATCATGTAGCCAAGGAGTAATTAATGGCTACATTCACCACTCTAATGGCTACATTCACAAGATCATGTAGCGAAACCTTCACCACTCTGATTCTTGGCTACATATTCACCACAAAAAACATCATGGTCGGACTTCCACAGGACTTGGGGATGAAGCTCGAAGAAGAAGGAGCACGGCGGAGAAGATGAAGCTAGAAAAGAGGCATTGCGATTTGAGGATTTGAGAAGATGAAGCTCGAAGAAGAAGGAGCTACAAATAACAAATACCCATTGCGATTTGAGGATTGTAAATCAGCACAAATGCTTTTCTCTATCTTTGTTATACGAGCGGCATTTTAGGAATTTAGTCTACCTTATTAAACCCAACCTATATATCAAACACAAATTTATAAACATTACACCTTTCAATATAACTAAACTCATATTAAAAACCTCCATACTAAACACCCAAATTATACTGCATGAACAGTAAAAAGTTCGAAAATATTATAATTCAGTCCAAACCTAACCTTCGTATCAAATGGGCCCTAAGTTATAGTACATAGTAAAATTTTCCTTTCTTATATTGAATATGATATTTTGGTACATTTTCTTAATAAAACAAATGTACTTATATTATATTGTAATTTATTTTTAAACGAGATTTTTGCAGCGGATTCTCCATAAACTTAAAGAGTATAAATTTTCAATGTCAATCTAATTTTAATAATATTTATTTGTAAGGAATAATCTAAAATAAAAAAATGTGTTATATGATTAATTTTAAAATCTGCAACTTAAATGTTCAAATATTTTAATTTATATCGTTGTGGTAAAATAATAAATGATGTAAAATATAGTTTCATGAATCATTTAATCTCATATAAATGTTGAATGTTTTTCAAATCATTATATTGTATAAAATAAATTTAATATAACTTTTTAATCAATTCAATCAAATCTGAGTAATATGTTATTTGGATACCTTTGGATTGCAAGTGGAATAGTATGAGAGCACGCTTCCCATTTCACACGTATTCTTTTCCCCCCTTCTCTCCTCTCTCTCTCTACTTTCTCTCTCTAAGCCGCCATAGCCATACAATACCAACCTTCTTCACTAAGCTATCCCTCTCTCTCTATACGCACATTGAAGCTTGTGTGCATTTATAAACGTACGTAGTTATAGCAGGTTCAGTTGAACAAATATTGAATCGAAGCAAAATAGAAAGGAAAGAAAATGGCTGAAGAAGATAGATCGGAGATAGCCTTCTTCGACCTGGAGACGACGGTGCCGAGCCGAGGCGGGCAGGGTTACGCAATTCTGGAATTCGGGGGCATTCTTGTCTGCCCGAGGAAGCTGGTGGAGCTCCGGAGTTACTCCACCCTAGTCCGACCCTCCGACCTTTCTCGAATCTCCTCTCTTTCTGTTCGCTGCAACGGCATTACCAAAGACGCCGTCGTTTCTGCTCCCTCTTTCGCTGATATCGCTGACGCCGTCTACAATTTCCTGCACGGTAGGTTGTAAACTTGTAATTGAATTGGGAGAGATTATTAACTGAAGCCTCAATCAAAGTTATGTTTATTGCAAGGACGAAAATATCGGTTTCGGTGCATGTATCGGTACTTTAAATTTACGGAAATATTGATGCATATATTTCAGTGGAAATATCGGTAATTTTTTAAGAAATCACAGAAATATTGTAAAAAAATTAGAAAATATATCTGGTAATTACTAATGTTATAACTAAAATTCATATATAAATTGAAGTTAAGATTTCAAATAAAAAAATATAATTACAATAATATGAGAAAAATATGCATTTGAATGAATTATGCCGATACATGAATGCATCGGTGAAATGTCGGTGAAGCCCGTCATTTTCTCTCTACATCTCACCGAAATCGAAATGCGAATAGAAATGGACCGGACCGATATATCACCGATACATCGGCGACATTTTGACCAAAAAAACAACACTATTTTTTTATATCGAACCTAGCATTTGAGTGAAATATTGACGATATATTGCCAAAATTTCGCGATTTTTTAATCACTGATCTACTGATATATTGTATTCACAGGAAGAATATGGGCGGTGCATAACATATTGAGTTTTGATTGTGTTCGCATCAGAAAGGCCTTTGCTGAGATTAACCGCCCACCTCCACGGCCTAAAGGAACCATTGATACTCTTCAACTCTTAACGGACGAGTTTGGAAGGAGAGCTGGTGATATGAAGGTAATCTGCTTTACTTTTCTTATATTTCTGAAATTTGTTTTGTTAAGTCTGATTTTTTGTTTCAGATGGCTACTCTTGCAAAATATTTTGGACTTGGTAAGCAAACACATAGGTACCTGCACCTCTCTTCTTTATTCTCTATATCTACCTTTAATTAATGTGTGATTATTTGTATTTTCCGTCTTTTCATTGCAATTGTGGACATGATTGATTGATGATTACCAATTCTTGAAAATTTATGTTCACTTTCCAGAATGGTTTAATCAAATGACTAAATACATAATCTAAGTCCGTGTTGTTTCATGGAATTTGATTATAGCTAACCATCTGGTGTTGCTTTCCAGGAGTTTAGATGATGTTCGCATGAATCTTGCAGTCCTCAAGCACTGTGCCGCTGTTCTGTTTTTGGTAATTAGCTTTCTGAATCTTGAAGTCAGCCACCTTCTTTTCTGTGTCAACTGTGGCTATGTGATAATTATCAATGGTGTGACCAGAATAGATTTAGTACCCACACTAGTAGCCGTTGATCCCCTTAGCCAAACTCTAATTGAATAACTTCATCTATGTTAACCCATCTTGTGATTCCTATAATTGCTCTGTGGTATTTTTATTGTTTGACAAAGTATTAAAGTTAGATGGGTTCCTCTATTTTCCTTCAGGAATCTATAACTACACCGCAGTCCAATGACTGCGATGAATCCTGGAGCCTGATAATATTTCAGCATCTTCAATATCTGTAATTCAAAAGATACAAATTTTGCACCATAATTCCCCATTACAACTTCAATGTCCATCCTTGAAAGTTCGTTTTGGGATCACTACAAAGTTTGTGTATCATGCTGGTTGGCCAAAGTTGAATTTTGTGGTGGATGCACCATCGTATCTGTTCGAGATTCTGGATGAAATTGATGATGTTGCTCAGAAGCTGTCCATTGATTCTGGTAGCTCTTCTGAATGGCGTCCTGTAGTAACTAGGAAGGAAGGCTCCCCCACAATCCGATTGAAGTAAGTTTTTCTGCCTATCATTATGGTTCCCCTCTGTTTCTCTGTTTCTTACTTTAGTTTTACACCTTAACTATTTAGTATCTATTATTGAAGAAATTGAGAGGATTGATGAAAGATGTTATGCATAGGATTCAAGTAGGTTGGAACAAAAGGATGTAAATGTCCATAAGACTAGAAATGCTTATGGATATGAGTTTGGACTATCAAAATTTGGACATGCACATCTAGTCAAGTAGCCGATCCCATATAGTTATGGTGTTGTTTGCATAGTTTGCCTAATTCAGGACTAAGAAAAGAATGATTAGACAGTGAATACATAAAAGAGCTGAATTTAATTTATTTCCACTGGGGCATAATTGTATATGAGTGTTGGGATTGAAGATTCACTTTGAACATTTGCAACTGCACAGTTTACCAACTATAGCAGATGGTGAAACCAGGCGATGGGCAACAGAGATATACGTGAAGGATGGTTCAGTCGCACAGAAGCTCGTGTTTAGTAGATTTGATGTTACTGAGTTGGATTCGCTCTTCACTCCTGGGAGGATTATCGATGCGTTTATCTCGTTGGATGCCTATGATTATCGACAGAATGCTGGCATTCGATTAGTGGCGAAAAAGTTGATTCTTCATTCAAGCTGACAGGTAAACATAAGCTTAAACTGATTCAGTAGATTACTCACTTTAATAGTTATGTTGCTTCCACTTGGGAAACTTTCTAGATTAAACTTTGATGCTTTTGTAAATAATGACCCATTTATTTAATTGTGTAACATTAATATTTAGAAGAAATCAAAGGATTGAATTTTCCAGGGTTTTTCTTTGCCATAAATACAATGTCTGTGGATGAATCAATAATATTCCCATAATTGTAGAGAGAGAACTAAATAAAAAAAATAAAAAAAGAACTTTCATAAAACATTGTGTTTAATGCTAAATTATATATATATATATATATATATGTGGAAATACCTCCATTTACCTAAATTCATGTGTCAAGAAACTTTTATACCCATTTTTTAAGAAATAATTTTTTTTACGCAATTTGGGTAGTGAAATGTTTTTAATACCTCAACTTAAGTTTGTATTGTTGTTCATTACAATACATTATAATTTAATTCAAATACACAATTTAATACATTGTATTCAAATTAAATAATGTAATGAAAGTTCAAAAAGTAATTTTGAACTCCAAAAACACCATAACCGGACTTGCCCTCCCACGTCCCTCAACCGGCCACCCGACTGATCCTTTTGCCCGAGCTCGCCACTTTGCACGGCTTCGAAAATACGAACGTCATCATCTTCTCAGACTTCTCCGACTCCACCCAACTCGTTTGAGCTGACTCCTTGTCGAACACATTCCATGGGCTCGCTTCCACCCCATAAATCTGTCTCTCACGAATAATAGCGTTGTCCAATCCATTTCCATTCCTCTCCTTGTGATGGAGAAGATAGTAAACAAGTTCTTGATCACTAGGTAGGAAACGAAAACCAGCAGGAATCGGAATCGGAATCGGAATCTCCATTCTCAATTTATTCTCTTCCCTCTCTCTCTAACTCACTCTCTTACTCTGTTGAATGTCAATTAAGATTGGTGTATATTTATGAAATGGAATTGATCCAAGAACTCAGCTAACACACCAAGACTTCAAGCTCCAACAATGGAGATGAACTTCAATGAAGACCCAATCGAAAAACAAACGAAACCCAATGAAAATGACACACGATTTAAGTGGTTCGGCTAAATCACATAGCCTACATCCACTAGAAACGAAATCAGAACAATTCACTAAGCAAAGCGCACGAAATTACAGCTTACAAGATTTTCCCAGAATTAGGGTTTTCTCTCAAGAACACTCAAACCCTAACACAATCTAATCTCACTGTATACTCAACGGAATTGAATGAAATAAACAACTGAATACACCCTTATATATGTAGAGTAAAAGCCCTCTGTCAATTTCTAGAAACTCCAGACGATCAAGCGCGAATTTCTGTTACAAGTTCTGTTCACTGCGCAGAAAACCTAACAGAATTAACTGTCTTAGGCCGATTCTGCAGAGAGCAGACTTAACCCGGTTCGGTTCGATTTCGTCCGGTTTTCCTCGAATTGATTCCGGTTCTGAACCCTGCAGGTGATTTCTGAGTTAACTACATTTCACAATTCTCCACCTTAACTAGCAAATCACCCTGACTTCGAATCCTCAGAATATAACATATTAGCCATGTTCCTTACTCCAGCTTTCTACCTTGATCAGATCTCGGCAGAGAGCAAACTTAACTCCTGGCAACACCTTAGTCATCATATCAGCAGGATTATCCTCAGTGCTAACCTTTCTTGCCATTACTTCACCCTTTTCTATCATGTTTCTTACAAAGTGCAGCTTGATGTCAATGTGTTTGCACCTCTCATGAAACACTTGATGCTTTGCTAGATGAAGTGCTGACTGATTATCACAATATATATCCACCCTTTTCTGATTAATTCCCAGCTCTTTAAGTATCCCTCTCAACCAGATAGACTCCTTAACTGCCTCAGTCATAGCAATAAACTCGGCCTCCGTAGTAGACAAAGCAACAACTGAGTGTTGCATGGCTTTCCAGCTAACTGTTGTCCCAAAACACTTGAACACATAACCTGTCATCGATTTTCTTATATCCAAGTTGCCTGCAAAATCTGAGTCAACAAACCCTTCAAGGA
Organism: Scutellaria baicalensis; assembly: GCA_005771605.1. NCBI lineage: Eukaryota > Viridiplantae > Streptophyta > Magnoliopsida > Lamiales > Lamiaceae > Scutellaria > Scutellaria baicalensis. The sequence continues at coordinate 6,776,883 of CM016727.1, read as the reverse complement.
TATTTTCAGTGCTTGCTACTCTAGTGAACATGAGACCAAGATTGGATGTTCCTTTTAAGTATCTCATCATCCATTTCACTGCCTCCCAATGTAGCTTCCCAGGATCATACATAAATCTACTCACCATGCTCATAGCATATGCAATATCTGGCCTACTGCATATCATGGTGTACATCATGCTCCCCACTGCATTAGCATACGGCACAGTCCTCATGTACTTATCTTCTTCTGTTTCAGGCTTTTGTTTGACTAAGAGTTTGAATTGAATTCCAAGTGGAGTGGTAACATCTTTAGCTTCATGCATAAAGAATCTTCTAAGTACCTTTTGAATGTAATCAGTTTGGAACAAGAACAACTTGTTCTGATCTCTATCTCTTCTTATGTCTATACCCAAGATCCTTCTAGCATCTCCTAGCTCTTTCATTTCAAACTATGACTTGAGCTTCTCCTTTAATCTATTCACCCTTTCCTTGCTTTTGCTTGCTATAAGCATGTCATCAACATAGATCAAGAGATAAGTTACCACTGCCTTTTCTTTCTTCTCAAGGTATACACAGCTATCATAGCTGCATCTTGTCATTCCAATGCTTATCATGAACGCATCAAATCTCCTATACCATTCTCTTGGACTCTGCTTCAGACCATATAAAGATCTCTTTAAGAGACACTTTATTTTCTTCTCCTGGCTGAGCAAACCCCTCCGGCTGATTCATGTATATAGTTTCCTTTAGATTTCCATGAAGAAAAGCTGTCTTCACATCTAATTGTTGTAGCTCCATGTCTTCTTGAACCACCAAGGACAAAAGTAACCTGATAGATACATGTTTGACTACATGTGAGAAGATCTCATTGTAGTCTATACCTTCTCTTTGAGTGAAGCCTTTGGCCACCAATCTGGCTTTGTATCTGATGTGCTCACCTCCTGTGACTTCTATTTTTCTTTTAAATATCCATTTACATCCTATGAGCTTCTGACTTTGTGGCTTATCTACCAGAATCCAGGTGCCATTCTTCTCAAGAGACATGAGCTCCTCATTCATAGCTTGGATCCATTTTTCACTCTCCTTAGATGAGATTGCTGCCTTGTAGCTATTAGGCTCTTCTTCTGAATCAACTTCCAAAGCTACATTCAGAGCATAATAAACTGAATCAGCCTGAGCATATCTTATAGGTGGTCTGATATTCCTTCTCACCCTATCCCTAGTGAGAAGGTAATCTGTCAATTCTCCTGCATTTTCAGCTCCATCTTCCTCAATTTCAGTTTGATCCCCATCTGAGCTTCCTGTTTCAGTTTCTGATTCAGAGTTTTCTTCAGTAGTTCTATCACCAAACTCCACCTGAACTTGATGAGTATCTACTTCAGTTTCAGATGATGATCTTTGATTTTCCTTTATCTGATTTCTTTGCTTATAACCCATAACTGACTCCTTAAACACCACATCTCTACTTATGAAGCATTTTTGTGTTCCAGGTTCTAAACTCCAAAGTTTATAGCCCTTTACTCCAGGTGGATAGCCAATGAAGATACACCTTATTGCTCTTGCTTCCAGCTTATCCTGCTTCATGTGAGCAAAAGCCAAACAACCAAATACTTTAAGATAAACATAAGTAGAAGGTTTTCCATACCAGATTTCATTAGGAGTTTTGAAGTTGATGGCAGATGAAGGACTTCTATTAATGAGGTACACTGCAGTAGCTATGGCTTCTCCCCAAAATGATTTTGGAAGCCCTGCATCAATGAGTAAGCACCTCACATTCTCTAAGAGTGTCCTATTGAGCCTTTCTGCCATTCCATTTTACTGTGGGTTAGCAGCAACTGTTCTATGCCTGGAGATTCCTTTTTCCCTGCAAAAGGCTTGAAATTCCTCTGACAAGTACTCCAATCCATTGTCAGTTCTCAAGTGTTTAACTCTTTTACCAGTTAAGTTCTCTTGCAGTGTAATCCATTCCTTAAACTTCATAAAAGTATCACTCTTGTGCTTCATAGTATATACCCATACCTTTCTAGAAAAATCATCTATAAAAGTTAGAAAATACCTGCTGCCACCATGGGTTTCAGCTCTGGAAGGTCCCCATATATCAGAGTGTATATACTCCAAGATTCCTTGAGTGTTGTGTTGGCCTTCTGGAAAATGAACTTTTGTAGATTTGCCAAGGATGCATTGCTCACACCTCTCAATTTTCTGAATCTGTGCTTCTCCCAGTAGTTTTTGTTGAGCCAGCTTCATCAGCCCTTTCTCTCCTATGTGCCCCATCCTCTTATGCCAAAGTTCAGTCTCCTCTTTGCTCATGACCAAGCCCACATCTCCAACTACTGTGCTTCCAATCAGAGTATACAATCCATTTGATTTTTGGCCCATCATCACTACTTTGCCTTCCTTTGATATGTGAATCTGATTCTTGTTAGTGCTAAATTCATAGCCAGATTCATTTAGATGTCCAAGTGATAGAAGGTTCATCTTGAGTTCTGGTATGAACCTAACATCAGGGAGTGTTCGAACTTGATCATTGTGAAGCTTTAATGTGACACTTCCAATTCCTTGGACCCTGCAGGCCTGATCATTCCCCAATAGCACCATGTCTCCCCTTTGAAGTTTGAGATCTTTGAACCATGATTTGATAGGGCACATGTGAAAAGAACAACCAGAGTCGAGCACCCATTCATTTGAGATTTCCTTCTCAGCCACACACAGCATGTCTGCCTTCTCATACTCTTCAGCAACTGCAGCTTGTTGGGTAGCGTTTGTTGCAGCCTTTTGTTTCCTCTCAGAGCAGTTTTTCTTGATATGTCTCACCTTGTGACACCCATAGCACTTCCTGGTTTCTTGCTCTTCAGAATTACCTTGGTTAGAGCTTTGGTTTCCCTTTTGTGTACCCTTCCTTTTGAAGTTCCCTTTTGGCTTGCCTTTGAATTTCACATTTAACCCTTCAGCTACATTCTGATTCTTCTGATCGATCACACCTGATAAGGCCCTTGATCTAATAGCAACAAGAACTTCTTCTAAAGTTAGTGGAACCACCCTTCCATAAACCAACGCATCTCTAAACGACTGATAGGATCTTGGGAGGGAATTGAGAAGAAGAAGAGCTTTGTCTTCATCTTTCTGCTTCTCATCCACAGTTTCAAGTTCGTCGATTATCTGATTAAACTCATCGAGCTTCTCAAGAATCTTCTTGTCGTCGGGAATTTTGAAAGATATCAGTTTCTGTTTCAAGAACAACCGATTAGCTAAGGATTTAGTCTGGTAAATTGACTCGAGCTTCTTCCAGACTTCAATGGCGGTTCTTTCTTGATAAACTTCCCTCAATGCCTTCTCGCTTAAACACAGGATTATGGCACTGCGAGCCTTCTTCGATATCTCCATTTTCCTTTCTTCAGTCAAAGAATCTGATGCCAGCGATTCCTCACAAATCGCATCCTCCCAATCTTGCTGGATCAAGATTGCTTCCATCTTGACTTTTCACAGGTTGAAGTCACCTCCTCCAGAGAATTTTTCGACGTCCATCTTCATCCCACTCATCTTGGCCGTGCTTGTTTCCCACAGACGGGGCCAATTGAAATGGAATTGATCCAAGAACTCAGCTAACACACCAAGACTTCAAGCTCCAACAATGGAGATGAACTTCAATGAAGACCCAATCGAAAAACAAACGAAACTCAATGAAAATGACACACGATTTAAGTGGTTCGGCTAAATCACATAGCCTACATCCACTGGAAACGAAATTAGAACAATTCACTAAGCAAAGCGCACGAAATTACAGCTTACAAGATTTTCCCAGAATTAGGGTTTTCTCTCAAGAACACTCAAACCCTAACACAATCTAATCTCACTGTATACTCAATGGAATTGAATGAAATAAACAATTGAATACACCCTTATATATGTAGAGTAAAAGCCCTCTGTCAATTTCTAGAAACTCCAGACGATCAAGCGCGAATTTCTGTTACAAGTTCCGTTCACTGCGCAGAAAACCTAACAGAATTAACTGTCTTAGGCCGATTCTGCAGAGAGCAGACTTGACCCGGTTCGGTTCGATTTCGTCCGGTTTTCCTCGAATTGATTCCGGTTCTGAACCCTGCAGGTGATTTCTTTGTTAACTACATTTCACAATTTATAAGTGCATGTGGATAATTTAAGTTTCACCCATTTCTTGAATATTACCTATTTTAATCCTTGTAGAACTCTGATTATTGTAACATAATCTAGTCTTGATACAATAAGGATTTTAAATATATAATATAGTTACAATATGAAAAGGTTACTATACTTATGAATTGTGAATATATAAATTAGTTAATTAAATCAATTTAGAATCCTGATCAAAGAAAAACTCTCTCTACAGTTACGATTCTAATTATCTAATTTACTTACGATTTAATTGTATAACTCTTTTTTTCTCTACACATTTAGATTATTTTTTTCCTTATAGATTTTCTCTTTTTATCTCCCATTTGATTAGAATTTTGATTTCTTATAAATGTTGAATGTCGTGTATATTTTATTTCAAATCTTTATATTGTATAAAATATATGGCAAAAACTTTTATACATCACCTGCACCTGATCCGACCCGCGTGTACGCACCTGCACGCGCCCCACGTGCCTAGAACTCGCGCTGAAGCTCACCCACGTTCGCTCAAATAGACCTACTTTTATGTATGATTAAATTTACCTTTGTGTTATGTTAGACCTACCTTATATAAATAGGTCTAACATAACACAAAGGTAGATCTAACTATACAAAAAAGTATGTCTAATACAACGTAATGGTACATGTGGGCAATCTAGGGTTTTTTTTAAAAAAAAAATTTTAAGTATGAAATTTGGGCAGAATGATAGCCTTAACAGAACATAAAGGTAGGTCTAATATAACGTACTGTAAGGCCCGTGAATATAATATCATTTCACTCTCGTACTCGTACTTGTGAATGTACATTTCATTTTGAAAAGTAAAATAAAGACTATTGTCATATCATTTCACTCTGAAAAGTAAAAGTAAAGTATCATGCAAAGAAATAAATGTAAGTATCATGCGAAAGAAATAAATGTAACTTTGAATAAAATTGTACCATAACAGGATAAAATGAAAAAAAATGGGACAAAAGCATTGAATTGATGTCCCAATCATTGGAAGTTTGAATTGGTTAAAATGTGGTATTTTGGTGCATTATTTTATAGTACATGACATTTTATACAATAAGTTAGTACATGGTAAACCCATGTTTGGTAAGCAGGTCTCAAGCCCGGGTTTATAAGTGGGCCTGAGTTTAGGTTGGATTATGACATTTTTGTAAACCCACCAATTTTGGTGGGTTTAAAGTTAGTCCTACAGTACCATTGATGTTAAATGACGTTTATACCCCTACTGTTCATGGAGTAATTATCCATTTACCCTTCCATCTATTTGAAACAACACATTCACCCTTGTATTTAATCTGAAAATATATGGCAAAAACTTTTATACATCAGGTGCATGGATCTAGGATTTAGATCCATCTAGATCCATGCACCTGACCCAACCTGCGCGTGTACGAGTCTGCATGCGCCCCCACGCGCCTAGAACTCGAGCTGAAGCTCACCCAAGTTCGCTCAAATAAACCTACTTTTATGTATGGTTAAATCTACTTTTGTGTTATATTAGACTTACCTTATGTAAGTAAGTCTAACATAACACAAATGTAGGTCTAACTATACAAAAAAGTATGTCTAATACAACGTAATGATGCATGTGGGCAATCTAGGGTTTTTTTAAAAAAATTTAAAGTATGAAATTTGGGCAGAATGATAGCCTTAACAGAATATAAAGGTAGGTCTAATATAATGTACTGTAAGGCCCGTGAATGTAATATCATTTCACTCTCGTACTCGTACTCGTGAATGTAATATCATTTCATTCTAAAAAGTAAAATAAAGATTATTGTCATATCATTTCAATTTGAAAAGTAAAAGTAAAGTAACATGCAAAGTAGCATGCAAAGAAATAAATGTAAATTTGAATAAAATTGTACCATAACAGGACAAAAAGAAAAAAAATGGGACAAAAAGAAAAATATAAATCTAAAAGAAATAAAATAACAAAAATAAATGAAAACTAAAATCCGAATGATAGAACAAAAGCATTGAATTGATGTCTCAATCATTGGAAGTTTGAATTGGTCAAAATGTGGTATTTTGGTGCATTAAATTATAGTATATGACATTTTTATATAATAAGTTATAGTATATGGTAAAATTTTCCTTTCTTATATTTTATATGTTATTTTGGTACATATTCTCAATAAAACAAATGTACTTATATTATATTGTAATTTATTTTTAAATGAGGTTTTTGCAGCTGATTCTCCATAACCTTAAGGCAAAAATTTATACACCCCTGAGACACATAGGGACACGAATCTAGGTGTTATATACATGTTCTTCAAGTGTTATATATATATTCTATACGTGTTATGTTTTTTGGTGTTATAAATATATTCTACAAGTATCATATGTATATAAAAGTATACATGTGATACCTGAAGAGTATACACATGATACCTGTGAAATATATATTTAACAAATTAATTTGGGGGCACCATACCCATGGGGCACACAAGTGTCACTCTAAACTTAAACGAGTATAAATTTTCAATGTCAATCTAATTTTAGTAATATTTATTTGTAAGGAATAATCTAAAATAAAAAAATGTGTTATATGATTAATTTTAAAATCTGCAACTTAAATGTTCAAATATTTTAATTTATATCGTTGTGGTAAAATAATAAATTATGTAAAATATAGTTTCATGAATCATTTAATCTCATATAAATGTTGAATGTTTTTCAAATCATTATATTGTATAAAATAAATTTAATATAACTTTTTAATCAATTCAATCAAATCTGAGTAATATGTTATTTGGATACCTTTGGATTGCAAGTGGAATAGTATGAGAGCACGCTTCCCATTTCACACGTATTCTTTTCCCCCCTTCTCTCTCTCTACTTTCTCTCTCTAAGCCGCCATAGCCATACAATACCAACCTTCTTCACTAAGCTATTCCTCTCTCTCTATACGCACATTGAAGCTTGTGTGCATTTATAAACGTACGTAGTTATAGCAGGTTCAGTTGAACAAATATTGAATCGAAGCAAAATAGAAAGGAAAGAAAATGGCTGAAGAAGATAGATCGGAGATAGCCTTCTTCGACCTGGAGACGACGGTGCCGAGCCGAGGCGGGCAGGGTTACGCAATTCTGGAATTCGGGGGCATTCTTGTCTGCCCGAGGAAGCTGGTGGAGCTCCGGAGTTACTCCACCCTAGTCCGACCCTCCGACCTTTCTCGAATCTCCTCTCTTTCTGTTCGCTGCAACGGCATTACCAAAGACGCCGTCGTTTCTGCTCCCTCTTTCGCTGATATCGCTGACGCCGTCTACAATTTCCTGCACGGTAGGTTGTAAACTTGTAATTGAATTGGGAGAGATTATTAACTGAAGCCTCAATCAAAGTTACGTTTACTGATATATTGTATTCACAGGAAGAATATGGGCGGGGCATAACATATTGAGATTTGATTGTGTGCGCATCAGAGAGGCCTTTGCTGAGATTAACCGCCCACCTCCACTGCCAAAAGGAACCATTGATTCTCTTCAACTCTTAACGCACAAGTTTGGAAGGAGAGCTGGTGATATGAAGGTAATCTGCTTTGCTTTCTTATATTTCTGAAATTTGTTTTGTTCAGTCTGATTTTCTGTTTCAGATGGCAACTCTTGCAACATATTTTGGACTTGGGCAGCAAACACATAGGTACCTGCACCTCTCTTCTTTATTCTCTATATCTACCTTTAATTAATGTGTGATTATTTGTAAGTTCCATCTTTTCATTACAATTGTGGACATGATTGATTGATGATTACCAATTCTTGAAAATTTATGTTCACCTTCCAGAATGGTTTAACTTCTGCAGAATTTAACCAAATGACTAAATACATAATCTAAGTCTGTGTTGTTTCATGAAATTGTGAGAGACATGGAATTTGATTATAGCTAACCATCTGGTGTTGCTTTCCAGGAGTTTGGATGATGTTCGCATGAATCTTGAAGTCCTCAAGTACTGTGCCACTGTTCTGTTTTTGGTAATTAGCTTTCTGAATCTTGAAGTCAGCCACCTTCTTTTCTGTGTCAACTGTGACTATGTGATAATTATGGGGCTTGATCAATGGTGTGACCAGAATAGATTTAGTCCCACACTAGTAGCCGTTGATCCCCTTGGCCAAACTCTAATTGAATAACTTCATCTATGTTAACCCATCTTGTGATTCCTATAATTGCTCTATGGTATTTTTATTGTTTGACAAAGTGCTAAAGTTAGATGGGTTCCTCTCTTTTCCTTCAGGAATCTAGCCTTCCAGATGTGTTTACAGAGAACAGTTGGGTTTCTCCCAATGCCACCACAAGAAGTCGAAGTAATGGAAAAGGTCCTCTAAGGCAATCTTTTCAGAACGCAAGTATGGCATCATCAAGTGTCATGGCTGAAAACCATCCTACATTATCCCCACCACATAACGAGATGGCGGAAAATAATGTATTAAATGTGCTTATGGCATCTAAAATTGATGATGTGAAATTATCTCTCACTGAATCCAATCCTGCGAGAGCCGAACTATTTAATATGAATGTGCTTGCTGATAATATGGAGGAGCATCCTTCCGAGGACAACATGGAAGAAGAGAAAGCTGGCTCAGCATCTCTGGAATCTATAACTTCAGTGTATCATGAGCAGTCCAATGACTGCGATGACTTCCTGGAGCCTGATAATATTTCAGTATCTTCAATATCTGTAATTCTTGCACCATTTTACCGTGGGCTTCAAAAGATACAAATTTTGCACCAAAATTCCCCATTACAACTTCAATGTCCATCCTTGAAAGTTCGTTTTGGGATCAGTACAAAGTTTGTGGATCATGCTGGTCGGCCAAGGTTGAGTTTTGTGGTGGATGCACCATCGAATCTGTTCAAGATTCTGGATGAAATTGATAATCTTGCTCAGAAGCTGTCCATTGATTCTGGTAGCTCTTCTGAATGGCGTCCTGTAGTAAGTAGGAAGCAAGGCTTCTTCAACTCCCCCACAATCCGATTGAAGTAAGTTTTTCTGCCTATCATTATGGTTCCCCTCTGTTTCTCTGTTTCTTACTTTAGTTTTACACCTTAACTATTTAATTTTAGTATCTATTGTTGAAGAAATTGAGAGGATTGATGAAAGATGTTATGCGTAGGAATCAAGAAGGTTGGAACACATGGAGAATGATATAAATATTGATAAGACTAGAAATGCTTGTGGATCTGAGTTTGGACTATTAAATTTGAACATGCACGAAAAAAAAAAAAAAAGGCTGCATACGTGCATACACATTAGATTTGATGTTATAAGTAATTAGTGCATTAGAAAGAATGTGGGGTAGCCCCTACCTTAGATAGTCACCATGATGAGTCGAAAGTTAACTCAAATTATAAGGGGAAGGAGAACACATCAAAAGATCGGGAAATAAACTTTTAAAAAAGATGTCTTGGCTGAACACGTTGGTGAGATATGATCCATCTAGCAAAGTAGCCGATCCCATATAATGAGATGAAATTAGTTATGATGTTCTTTGCATAGTTTGCCTTGTTGCTTTCATTCAAGGCCAAAAAAAGAATGATTGTATTGTGAATACATAAAAGAGCTGAATTTGGTTTTCTTTCCACTGGTGTTGGATGGCATGGTTGTAAAAAGATAATTGTGTTGTGTAAGTATTGGGATTGAAGATTCACTTTTAACATTTGCAACTGCACAGTTTACCAACTATAGCAGATGGTGAAACCAGCCGATGGGCAACAGAGATATACGAGAAGGATAGTTCAGTCGCACAGAAGCTCGTGTTTACTAGATTTGAAGTTACTGAGCTGGATTCACTCTTCACTCCTGGGAGGATTATCGATGCCTATATCTCGTTGGATGCCTATGATTATCAACAAAACGCTGGCATTCGACTAGTGGCGAAAAAGTTGATTGTTCAGTTCAAGCTGATTGATAGGTAAATGGAAGCTTACCTATCAATCAGCTTGAATTGCTCACTATAATAGTTATGTTGTTTCCACGTGGGAAACTTTTTAGATCAAACTTTGATGCTTTTGTAAATAATGACCCATTTATGTAGCATGCTTTTGGATCATTACAACATTTGACATAGTGTTAAAATAATACTGTATCAACTACATTAATTTGGTTACTCAGAGATCCCATTCCCAATAAAAAAATTCGTCTTGATCACCTTCCAATTCCCATCCGATTCAGAATCGGATTGAAATGTGCTTTTCACGCTCTATTTCGCAAAAATATGCCCTTCACTTTGAAACACAACCTATCGTTATATATATACAAAAAGTTTTATGCAATCCATACTCTTGGGTCAATCTGCTCCGTGCGCCCAAAATTGCTCTCCAGTGCCTGTCTCATGTGCATTCACGCGTCTAATGGTTGATGTGTTCAAACACTTCCAAATTCGCTCTTAGGTCCTGTACGCTTATGCTATGTTAAATTTGCTCTCAGGTGTTCTATTTTTATATTATGTTAGTTGTATATTTATGTTATGTTAGTCATACCAAGTGATCTACCAATCATACATCTATGTTATATTAGTCATATATTTAGAGTTTTAGGTCACACCATAACATTGTTATGGATAAACATTTATACCTTTCATACCTCTTAATTATGTTAGTCATATATTGTAATTATGTTAGTTGTATCTTTATATATCACATAAATGTGTAATTATGTTGATATATAAATTTATAAGTAATATCATATAAATGTATGTGTAATATTACATAAATATATTCATGTATAGATTGTTCCGAAATTAGAGTATTTTTTAAGTTAAAATATTACATAAAATATGATATTTGTATATAAATGTATGTCTAACATAACTTAAAAGATATGACAAACATAACACAAACGTTAGTAGTTTTTTTTTAAATTAAAATATTGCATTAAGGGTATGAAATTTAGACATAAATGTATGACTAATATAACATATAATATATGACTAACATAATGTAGATGTTTAAGTAACATAACATAAAGGTTGAAAAAAATTCATGCACGAGAAAAAGAAAATATAAAGAGGATGTGGGCTGGTGTGGCCTGGATCCACCCGTGCACTTGATGCGACTAGTTACATTTGTTATAGAAAAAAGTAAACGTATGAAAAAGAAATACTTGACACCTTATAGTTGATAAACACATACTTATGTCTCGTCGCACGTAAAAAGGTCTCACAAGAGACCAATATAAATATGAGTAGGTTTTGTGTGAGACTGTCTCAAGAATCTTTTTTCGTGAGACGGATCAACCAATTACCCACACTTAGCAATTCATATGAAAATTTGTGAATATGAGTTCAATTCATGAGTATTAAGGATCCGTCTCACGGAAACTATCCGTGAGACCGTCTTACATGAGTTTTTGTGTATAAATATATATTCTCAACTTGAAACTATAAAACTGCATAAATGTTGATATTTACGAGTATCATCATGAATAAATTTATTCTTATTAATTATTTATATCAAGAGTGACACTTGTGTGTCTCGTGGGCACGGTGCCCCAAACTTAACATATTATATGGTATTATATATATACTCTACAGGTATCATATGTATACTCTTTAGGTATCATATGTATGCTCTTTTATACATACGATACTTGTAGAATATAGGTATAACATCAAGAAATATAACACCTATAGAGTATATATATAACACCTAAAGAGCATGTGTATAACACCTAGATCTGTGCCCCTATGTGCCCCAGGGATATATAAATTTTGTCCTTATATCAATATATGTTTTTAACTTCGAAACTATAAATTTGAGTAAAATGTGGGGAAAATAGAAAAAAATATCGATAATGGTATTTAAAATTGATTTTTTACCCTTAAATCAATTTCTTCCATTAAGGTAAAAAAAAGTCTTTTATTTTATACGAGTTCTAGTAATTCAATTTGGTTTTTCTAAAATGATCCCAACAATTATGAAAATATAAAAAAACACCCTAACTTTGTTGGAAAAATTGTTGAAGGTTGCAACTTGTAAAATTTGTGGACTTCAGGTTACAATCTGTTAAAAAATAAAGTTTAGATTGCAAAATATAAAAACAAGTTGATTTAAGTATTTAACCCAATAAAATAATATAATTTGTCAAGGTAAAATAGAGAAATCGAATACTGATGGTTGTGATTAGAAATTCTATGACCGCGAATAGAATTACTCATTATGTTTAAGCGAATATTTTATCAATTTATGATGTTAGTTTTACAATTGTTGTGTATGGAGCTTTTTTAAAAATTAAAATTAAAATTAAAGCAACAATTTCATACATCACAAGATAACAATTTTGTTTGAGTTAATAATTTGATGTAAATTAAAAATTAAAGCTTCAATTTACAAGTTTTAAATCAACATTACAACTTCAAAAATAGAAATTACAATTTAAATAAAATGAAATATAAATCATAGGCCTAAAAAATTACAACTTAAAATACAAAATTAAAATAATAATCAATACAACGTACGGTGAAAGAGTAAAATAACATAAATATATAATATTATTTATAAATCATATAAAATTTAAAAACAAATCGGCTATTTAACCACTGGTTCAACCACGCTGATTTCCTAGTTTGATAAAACCCCAAAATCAAACCAATCCATCGAACCAGTTTCAATGCCGGTTTAATTTTTGTATATAGTTGGCTAGAGTTAAGATTCCACATATCTTTGCATTAATAAAAATTAATTAATTAGTAACTAAGCTGAAATTGCCAACTATAAAGTCAAAGGATGGAAGGTGAGCAGAGAGCTTCTATGTATTGGCTCTACATATTTCTCAATGACTACCAAATTGTTCATATCATATCTATTTTTATTTTTGAAAAGATAGAACTCAATCAAATTTATATTACTATTTGCTGAGTATAATCGAGTTTGAACGGAGCTGAAACCGTAATATGAACTTGCCTCATTGCAGTATCGAAACGAGAGTGATGCAAAGAATCTTACATTTAGCAGAATAATTCAATATACAAAAAAACAAATACCTAGCCTCATCCTCTGTCAAACGAGAGGTCCGAGTTTCGAATTCCTCAGGCTCTCATCTGTAAAAAGAATCGAATTTTTATAGATATAAAAACGAAATGAAGAATACCAACGACAAGAAGTTCGCAGGCCTGAAGCAATAAAGAAACAATGAAAGAAGAGTTGACACAAATGTATCACAACAGACGATGTACATTGGAGCAATTCACAATCGATGATTTCCCAATCGTCAATGATGAAAAATTAATGGGTCAGCTTGAAGTAAAGAATGAGAAGTATTGCAATGACTAAGACAGTGATGATGGTACCAATGATCCACTTGTTCCTGTTCATCCGTTTTGAGATGTTAGTGAGAATCTTTTTGCTCCTACTGATGTTGTCATCCACTCCATGAAGCTGCAAAGTGAAACTCCTTTCATAATGTGTGATCTCAAGATTTTGATCCAGTAAAACAGAGAACCAAAAAAGATTGGAGTTTATAAACGAGAACATAATGAAACTAAAGAGAATGAGGCATACAGTGTGGTGGGCATGGAGAAGAGCTTGGCGTTGCTGATGCAAATCTTGAAGAATTGAGACTCCAAGCTCTTCAGTTTCCAGCATTGTTTTTCGACTTTCCCTGATCCTTTCACCGGACTGATTTAATCTCTCAGTGGACATCAACAATCTACCTCTTTGATCTGTAGATACCTGTACTGTTGAGTATTAGCAATTATTTTCAAATATAATGTAGTTTAAAATGATAAACCAAAGAAGTACATGATCTATATATATATATATATATATATATTTGTAACTTGCAACGTTGTATTCAAATGAAATTTTCATGTATCACTGTTTTCCCTTCAGATAACACAAATAGGCCAAACTAGACAATCCCAAGGAAACCTTTTCAGATGCTTACAACTTCGAAATGGATTGACCTCCACTGATATGCATGATTACAGAAATTCTGGTCAAAACATAAGCTCAGCCAGTAACAAACTGCATCAACAACCAACTTTTATAACTTTCTCGGCCTATCATTAATGGTCTTTTAACCTTATTTTCAATATTCCTATTCATCGACCTATAATTTTCAAATTGATAAATGAGAAACCAATTATCATTTCTTTTGAAATGAAGTAAAAACTAAAACGTGATTAGAGAAGTTGTCATTGCAAGATCTCTTTTTACGAACAGAGAGGTTTGGGATGTTGGAAAGTGGTCAGAACTCAAATAATTCCTGAAGAGAGGAAGAAGTCAGTTTAAATATTAGACTTGTATTTCGAACTACTCCAATAACATCTTATGCTACAAAGCCTATATATACTGCTCATAGATGACCTTTAACCAACACAATTAAATGGTACAAGAACTTATTCTTACTTGTGTACAAGAAATATAAGATTCATATAGCCATGGTTCATGAATAGTAACATTCATGCACGCCATGGTCAACCCATTAAGATTTACTACCTCCGTCTCAAAATAAGTGTCGTCTTAAACTTCAATCTTCCTAACTCTCCAAGCATGAAAATCAATCTCCAATTTTTTTTTCCTTTCCTCATTCACAACTTTTTAGACCAGACACAGTTTCTCTAAGTCTCTTAATCTGATTCACAATACCCAGTATTCTTTTGAAATCACTCTCCTTCATAAAGAGTGATGCAAACCCAACCCCTGAAGTCTGAAGTCAAACTTTCTTCACTTTTCCACTCCCATAAGAGAATTACAAACTGTCTCCCACACTTTTTGGATGTTGTTACCACCTTATTGGAAAGTGGTGGGCACTAAAATAAATCTTGGGAAGAGAAGGAGGTCATTTTAAATATTAGAATTGTATAAATATTCTAAAGCTCGCACTATTAATTGGATACACTATTAAATGGATACAAGAACGTACTCTTAGTGAGTTATATAATTATAAAACACATGTATATCATGGTAACATTCATGAACACTATGGTTCATGCATTCAAGTTTACGTCATTTACAACAAGGGACGACTGTCATCCTTGTTCATCAATGAAATATTAGCATAAGCAACTGAGTTAAAACAGTATTACCTATTCATTGAGAGATAGAAAAGCTAGGTGAATTTAAAAATGTTGTTATCAGTTGTTTGGCAAGCCTAAAGCACACAAAAACATTTTAAGGACAAGTTAATGGTATAGAAAAGAGCAGAGCCATAAAAAATTATCGCATTCAAGGCATAGAGACATAAAAGTAAAAATATGAGAAAGGCAAGGGAATCAAATTAAAAGTTCTGCAGATAAATTCTCTAGTTAAACTTAATTTCTCAAGCAGCAGATAAAATAATCATTCAGAACAAGGATAATCATTGCAACAAGAATTAAAAGGGTAAGTACCGTCATTGCATCTGCCATTCCAGATTCCATCAAGTCATCCCGTGCAGCTTGATTGACATTAGCTGATGTGATTCTCTTCACTTCCATTTTTAAATTATTCAAATCAGTTCTATATTCTCTCAATTTGGAAAGAAGCATAGCCTTCACACTTGGTGGCAAGCTCCTAGCCTCAAGGTCCATTTTACGAATCTAGATATTAAGCCAAAGTTGTAAGATCACATTTTCACAAGTCCTTAGATTTTGTCAGTTATATATGTTTGAAACAGAATACCAATGCCTCGGCATCCTCTAATCCGCCTTTTACTTCAAAAACTTTCTGTTTCTTCTGTTCTGCAGCAACGAAGGATGGTATTCTCAGCAATATCAGCAACATGTGGAAGTGACTTATCACATAACTTGAAGATTAAATTACAGAAAAATCTAAAACAAGTTGTACACAGACATGTCAAAATCCTCTTCCAAATTAGAAGAATATCTAAATAAACTTCCATCCATTTCATCATAGCATCAATAATCCAACACAAAACATATGCATAAGCACGTGAATTTAACATATGAGAAAAATTAACCAAAAGAGGTAATTACAATGGTGAAACAAAAGGCGCGAGATAGGACTTTTGCCTCACCTCCATCAAGGAGACTAGCTGAAGTGATCTTTTTGGATAAGTTAGCAGATAGCTCACAGTATTGGCGTTCATAACCTTCGAACACTATACTCATCTTTTTTCACAAATTCTTCCGAGAATTGACCTTCAATCCACCATTAAAAGAAGATCAAAAATCAAATCAAATCGAGGCAACGCAAATTTGTCAAAATCACTTGCCTAATACTCTCATTCAATCGATAAAAACTCCTAACATGGAGGAAACAGAAAAGAATCCGAGAATGTAGAATACGATAACGCGAAAATGTGATGACGAAGGATCGAGGTACGTGTACCTTAAATTGATCGGAGAAGTAGCCTGAGATTGATCGGAAAAGGCGACGGAATATGGTGCGGATGTTTTGATCGCTAATCCTTCAAGTTATAAAAGATTTTCAACTCCCACAAATCACAATTTGTTGCTCCATTTTGGAGGAATGGACTAAAATACCCTTCTTTTAATGAGCTTTGCACTTCAAGGTTTCTCGTCAATCTTGTTCTTGCTTATATCTTTGCTTTTACAGAAATGCACATTTATTTTTAAAAAAAAATCATGCAATGAAAAAATTGAAAGTCTCTAGTAAAAGTGTCTCATGGAATTTTATTGTGTTGCGTGAGACAGGTCAACCCATAATTCAAAGCCTACAATTCACATGTTGTTTATAGGTGATGAGACACAGTCTCAAGGTAACTATTTGTGATCATCTCACATGAGTTTTTGTGGACATGCAATATCAGCAGAGCCCACATTGTTTGGGGGGGGGGGGGGGGGTTGACGTAAAGAGGGGAGGGATGAGAGATTGTCAATAGCATTTAGTTCCTTTTTTTTTTTTTCCGTGTTCTTCATTTTATCTATATTTTTTATTATGTTAATTCAATCTCTAAAAACAACTAATGTTGATATCCTTATTGTGAAGATATAAACTAAAATCCATGGCTAGGAATGCAGAATCAGATGAATCAAGTTGAAAACCGATCAAGAAAGGTGTGAATCGGGCGATTCGAGTAAGCTCCTAACTACCTGAACCGGTAGTAGGGTTCATCGTGCAGGTTACCAGAATCAAAACAGAAATTCGCTAGGATTGTACAGTTGTATTTTCACTTTGAAATTTTGCGATTGAGAGTTGTAAATTTAGGGTTCATAGAAACTAGGGTTTAGCTTGAGCGAATTCTAGATTCAGAGAGAATTCTTTGAGCGAACTCTAGATTCAGAGATAATTCTTGTAATTGCATTGTACTTTCTTCTCATTAGTGAATTTCGATCATCTTGCTGCCGAGCACGTACCCCGATGTGGCGGGGAAGCTCGTTAATTCTTGGTGTTGATTCTTGTTTTCGGTTTTATCTTCTTAGCTCAAATTACAGTTTTGTTCTTGCTTCATTGTCTCAATTGGAATTATTTCGGCGAGGTTGCGGGTTTCCGGTGAGAGTTCGAGCGTTTGGCATTACACTTATGTATAGAATTATTATTACTCTCAAATGATACAATCTCTAATATGATCTTCCAGACAAGTTGTCTTGATGGCAGTCATTGGAACCTTCTAAACATTAAGACAAACAATCACTCAATTCACTAGCATTAAAACAAGTTGTCTTGATGATAGTGCATTCAGACCAACGGTCCAAAAAGCTCACCACCTTTCAAACTCTATAAGAGAAGTAAACTAGCATTAGTGTATGATACTATGATCCATGATTCCGAGACTTATGCTCAAGTCTTATTTGTTCAAATTCTCAATGAGAAGAACATAGAAATATTGTCCTACAATCATAGTGACGAAAGAGTTATTCTAGAGTGCATTTGGGGTATGATACATCTCTTGAATTTTTACCTACATAGCAAAAATAACGCTTCTCACGTCTTCTTTTTTTCGAACCTTCTTTTTTGCATAATAAATATATTAAAAGTTGAGCTGGACTCCTGTGAGACCGTCTCATGTGCAACGACACTCGCGCACGGTCGTGTCCCAGGACACGGTCGACCGTGCGCGAAAACACATACTTATAGTTATAAAAAACAAATCACATACTTATCTAGACCGTGTCCTGAGACCCGACCGTGCGCTACAAATTGCTTTTAGTTTTCGCGCGAGGCACGGCCGTGCCCCAGGGCATGATCGTGGCGAGGAAAAAAATCACATACTTATAGTGAACAATAACATACTTATTGTTGAAAAAGACATACTTATACACCACAGTCGCGCACGGTCGTATCTTGGGACACAGTCGACCGTGCGCGAGTGCCGTCGCATGTGCGATAGTCGCATATGAGTATTTGTGTTAAAAGTTTAAATAAAGTCCATGATCATTAGTTAAGGCAAAATTTTGTTTGAAGCTAACAAATCAAACAAATCTTATGTTTGATAGTCAAATATTGGATAAATTTGAATTCAGTAAGTAAAAGAAAATAAAATTGCTTGAACTTGATTGGTATTCAACTCAATTTAATTGAAAACAAACTTAATATATTGTATAAAACTCAATTAATATAAATAACAAACGTGAACAATAAATTTCATGACCAGCTCGTTCCATTCCACTAAGGAAACTTTGTTATTTTATATTAATTAGGTTAGTAATATGGATAAAATTAAATTTAAATTTAAAATAACCATTGATATATAGAAATTTTCCACTTTTCATACAAAAATATCATTTTAATTGGCCTTTTCAAAAATCATTTTAAATCACTTTTAAACATTTTTTGGCTTTTTAGAATCAAAAGAAGTGGCTAAAAAT
Organism: Scutellaria baicalensis; assembly: GCA_005771605.1. Lineage (NCBI taxonomy): Eukaryota > Viridiplantae > Streptophyta > Magnoliopsida > Lamiales > Lamiaceae > Scutellaria > Scutellaria baicalensis. The sequence goes on along the minus strand of CM016727.1, from coordinate 6,758,028 downwards.
ATGATTTCTTAAAAAAGAAGGGTTACAATTTGAAAATGTTAGAAATAATTAGGTATGAAAATAAGGGCGAACATTTTAAATAGCCACTTTGGGATAATAAGGAATACACATTTTCTACACAAAAATACCTACCAAACTATATTTTCTACCTATTTCAATAAAATGGACATAAATATCCTTTCATAAAACTGCCTTTTTTTTTTTTTTTTGAAACTTAAACATCCATTTCACCAAACAAATTTGCAAGCACATTGAAACGCAAGGATTAGTTGATAATCAATTTTAGACCAAAGAAGGTGTCACGTGAATCAGGTGCATGGATCTGATAAGAGAAAGTGTCATGTGACCTTTTTTTTTTTTTTGTTCTTTTCTGTGCATTGGGTCGGATTCGGGACTATTCGTCCGTTTTTTTTTTTCGCGATTGATTTTTTATTTTTGGTCATGACCTTTATGTAATGTGAGATATACCTTTAACTTTAAAAAAATCCATAATTTCGGCACATTTTGTACATTTACATTTACGTAGCATTAGTCATACATTTATGTTATATTAGATATATTTTTATGTTGTGAGGAATAGCTAACATATCTAAAAAGTATGACTTATATAACTAAAAAATATGTTTAACATTACTAAAAGATATAAACGTATAATTAAAAATTCTAAAAATATGAAATTAGAATATAAATGTATGACTAATATTCTAACATAACAAAAATGCATGACATTTACAGCGAATTTGAGTGGATGTGAGCTCATCTACCCAAACACATAGAGATGCGTAAAAACGCACATATGCGCTATTTGAACATGTGGATGAGATCAACCAAAATGTATAGATTCATACACCTATTTTACAAAAGTTTTTGTTTTTGTGTGTGGGCAATAAACTATATGACAACAGCTTACACGATAAAATGAGTAAAATTGAAATGATTAGAAGGGAAGATTAAAGGGTAAAAAAGGAATTTAAAGTGTGATTAATGAGAAGAAGAATGGAAGAAGGGTTGAATAAAGCGCGTGAAATCCAGCCCATAAACAGCCACTTTGTCTGCCTCTATTTCATCATTAATTATTCAAATCATATTTATATTATATTAATCCCTCTTTTTTTTTTTTTTTAATATTAAAGATTCACAGTCGGTGGCAGGCATCATGCTTCCCCCTTCCACCTCCTCACCACCTCCCATCTACCTTCTACATTCATCCCTTTCTTCTAGAGAGAGAAACAGTGAGAGAGAAACAGAGAGAGAGTGACATTGGTAGATGAATGAATCTATGCATGGTTAACTCTCGAGTGACGTTGAATCACTGAACTCACATTTGTGCTGAAAAGAAAACCCTTTCTGCTTTCTTTTAGGAGAATATTTTTTGAGCTGATGGGTTCGGAGAGCCCGTATTCTACTCAGAAGAGGAATTCCGGCGGCCTTCCGACCACGGCCGCCGCCGAGAATGGAGGAGTACGAAGCCGCGCCGCCTCGCTCCTCCCCCGCGGCCGCCAGATCCACAAGACTTTCAACAATATTAAGATCACACTTCTCTGCGGCTTCGTCACTATCCTCGTACTCCGCGGCACAATCGGCCTCGGAAACCTTGCTTCCTCCGAAGCCGAAGCAGAAAACCAGCATCTAATCGAGGAAACCAATCGGATCCTCGCCGAGATCCGATCCGACAAAGACCCAACCGCTCCGGATGACGGGCCCGAGGAATTTCTCCAGCTGAATGCTACTTTCAGCCTAGGCCCGAGAATTGCTACTTGGGATGAAGATCGTAAGGTATGGCTTAAAAAGAACCCCAAATTTCCTAGTTATGTTCGTGGAAAACCTAGGGTCTTACTTGTGACTGGGTCGCCGCCCAACCCTTGTAACAATGCAATTGGGGATCATTATTTGTTGAAAGGTTTGAAGAATAAGATTGATTACTGTAGGATTCATGGGATTGAGATTGTTTATAATATGGCTCATTTGGATAAGGAAATGGCTGGATATTGGGCTAAGTTGCCATTGATTCGGCGATTGATGCTGTCACATCCTGAAGTCGAGTGGATTTGGTGGATGGATAGTGATGCTTTTTTTACAGATATGGTGTTTGAGGTACCTCTTTCGAAGTATAAGGATCATAATTTGGTTATTCATGGATATCCTGATCTGCTGTTGAATCAGAAGTCATGGATTGCATTGAACACGGGTAGTTTCTTGTTCCGGAATTGTCAGTGGTCATTGGATTTGTTGGATGCTTGGGCTCCGATGGGACCCAAGGGTCCGATACGTGAGGAGGCTGGGAAGATCTTGACAGCCAATTTGAAGGGTAGGCCGGCCTTTGAGGCAGATGATCAATCTGCATTGATATACTTGCTGATATCACAGAAGGATCGGTGGATGGACAAGGTTTTCGTGGAGAACACGTATTTTTTGCATGGGTTTTGGGATGGGCTGGTTGATCGTTATGAGGAGATGATTGAGAAGTATCATGCGGGCTTGGGTGATGAGAGGTGGCCGTTTGTGACACATTTCGTGGGTTGCAAGCCATGTGGCAGTTATGGGGATTATCCTGTGGAGAGGTGTTTGAAGAGCATGGAGAGAGCTTTCAATTTTGCGGATAATCAAGTTCTGTACTTGTATGGATTTAAGCATAAGGGTTTGGTGAGCCCAAATGTTAAGAGGATTAGAAATGAAACTGTGACTCCTTTGGTGAATGTAGATCAGTTTGATATTCGACATTCTGCTCTCCACATCATTGGATCTAAGAGCTAGCTAGTCCACCATAACCTTTGAGCAACATTTGGCAGGTTAGTAATTACTTGGATTTGAGTCTATTGATCGCTCTTTGTTGAATTTTCTATGGTGAATTAATGTTTACGTACATGATCCAGTAATTTTGTTTGTCTTATTATCTGAACTCATTATCACTTTGCTGCATATTTTTCGTTTGGCATGCTTAACTTTGCCACTTTGTTTATTGCCAAACGACATCTCTAAAAGACTAAAACACGTGGCTTCAATACTAATGAATGCAATATTTCATTGATTTGATGAATCCATTTTCTGAATGTCACAGCAATATTTACCCATTTGGAAGTCCAATTTGTTTTCTTTTAATTGTCACCCTTCCTTTTTTGTCCATGGTTTATGAAATACGACATTGCTAACCCTGAAAACAAGAGAGGGTAGAGTGGAGTTCTGTTTAACTATTGAATGTCTTTTAAGATAATAGTGGAAAGAAGACCTGTTTAGCAGTGGATCATGTATATTACAGGACACCTATATAGAACAACTCATGCTTCTTTCTAAATTTTTATTAATGACCATGATTTTGATAGCTAAACCTTATCCCATATTAATGAGAGACAAATAAATAGTTAGACCTATGCTTAATTTCACCTCTTTTTTTTCTTCTTTTAAAAAAAGAACTACCTTTTTCAAGAAAAAATATCACGTGCTTTGGTTTTCAAGTCAAGTCTATAGAGCTATCCTCTGCAAAAACCATTTTCCAGCTTCAATGTTTGCTTTTAACATTTAAACAATTTAAAAGTGAATAAATCCACAGTATGTTTTCTGTCTGATCTAATCTAGTGATTCAATAAAAAAAAAATTATTTCTATCATTAGAAGGTAATGAGACCATAATAATTTTGCATTTGAAAGTCCTTAAAGAATGTAAGAACCCCCCCCCCCCCCCCCCATCCGCCCTCAACCAAAAAAAAAAAAAGGAATTACAATATGTTTTACCAATAAACATATATATAGATGTTGAGAGGCATAAAGTATCACCCATTATTAGACTATCATATACCCTATGAGTTAAAATTGTCATACCACTGATACACAACATTTTATGCCTCAAAAATGTGCATCTTATCATTTCAAACAGTATAGAAAAATGATAAAATTGACAATAGAATGATCCCAACAGAAGAGAACATGCTTTGGTTTTAATCCACTCTAAGTTGAGCTGTTAGACTTTTCACCATAGTCCTCTTTCTTTGACGGAAAAAAAAAAAGGTATTAACTTACTGAGCTTGCATTGTATTGCATCTGTTTATGTTATTGTTGTGATTGTTAAACTTAGGGTGGTCTTTTCAGTAGCCATGCATTCTCATATCTTGGAAAATGATGAAAACCCATCATGTTATTAAGTATGGTTTGTTAACTTTGTCTTGCTCTCAGCTTTATGTACGTAGCTGTTGTTGCAACTCCCATTTTTACTGAACTACTACGTGATGATAAATTTTGCGATTGATGTTCTACGTAAAGCTTACCTAGTTTGCACTATGGCTTGATTGCATGCGATCTTATTGTAGCTTTACTGCTTCCATTGATAGGGGGTTGATCTAAGAAACTCGGATGATAACATACGAAAGAACTCGTTGGTGGAGATGTTGTTGGAGTTCATCTGGGATGTGTACTGTTTCTGTAAATCCCAAAAACATGGGGAAAAGAATTTCTGATTTTGTTTTACTTTTTGTGGTTATTTCATATAGCTGTGTTTTAGCTTTCCATTCATTTTAGGAATAGTGTGAGTCAAAGCGAGGAGGATCCTCTATAGCTTCACTTTAAAAAATAGAGAGAATTTGCAGTGGAAGAACACATAATGGTTACAAAGGAGTTTCTTCTGCAGTTTCTGCCAATCCCACCACATTGTATTATTGCATATTGTGAAATGTTTTATAAAAGGATAAATATATTTTATATAACTGGCGATATTTGCTAGTTTTAGAAATTCAAGGTGAATATATATATTTTTTTGGGTAAAATCCCCGAGACCCCCTTGTGTTATCATAATTCGCACCAAACCCCCTTGTGTAAAATAAATTGCACGAAAAACATCTGGGTTTTCATAAATTCGGCGCGTATCATCCACATTCGTCATACTTGATGGATGTGTAGCAGACGTGCTAGAGATGCGTTTTTGGGTCTTTTTTGACCGTTATTTGTGGGCAAAAGTACACAATTGCCCTTGCTGTTGAGTATATACGTATGCAGAAGCTTAAATGTAGTTCATACATTAATTCCTCTACAACAAAGCTTCAAATTGCTGAAATTAAATCATTAAATTCTGCAGGGGCTAAAATGCAATAAGGTAGAGGATGAAGGGTTGAAAATTAAATAAGTAAAAACTGAGAAATTGCAAAGGGGTCCCGGAAATAATCAAATTCCCAAACCCAATCCCTAACTCCCAAACCCCCTCCCTGCACAGCTCCTGCTCCCCTCCATTTTAGCCTCCACCGCTTCTGATGCTCTTGGCGATAGACGTCGGCAGCCCTTCTCTCACCAGCATCGCACGGCGCCTCTCCCTTTCTTTCCTAGCTCCATCTCCACCTACACACACATCTCCCTACCCCTCCACGCACACACTCCATTTCTACAGCATAGCGCCGCCGCCCGGCGACACCCCCAACCTTCACACACACGCACACACACCTGCACAGCGCTGCCCCGATGCGGTGGCACCCTTCTCCAATTACAGTAGCACACACACACACACTTATATATAATACACACACCCTTTCCATCCGTTCTCTGCACGGCGCCGCCCCGACGCGGCGACGCCCTCCCCCTTTCCCCCTGTTTCAACCGCAGCACACACAATACAAAAAAAAAAAAACACAATAACATTTTTCGTGCAGAAGAGCAAAAAGGAAACCACTCTACACCATCAAAATGAAGGATTTTTGCGCAACCTACCTTTTCGCAGCAACCCAGCGATGAAGGCTAACAAAAATAGCGCTTTGGGTTGTTCTCACGGTGAGATTTTGGTCGGAAAACGGTGGGATTTTGGTCGGAAAACGGTGGGGATATCACTCGAGCCCTAACCTTACTCTCTCTCTACATTGTATTCTTTTCCAGAATCTGGAATATTCTATTAGAGTATATCAGGGACAAAACGGGGATATAAATGGAAAACATTGACGTCGTTAGCAACAGTTAAGCAACGTGGGACGTGTGTCGAGTTTCTGATATCCCAAGTGTTAATTACTAATTTTTCATCTTATAGGGGGGTCCGATGTCGAATTTCCATAACACAAGGGGGTTTCGCACAATAAACCCTATTTTTTTTATTCAGTGCTATTTATGCACTTTTTATTATATATAGTATAATAATATAACACGTTTCATGAAGAGTGAGATTTATGTGTCTGGTACAGTGTTTCCAACTTGACCACCACATGGTTTAGATATATATTATTTAGCTATTATGTGTATACTTTTAAGGTATTAAAACTTATAATTCTTCCAAAAATCTTCAATAATTATCATTCATTAACCTATCAGACTAGGACATGCCTTCAATAATGATTACTACCTCCGTCCCTCATAACTTTGCCTAGGTTGACCGGCATGAATCCTAAGAAAAAACTGTTGACTTTGATGTGATATGTTATTTTAATGTTTTTGAGTGACAATTTTATAATTAATGTGTGTTTTTTGAGTGCAAAAGTTGTAAAATGAAAGAAATGGAGGGGTAAGGGAGTAAATTTTTCTTTGTCATTTTTGGACTGACAAAATAAGATGGGACAAACAAAAATGGAAAGTAGGCAAAGTTAGCAGGGATGGAGGGAGTAATTATTAACCTATAATACCCACATTAATGGGTAAAGGCAATGTTGAAACTTATGTCTAGACAATTCTTTCTATTCTATGTGGTATCTATAGAAATTTGAGTAATTTTAGACAATATAACAATAAATATGATCAAAGGTAGCGTTAAATTTGAAATTTAATACTTGGAAGGACTAAAATCTTAGAAATCAAAGCTAGAACCTGGAAAAAAAACTTGGTTTACTCGGGGTAATCCACCCACCTAACTAAAAATTTAAAAATAATGATATATATTTAATAAATTATTAAAATCCTTAATTATAGAATACTCTTTCCTAATCTATACATTAATTATTGTATTTTTTCTAATTTCCTAATTTAGTTATTAGAATCCTTAATTATAGGATTTCCCCTTATTTCCTAAGTTAGTTCTTGTATTTTTTTTTTTTCAACACCAAAACTCACATGAGACGGTCTCACGAATTGTTTCCGTGAGACGGATCCTTATTATTCATGAATTAAACTCATATCCACAAATTTTCTAAGTGTGGGTTATGAGTTGATCCATCTCACAAAAAAAGATCCGTGAGACGGTCTCATACAAGACCTACTATTTTTTCTTTCATCTGCTTCTTATTTTACAATGTTAGTTCAAATAAAAAACTCAATTTTTTTTTCTTGTTCGTCTTTGTAATATGATTTGAATGTTAATTTTTTATGATTTTGATTTTAGGATGATTTGTGTTAGTTTGTCTTTGGCAATATGAGTGTTTAAATTTTATCAATTTCAGGTTTAAATAGGAAAAATAAAAGGAATTAAAAAAACGATTGAATTCAAAATTTTGAAGAGAGAAGAATTGGTCATTTGTTAATGGGGTGACCTGACAAGTTGTGAGCCTTTGATATAACCAACAGTATAGATTGAGAGAAATTTTAGGAAATTTATCATTCCACTATTGGAGAGATGATACACTTATTTAGTTTTTGACTCTTAGTTTGAATATATTGGTGTCACATCCTGTAAATCATCGATTAAGTAAAAAATCTAAAAATAATAAATGTATACATTGCTTATAATGACAAGAAAATTTGGTATACGGTAAATGTTTGAAATATAATATATATCTATAAATATTAATACATATTTTCAATTTTTTTGAATATTTATTATAGCTAATTTAGTATAAAAAATAATCCCTTCAATTTAGTTTGAGTAGAATTTTGAGTATGTATATTTTTTATTTAATAAATTTTGAATTTTTTAGTGCCAAATTGAATTCCTTTTCTTTTTTTTTTTTTTCCAATTTTTATCGAATCAACTTTCAAATCTAGTTGATAGTCGGACTAGTCAACCCATAACATTACTATTGTTGGTGACACTACAACTATTAATTTGTTTTTTTCAATTTTATACATTGAAATAATTTAATTAATTTTTTTAATGGTGATTGTAAATTAAAAATTGATCTACAGTGGTTGGTAAGATCGGTGCTTCTTGTTATGGTTAAAGTTTGATAAGCGGGCTAGTCAACTATAACATTACTAATATTGGTGAAACTAGTACTATTATTTTTTTAATTTTCTACCTTGAAATAATTTAAATTAAACGTATAACAATTATTAGAAATTAAAATTTGATTTAGAGTAAGTCTCTTGTGAATCAGGTGTCGGATCCGGGTCAGGGGGAACCGCCTTTTTTTTTTTTTGCTCATGATTTTTGAAAAAATTCACATACCAATAGGTTATGTTAGACATACCTTTATGTTAGCTATGTTAAACATACCATACTGCCCAGATTTCATACATTGTCTTTTTTGGGCTTGTTTTTTAAATTTTGGCACATACCACTACGTTATGTTAGACATACCTTTACATTGCATATCTTTATGTATACTTAGACATACCTTTGTATATGTTAAACATACCTTTGTATATGTTAGACATACCTTTGTATATAGTTAGACCTACCTACATAAGGTATGTTTAACATAATACAAAGGTTGGTCTAACTATACACAAATGTTGGTCTATTGGAGCGAATTTTGGGTGAGCTTCAGCACAAGTGTTCAGACGCGTGGGAGCGCGTGCAGGTGCGTGGGAGGCCCGTGCAGGTGCGTTTTGGGTGCGTGAACGGGTCGACCCAGTTGCACGGATCCCCGTGCAACCGGTGCATAAAAGTATTTGTCTTTGATTTATAGTGGCAATATTGGTGTTTCTTGTTACTGTTAAAGTTCGATAGTTAGATTAGTCAACCATAACATTACTATTGTTGGTGACACTAGTACTATTAATTTTTTTAAAATTTTATGCATTGAAATAAATTAATTAAAACTTATAGCGGTGATTAGAAATTAAAATTTGATCTTTCCTAAACATGAAATAAAAAATAAAATTGAATTTCTATTTCCCACCCAAATTTATTCTATAAATTTCAATAATTATTTTTTCAATCTCGTTTTTTAAGACAATTTCTGATAAATGATGGATGAAAAATTCACTACCATTGTTTCTCCAAAGGGATTGAAATCCATGTATCAAGGAACCATAATTGACACTAGTACAAATCTTGTTTCATCGCCTTGTTGGAATGAGCAAATGTGCAAATGTGAAGGAAGTCATAGAAATGGAAGGTTTTTTTGGATTTCATGAAAATATTCTTCATATTTGAGGAAAAGAGAAAAAGATTTGGGAGAGAATAAGAAAAGAAAAATATCATTAATGAGAACACATGAATACCTAAATCTTTTTTATTTTTGGGTGAATTACCAGGTAAACCTGGCGTTCTCCTAGAACCTAAAGTGTTAAAAAAACTTTACTTTCCCTAGGATTAGTTAACACTTTAAAGAAAAATTCCTTAAATCAATTTGCAACTACTCCTAAAAAATCCATGATAGTGTTAATCGTAAAATCATCTTTATAACCAAATACTAAGATGAGAGACAATTTTCATGAGAAATAAATTATTACAAAAATAATTTACATTTTTGTATGTTGCACAAAAGCAATAAGTTTAAAGGAAAGTATCAAAATAATAAGAACAATAATGTTGTTCCCCTCATTAACTATGGAGAAGCAACAATACAATTTGTAGTCATTCATCACAAGAATTTGGCTATGGAGTGGGAGCTTTATCAAGTGCAAGCAACACCCTATTCATCCATGTTATCTGATCCATCAGTTTCTGGATTTTCTGCAACACAAATTGAAATCAAAACATGTTCAGTATTGCGTTTTTCTCACATGGGCATTTTCACAAACAGTTACCGAGCATGGTGCATTAACTCACCTCATCTTTCTCTTGGATGATGCCAAGAAGCCGATCCCTGCTCTCATCTCCGGCCCTCAATCGCCTCCGCCGCCGGAGGTACAGAAACGCCACCACAAAGGCCATAAACGCAGCGGAGCGGAAAGTCAAAAGCACCCCTTTAGAGGAAGTCAACACACTACAGAAGAACTGCATCAGACCATTCACCTTCGAATTCAACACTTCGGAAAACGAACCAAACCATCCGGCCGCCTGAACTACCGGAACCGCCGGAAAGAGTGGCGAACGCGGCGCTGGGCTCGAATCCGACGTAGAAAACGTAGACGATGTGTTCGAATCTGAGTCAGAATCTGAGTCAAAAAACGAAATCCGGCGATTAACGGCATGAATGCGAGGGATATTATCGGGAGCTGGAGGTGGGTCGGGAGAAATTCGAAGATTTTCGTGGTCGATTGGAGGGAAAATGGTCGGCGAATCGTGAGACCCTTGTTTTGGGAGGTTTCTGATGGCGACCATTGACCAGGGGCTTTTTGATGGCGGCGAAACGGTGGAAATGAGCGGAAGGTGGTGGATGCCTTCCCACTCGAGTAGGTCTCCGACTACCGGCAGCCGAGGCTCCGCCTCTTCTCCTCCATCTCCGGCCATGTCTGAGCTAACCTTTCACTCTACCCTGGCTTCCTTTTGCACAGATATCATATTGACACTGATACGTCCTAATGGGCTTAAAAATCCAACTAGGATGGGCTCAAGGTCCAAAATAAGTGTTAGGCTAAAGGCCCAAAACAATATCTCATATTTGATATGTGGGCTGAAGTCCAAATCAAACCCAATAGAAAATGTAATCTTTTATATATACTCTACGAATAACCATACATGTCATTATTCCAAATTTTACTCAATTTTATTAATTTATATATATTTAATTCAATTAATTCATTTATGATAATTGCTAACAATTAGTAACCTATGAAATTTTAATGATAATTTATAATAATTTGTAACCTATGAAATTTTAGTCAAGATATTTTAATATAGGAATTGAGTGTTATCTTAATGTGGTAATACATTTAATATGTATAAACTAATTGTTAATAAATATAATTATTATAAACTAGTAGTGTACCTGTGCATTGCACAGTGTATTATATATATATAATTATTAAAAAAATATAATAACATATAAAATGTAATGATTATTATATTGACAAAAATATATTGATACTTTTTATTTTGTATTAGTATAAAGCTAGGTATGTTAATTTTAAATTTATGCCATTATAAATAATTATATTCAAAAATATTAGAAATTTGAAATATATAAAGTAATATATTAATCTATGGATTAAACAAACAAATAAAAAAAAATTGTGTCAGAATATTACATGGGTAGTGAAATTTTAAAAAATAAATTTAATATCGAAAAATAAGTTATATGTATTAGAAACGTTATGATTTAAGTATTAAGATAAATAAATTTATATTTTATTAGCATTTATAACTATAAATACACACGTATTTTAATAAATGTTTTTGGTTCAACGCCACATATAACTCATTTATTTTAAATCAAATAAAAAATTATATCATCTTATCAAATACATGAAAATCTCTCTTGCTATCTATTTAAATGAAACAATTCAAAATTGGACTTAATCTACACATTTTGAATAAAAAATTATGAATAATAATTATTAGATTGATAAGTCAATATATCAGGGAATAAGAATGATGAAATTTTAATTTGTGAAAAACCAGAAAAATTACCTCTGTCAAATCCCTTATGCCACCTCATTTAATCAGAATATAAATATAAATTAAATTTGACAACAAATAATATAAAATAAGAAAGATAAAATAAAATATTTGTATATTTGAAATGAATAAGTTGGTTAACTTGCAATAATAATTTTAATCTAATTTTTTCTATTTGATATGTTTTATATGTGTAATCTATTAGGTACAACTATAATATTTTTTTATTTCTACATTTTAATATCAATTTACAATAAATTAATACTATATATCATAAAAACGTTTAAAAATGAAAAATCATTGAAGCCCACACACATACATTTCCATATTTCAGTTTGATAAATTTTATATGAATATTAAATTTAAGATCATTAAATAATGATTGATTTTATATATTATATATTTAAAATTGATTTAAAATAGGGCAAATTACAAAAAACAACCACAACTATCGACTTTTTTAAAATTGCAACCTAATATGTTTTTTTTTTTTTCAGATTGCCACCCAGTCTTTCTTTGATTTTACCGATTGCAAAATTTCTGGTCATTTTTCCGGCAAATGAATTAATTTTTTTCACTTTGCAACCCAAACTTTAATTTTTTGTCCAATTGCAAATCATGATTTTTTTTTCGCTTCACACCATTATGTTATTTATATAAGTGTGACATTTATATTATATAAGTGTGATCGATATTCATAAAATAAATATCAATGAAATATTGGTCAAAATTGGTGAAATATATGTAACATCGGTTAAAAATCGTTGGAATATCGATAAATATCGAGAAAATATCAGAATATATTGGTAAATATAGGAAAAATAAAAATAAATATATGTGCCTATATTTCCATCGATATCGATTTTTTCACGATATTTCCGTGAATTTAAGTTACCTATATTTTCACCGGAATCGAAATTTTCATTCTTGGTTGCAATTTGATAAAAACACAAAGTTTAGGTTGCAATTAGATAAAAAAAAAAGTGTTATGTTGCAAAGTGAACAAATTAATCTCCATTTCGCTGGAAAATTTGCAATCGACAAAACCACAGAAAGATTGGGTGGCAATCTGAAAAAAAAAAGAGATTAGGTTGCAATTTGAAAAAAGTCGATAGGTGGAGTTGTTTTTTTTAATTTACCCTTTAAAATAAGTACTTAAAAATAAGATGAGAGATAATAAATATATAATCCCTTATTTCATCTTATTTATCTATTTATTTTTTTATTTGAAATTTCTATACAATAAATACTAAATTGAGTATCATAACTGATTTCTTAAATTAAATATTTATTTATTTGTATTGAATTTCTTAAAATACAATAAATAGGTTTATTTATTTATATTTGTATTGAGTTTCTTAAAATACAATAAATAGGTTTATTTGTATTTATTTATATTGAGTTTCTTACAATAAATACAATATGAAAGCAATTAATAGGTTTCTTAAAATAGTAATTATTTAATAAGTAGATAATTTATTGCAGTTATTTTTGGCAGAATATCCTGCTTATATATATATATATATATATATAGATTGAGGAAAAAATTAAATCAAGCATATCATGAATAAGAATATTATATACATAAACTTTTTAAGTCATGTGAGTATATAAATATAATTTTAAGAACAACAATACTCTAACTCAGTAAAATTTATGAATTTTTTTATTGATTGCTAATTAATATATGTTAATATTGAAATTTTGATGAATATATGTTAATACATATATAGTAATATACATTAAATTAAATATTAATAGAAAATGCGATGTTAATTTATGTTAATACAAATAAAAAGAAATACTCAATATAATTTATTTTATGTATCTTAATTTTACTTTAAGTTTAATTTAGAAATATGGCTATAGTGTATGTATTACATACAATTAACGATACAAATATATCTTTAAGTCATGTGAATATGAAAATAGTTTTCGTTAAGTAACATTTTTGACCTAACATATGTATTCGATGTATTGTTATTTGTCTTACTTAAAATATATTACATTTTTATATTAATTTTTTAATAATATTAATTTTAAAAAAATACCATATAATACGCGGGATATATACTAGTTCTATTTATAAACACAACCACAATATTTCTCTACGTAACCATCATATATTTAAATTATCCATTTTAATCTTAAGATTAATATATTTTTTCTTTTTTCTATTTTCAACCCTCAACCACCAATTTTCTGTTGTGCCTTCAATGCGAACATATACAAATTTTATGCACTGTTATAGAAACTTAATTCAAATCTTATTTCTGAAAATTTATTCAAAATATCCGGACAACAATTCAATTTATTTTAATATATTTTTTTAATATTTTAAGACATTTCACTAAAGTAATTAACATCATAATAACATAATTTCTTAAAAGTCATTTTTCTATCTTGATCATCATCAGTAATATCATTCTCATATTCAGGAACACAAATTTTTTTTAGAAAACTTTATATATTTATAGAATACAATTTAATGCAACATTGACATATAGATAATAGAGACAATCGCGTCTGTATATGAATATAATTTTTTTGGAAAAAATCTAAAAATCCAAATACTTCAAATAAAACGTATGGAGACTGATGTAAAAATATGAATTTCAACCTACATATTGAGTGACAAATCGTTGAAATTCACAATGTATGAGAGTATATTTCGATCTAAATATTTATTTATTTTTGTTGATAAAAAGAGGGTCAATAGTTTGGGTCATGAAGGAGGTGGAAATGTGTATTTGATGGTTGTGAAAAAATAAAAATGTTAAGGGTAAAACATAGAAATTAAGTGTATCATGGCTATAGAGAGAAATATTATTGTTGTGAATAGAATCGCTCAATAGAGAAATATTCATCCCAAAATAAAATTATTTTTAATAAAGTATATTCCCAAAAAAAAAAAAAAATAGTGTTCATACAATGCCACTTTGGTAAAACAACTTAAAACTTTTAGGCTGTGCATGAATAGAGTGATTTGAAATTTAGGATTTAAGTGAATGAATTTCAAATTCAATCAAGTTAGAGTAAATTTAAAATCCACCTAATTGCCATAAAAAAGTAGTTCAAATTTAAAGTAATTTATTTCATATCTACATCTATCCAAACATTAACCACAAATTCCTGAACTTCACCCTTTTAAATACCATGAGCCTTGTAGCTCAAGCAGTATTCCATCTTAAAATGCAAATTGTGATGACTCGGGTTTGACTTAGAACACACAAATTTTCTAATATTTCATATCCACTTCCACTCCTCCCAAGCTTAAATTTGCTGAATTTCAAAACTCTACTCAAATCTAATGAAAGTAATGAATTTCAAACCATATCAATCCAAACACCACCAACATATTTGCTACTATTAATTTTAAATCCATTCTCAAATCCACCGATTCAAATGTACTATAAATAAAAATAATAAACAAAAAATTCTCATCAACTGATCAGATTTTCAAGAATCCAACCACAATCTATCACACACTTCAAGGTATTCATAGCTAACTTTCATTCATAAGGATCTAAAAGGTCCAAAAACACACAATCATTCATTCATAAGGATTCAAACACTATAAGAAAAACACACATAGACAACGGATTTTATCCGTTGTCGTAGCCCAAAAACGGGCGTTGTCGTAGTTGGCGTTGTCGTAGGGGTCAACATTTTTTTGCTCATAGACAACAGTTATTAACCGTTGTCTTAGATACCTACGACACCGGTCGTTACGTACATAGACAACGGTTATTAACCGTTGTCATAGGATTGTGGTTCCAAATAACTGTTGTCTTCTCTATCTACGACAGCACTTTGACAATGATTTTGTGCCGTTGTCGTAGAGGCCTACGACAACGGTATTAACCGTTCTCCGGCCATTGTTGTAGATAACAATGACAACGCTTTGACAACGACTTTTGTCCATTGTCGTTGATACTTATGACAACGGTACCGAACCGTTGTCCCGCCGTTGTCATATCTCAGACAGACAACGCTTTGACAACGGTTTTGTGCCGTTGTCGTAGACCCTTACGACAACGTTTTTTAACCGTTGTCCCGCCGTTGTCATAGAATCTATACACAACGCTTTTTATTTTTATTTTTGACCATTGTTGTAGATACTTATGACAACGGTATTGAACTGTTGTCCTGCCATTGTCGTGGCTATCTAAGACAACAGTTTTAATTTTACCGTTGTTGTAGACCCTTACAACAACAGTTGTGAAACTGTTGTCGTAGTTTATTTTAGCGTTGTCTTTTACAAGTCATTTAATATTTATTACATATGAATAAAAATTCAAATATACAAAATAAGACATTCAACTCAAAATAGTCATATCAAATTCATCTAATAGTTCATACAACAAATATTCATCTAAGAGTTTGTAACAAAAATTTAACGTCAAAAGAGACAAGTTATGTTCTCACACAAAGAGATCCAACGACAAACAAGTAACTAATCCAATCCTCTCATCAAACTCAAACTCCAATTACCTAACATTCATAAGTTCATCAAAATAAGTTACATTCCTCCCACAAAGTATCCAATGACAAATGAGTAATTGATTCAATCCTCTTATCAATTGAGTCTCACATTACCTAATATTCATAAATATGTTCTTGAACACGTTCTGCCCACTCCTGACGCACTTCATTGATATCCCCTTTAGTATATTTCTCTTTAGTGAACTGTTAAACAAAAAATATACATTATATGTACATTGAATGAATATTTTTCTAATAAAACGTTAAAGAATAACATATAAGAAATTTTATAATCTTACCAATGACTGCATCGAACTAATCTTCTCAAAGGGATCACTCTCAACTATTTGCTTCATGTATTTCATCACATAAAAACCACATTAGAATGCGTCATGTTGTTTAGGAGCCTACATGTAATTGAATCCAATCATTATTGTTTTCTATCAAAGCAACATGAGAAAAAATGATTACATACCTTCATTATTGTCCATGTAGGTTTCTTCCTCCCTTTGCTCGTTTTGACTGCACTAAATATCTTCAAGGCCCTTCATAAGTGATATAAGTAGTATAATTTAACAACAACCATGTATAAATTAAAGAACAATATGAAAAGATAGATATGATAATAATAAAAAAGATTACAAACATTACAAAACTTACAACTCAACAACTTGTTTCCAAACTCCATCATGAATACCACTATAAAGAGGGTCCAACATTCCAACTTCTTCCTTGTGAGGATTAATAACAGTAAGGATCCAATGAACACTACATATATACACACAAGCACAAATGTATTAATGTGAACATATTAAAAGTTATTCAATGTTCAAGTTAATCCAAATGATTTCAAATCATACTTACCCCACATTACATGGAACTAACACAATTTGATCGATCAAGGTACCATCCAGTCCATTTGCCAAATCACGTGCTCTTTGTTCCATAGCATCATGAATTGTTTTGTTATCCCTTTTGGTGTATGGAACATTATCAATATTCCATAGATCAACACATTTAAATCTGTTCAGACCACTTAAGCTCCTAATCTTCTCATATAAGTGCCTGTAGATGAAAAAAAATCACATTCCACATTTGATATATAAAAATAATAAATTAAAGGGTAAATTACAAATAATCATCCAAACTACACATGTTTTTGCAGTTAGCTACCTAAACTTTTTTCGATTGCGCTTAGTCATCTCATCTTTGTGTCAGTTGCAAACAACTATCTAAGATCATTATAACACAATTTCCGACTTAATCAAATCACGTGCGAGACACAACCTATACTTATGAGTGTATTTTTTATTTTATGTTTAGTTTTAGAGAAAATAAATAGGATTTCTACATTGAAATCCTACACCCTAATGTTCTTCTTCAATTTTGTTGAGTATAAACGAGTTGGACAATAGGAAGAGGTTATCATAGTTGAACTTTGTTTTTGTTGCCAAACATCTAAAATAAATACATCATGGACTTCTGGAAAAAGATTTTGGGCTTGCGTAAAATATAGAGTATGTTCTATAATCTATAATTTTTATTTCACATACCTACTTTCAATTGAACATCCTTAATTTAGTTTCAAAATCCCTAATTTATTTTCGAAACCTCTATGCTAAAAACTACAAAATTCATAATTTTCCTATTATATGATAGAAATTACATATCTATAATTTATTTTTGAAATCTCTATTTTCTTAGTAATTCATTTTTGAAATCCCTATTATTTCCCTATTTTTCTTCATCCTCCGATTTTCTCTTCTTTGTACACCTAATACTCTTTTTCCCCGTCATAGTTTTTTTCCCACATGGTTTCGTTATGTCAGGGTTTTAAAGAGGCTGATCTTTCATTTTCAACTTATTTTTCTTGCGTTGTATAAACTCTTTTTCCTTTTCTTTTTTTTTTGAAGAAAAAACATGTTAATTTTGACGTATACTTATGGTACATCTAAATAAATTTTAATATTTGTCTTAATTTTTTTATTTTCCCTAATTAAACTTAAATGATAGAAATAACCTCATAAGTTAGGGTGTGTCTCATACGTGATTTGATTTGACTGAAAAATGGTATTTCGATTGTCTTAGATAGTTATTTGTAACTCTTGCAAAGGTGAGATGGTTAGTTGTAACCAAAAAGGTATATGTAGTTAAATGCAAAAATGAGTATAGTTTGGATGATTATTTGTAATTAACCCTAAATTTAATTACCAAAGATTTCATTATTTATTTACCATATGTAGACAACATACATGTGTAGGAGATTGGTTGCAATTGGCAAAAAGGTTCGACGTCCTCAATGTGTACATAAAGGGTACGCTCACTTCCAAACATACATTTATCAAGTGGTATCATGATATTGCCTTTACCTTCAAGAGAAGCCTTGTAATAATAATATACCATGCGTAATGGTGTTGGAATGGTCGAGAAATCCATCACGGGCTTATTTTCTGTCTTCCTTTTCTTTTCTGGTTTCTAATGTAAATAATGAATAATGAATAATACAAACTCATATTAAATAATGAATAATGCATAATACATATTAAATAATGAAAACGGTACCTCCTCTTGCAACTTCATTAGATGCATCGGCCATGCAACATGAGATCTAACTACATCACCAATGCTCAAGCACTCGTGTGTTGGAATGGGCAAATGAGCATTTTTATCCACTGCTTCATTTATCGAAACTCTCATGCAATTTTCAGGCATTTGCATTCCATGAATCAGCTCATTCGGCCCATTGACTTTCACAATCGTGCCGTAAGCAGCAATATTTGTGTCTGACTCTAAACTTAATGCGACAAGTTTTCCCTACAACAAACACTTAACGTTAAATAATCACTATAAATAATCGGTTATGATTTGGTATGAACAATATATATTAATAATATGAAGCACCTGCAAATCAACAGTGTCTTCAACTAATTGCACATCATCCTCCTCTATGTTGCAGACATCAGCTGGATTGTCTACTGGAGTGGGACTATTTGCATGTTCAGGCTGGACTTCATCAATAAAACCAGATTTACACTTCACAGAACAACTACCTTTCTCATCAGCATCAACACCAGGACCAATGACCTTGAGCAGAACAGCTTCCAATCTTGCAATGTGTTCATCTCATTCAACATTTTTCTTTCTTTCGTCATTCAACTCACGTTGTTGGAGGTCATAGAGCTCATCTGTTTTTGATTTAATTCCTCCAGGAGCTTTATAATAACTTCGCTGACTGATATGACTTCCAACACCTCTCAAGCATCTATGATGTTCTTCAGAACTAAGTACTTCTGAAAGGATGATGTTTTTGTTTCCCTCAAAACTCAAGCTTCCTTCTTTCTTCTTGGAAATAAATTCATCCTAATATTTAAATATAAAATAATAAAATAATTATATATGAACATAACATTTATAGCAAGTAAATGTATGTGTAGAAAAAATATCTGAAAGTTGGCTTCCATCTTGAGGCTCCACAAGTCGGGCAACTAGTACATTGCTCATACTTCTTTCGATACAAAACACAATCATTGGGGCATGCATGAATTTTCTCATAGTCCATGCCTAAAGCATTTAGACTTTTCTTTGCATCATACAAAGACAAAGACAATTCATTTGAATATGGCAACATATCTCCAATGAGTGTAAGAAGATTATCGAAACTCTTATCACTCCAACTATATTTGACCTTCAGGTTGTATAGTTTCACAATTGAAGATAACTTTGTAAATTTAGTACAACCTAAATACAATGGCTTTTTTGCATCCTCAAGTAGCTTTACAAACTCATTTGGATTGTCAGTTTCTTCATATGCAGCATGTACCATATCAATTGAGTCTTCTGAACTAGAATTACATTCACCATCCCCACATTGATTCAAATCATCTATGGAGTTGGTATAGTTTTCCCCATGCCATATCCAAGTATGGTAAGTTAAATCCATACCATGAGTCAACAAATGCAACCTCACAAGCTCAACTTTTTTCCTCACTAGATTTCCACATGTTGAGCAAGAGCATGACATAACATTGTGGTTAGCTACATTTTGCAGAGCAAAATGCATGAAAGACTCTACTCCAGCTTTATACACATGTGACAATCTATCTTTTGACATCCATGATTTATCCATAATCAACCTATGATAACAAGATTTTATTAAATAAAAAATATAGTCTAATGATATATATATATATTTTTTCTTATTTTGCATCAATTGCCTAATAATAGAATCAGTATCAAAAAAATTAGTGCACAATTCACAATTCATGACCAAACATACTGCTAATTAACAGTACCCAAATAGACACCAAGTCAAAAATGAAATTCTATCACCCTCCTCATAATTCAGCTATTGGAAATCAGATTCGACACAAAACCCATGGCGTAATAGACACGGAATGAAATCTACACAATCATAATATAGGCAGTAATCTTCTCAAACGCAATCAAAACTAAAAATAGTTGAAATCTCTACACAATTGAAATCTCTACATAATATAGACAACAATCTTCTCAAACGCAATCAAAACA
Organism: Scutellaria baicalensis; assembly: GCA_005771605.1. Classification (NCBI taxonomy): domain Eukaryota; kingdom Viridiplantae; phylum Streptophyta; class Magnoliopsida; order Lamiales; family Lamiaceae; genus Scutellaria; species Scutellaria baicalensis. Next base: position 6,737,460 of record CM016727.1, on the reverse strand, counting down.
ACAATTGAAATTAATAAGTATTCTAGCATATCCATATCACATATGTACATTTAAATATTCTAGATATGTAAAATAAATATTATCACTTAAAAAATCATAATAAAATGTATGGCCAAATATATTTCGGTTATTCAAATTCTATGATCAAGCTAGGTATAAAAGGATTCATTCATCTCCCATGATCAAAGTTCAATTGAAATAAACAATAAAAATAAACATGTATTGACAATACTCAATCATCAATCACATTGCTAAAATCATCAAACTATAAACGGTAAATAATAGCCATTTGACATGAGATGATTTCACAAAATTCTGCCCAAAATTAAAACGATTTAAGAAAATCAAACAGCATTATGTTAAAACACTTCACTTTTAACAAAATTGAATCAAACTCACCGAAATCCGATTGATTGGTGATTGATTCTTCCCTTTTCCTCTGTTCTCCTTAAATCACAGCTTCTTCTTTACCTAAAAACCATATATATATGCATCTTTAGATGAAGGTCTTGCAGGTAAAGATATTGTATAGTCTGAATAATGAATGATATAGAAACGAACCATCAGCAGCTCTTTTCTGTAGCTCAAGCAAGAGCTTTTGGCCATCTTCTTTGACAAGCAAGTGCTGCACTAATAATTCTCTCCCAGCTTCAGAGGTGCTCCTAGAGCTGAATGAAGCTGCACAAAATAATGAACCATATCTAATTGAATCAAACTAAAATTATAAATAAAATAGAAGGAGAAAGTGGCACAGAAGAAAATGAATCTCATGTATTTACAATTCACCATCATTACCCCAGCAAATTGGGTGGTAGCTAAAGCAAGTATCAACATCGTAAAACACCAACTCATTCCTAGTGCCATCATCATCAAAATAAGCTCATACACATGATTGCTGTACCAAATAGCTATAGGCCATAAGACAGAATAAATTTGAATACATTTTCCTAAGCTTCTAACTTTCATCTGCTAATTGATATAAAAGGTTTCACAACTCATGTGTATAGTAAAATATCAGGGTTTGAACTAAGTCTGATTTTTTTTTGCAACTAATCAATGGAAACATGACATTTCAATCATCTAATAGAGGTTTAATTAAATTCAACATGATATTATTTGAACATGAAAATTCACATACTGTCCTAGCCTTATGCACTCGGTCTTAAGAAATTTCATATTTTTTCCTCTTTAATTTGCAAAATCCAACTTCTTCAATTATATTCATTTCGAGGATACTCATATAAACTCTAATAGAGTTTGCAGAAACCAAAAGCACCACCTTTGGCGAAACTCAAACTAAACGAAGGTGAAACAGAATCGGAAAAACTCTTAAAACTATCAAGCAACATGAATTGAAGCTCAAATATGTGAATACAAAAATTTTAAAAACAAAATACCCTAATTTTTTCAGCAAACATTCAGCTCCTAATTAAGTGATTATGAAGGCATTTAGGCACCAAGTGAATCCATTTCCAATATTCTTAAGATTTTTTCAAAATTACCTGCTCCAAGTCTCCAGAAACGGCAGGAATTTCCTTTAATATGAACTTAGCTACATCCTCCGGACTCTCCGAGTCAGAATCGGACACCGAATGTTTGTTGGGTGGGCGCAGAGGGGATGGGTGGGTGCGGAGAGGCAGCGGCTGGAGGGGATGGGTGGGTGAGGAGAGGCGGCTGCCGGCGGCGTGGGTGCGCGCGGCGAGGCAAGAGCTGGCGGCGTGGGAGAGCGGCGGCGACCTCACCGACGGCAGCGACAGCTAGGGTTCCGAGTGATTGTGAAGGGATTTCTAGGGTAAATTTGGGGATTTTGAACTTGGGTAATTTGTATAAGTAAATTTTATTTTACATGTATGTATTTACATTTACATGTAGTAATAATAAATAAAAATCAAGTTTATTTAGTCTACAATAACGCTACTATGAGGTTATAACAACGCTATAAATTTACCGTTGTCTTAAGGATATATGACTACGCTTCAATGACAACTTCATATTGTATTCGTTGTCTTAGGGATCAACGACTACATATATCCGACAATCTCATATCATAAGCATTGTCTTAGGGTTCATTTTTTACCTAAGACTACACCACTACGACAATCTCAAGTCACCACTATTGTCTTAGGGCTGAATTTTACCCTACGACTACGCCTCTACGACAACACCAATAAAACACCGTTGTTTATGAGCGCATTTTTGCGCCCTACGACAACGGTTTTGTCTACGACAACGTCCATTTTGGCTATGACTGTGGTTTTTTCAAAAACCGTTGTCTTAGAGGCATAGTCTATGAGAGAATTTCTTGTAGTGAAAATTTTCAAAACCACACATGCATACATAATATGTCTAGAAAGATAGTAGATGTAAGAAGCTTCATGATATGATGAATGAAAGAAATTCATGAAAACAAAATCTCCATGTTTATGAGATTCTCCCTTTCTACTGCACTTGCAACTCTTCTGTCCAACTTCTTCCTTTTTTTTTGAAATCTCATTTTCAAATTCGATTGAACCTAGAAATTAATTAAAAATATACATAAATATATACTTAGTTTGAAGAAAAGAAATAAAAAACTTATTCAAACATGCATATTGAACATAATCATGTTAAATTTATTCTAATTAATTATATTAATATGAGAGAATTTATATTGTTAAGCTTACAATTTGTTACCATTACTACCAAAAATAAAATTCATCTGCATGTTTCATGCTTGTTAGATTGAATATTGTAAGAAGAACCCTCGATATATTTTGATGAGACAAAACCCGCTGTAACCTACTATGTTTTTACTGATTATTTTCCCACTTAGCTTTTAGTCTCAATAAGTAGCAAAAGTCTGCCTAAAGTGTTCCACTGAGTTTCAAAGCTGCAAGTTGCATGCAACAAGGAAAGAAGAAGTCTGCATACAACGAGCTTGTCTTGGTCTGGAGCTGAAGGAGAACATGAACTTTGCTGCATGCTGCACGACTGGACACTGCAAGCTATGGATACAGTGAGGCTTGTTGCAGCAATAGAGAAGAAGTTGCAGCAACTGAAGTGAGACATGTACAGCAGGATCAACCTCGAAGGACTAAACACCCGTTGCATGTTCTCTGTTGATACGAGAAAACATCAACTTCAGTTGAAGGTGCAGTGCACGACAGACCCAGGCTAAAAGGACAAATACAAGGACGGCGAGCGAATGGAGAGCTACCACCTGGCCTGATCAACTGCCTGAAACCTGCAACATAAAGGACAACCGCAGTTAATGGCCCTGATGTCAAAGATGGAGTTTGTCTCCTACTTTTTCAGGTGCGCATTAAATTGGGTGTACCTTGAAGATCATGAATAAGAATGTTGAGCGTCCAGATCGAATCAACAAGAAATATACTTGAGCATGAATGGATCAATGGTCAGGATGCAACAGCAGAAGAGAAGAGCTTACATGAAGAAGCGTGGAATGTGTACCCTTCAACTGGAGCATTCCAGCAACTATAAAAGGAAGAAGTGAGACTGAAAAGAAAGGAGGACTGAAAATTTGAAGATCGCACCCTAAACTTCCATGCTTACAACGACCATCGAGCTTAAATAAATATCTTACACTTTTTAGTCCCTCACTCAACCCTGAAGCAAAGACATTCTACCATTGAAGATTCTGAGTGTTTTTATTTCACCACAGTTGAAGACTTGTTTTTAACCTTTCATTACTGTGTGTGTAGGTTGTTTTAAATAGGTGTCCACAGTTGATAGAAGTTTATCCTTGCTGTGTGTTTTGGTCTTGAGAAGACAACATCCTGTGTGGATCCTGTCTAGTTGCTGAAACCTAAGAAGGGAGTAAGAACTTTAGTAGGATTAGTTAGAATCCTTAGAGTGTTTTAGTAGGAAAAGAGTCCTGTAAATCTAAAGCTCTGGTGGATATCCTCATTGTGAAGGAGAAGAGAGGACGTAGAAGACTTACACCACCTTCGAACCTCTATAAAGACTTTGTGTTCATTTACTGCTTTCAGCATACATTTTACATCTTGCTGCATGCATATTAATGGCCTTGTATATATGAACTTAAATGTGAATTTGACATTATAACTTATAGTTAAAAGTGTTAGAATATATCTGCTGAACTCTCTATTCTTTAACATATTCCGTTGTGCATAACTTTGAGTGTGAAGCTGCAACAACAAGTTTGCTGCAAGTAGATCGCTAGACTGATAAGTTGCTGTAAGCAGCAATAGCTTTCAGCAGCTTCCAGAGAATAGAGAAAAAGAGCAAAAAAGACAGAGGTTCATTCACCCCCTCTGAATCTCTGCATCCACTTGGGACCAACAAATATTCTTCTATTTTAATTAGATAAATTAATTAAATCAAAATGAATAAAAAATTAAAATTACGTTGCATGCAATAGAACAAAAATGAAATTGATTAAGTTTGTTGAACTTTCTTTTGCAAACACGACAAGTTATATTGTCTTTTCTGAGTAAACTAGTACCGTTATGAGGGAGAGGAGTTAAGGTTACCAACCACTTCTTATTGCATTTGTAAGACTGCACAAAAGTATATAGTGGTAACCAGAATAAGAAAGGATTATGTATAGTGTGTGGTTGATATATAACAATAAAAGTAACAGGTTGAAAAATATTACATCAAGTAATATCTATGTCAGTTTTGATTATATTCAATAGAAGTTCTTTGTTCTTTTACAATGAAAGAAATAAATTCATTAATTACGTAAAAATTTACGATCTTTATCCACTAGGCTAGTTATGAAACTAAGAGTTTCGACTTTTCACTAGGAAGATTGATAGTATGGTGAGTAAGAAATTCACACTATTCAACCCTTCTTTTTGAAAAGCAAACATAATAATTAGTGAGATGCTTGAGGATGTTACAACAACTTGATATTATCACTCTAGTCTAGCAAGTCTTCACCATTCTTTTACACCCATCTCGAAACTAATGTGATCATGCCCCATAGTTATTGTCCACGTTAAAGCCCCCTTAAGACAGAAAGTGTCTCTCGTGACTTCATAAAATCATGATTATGATCTCTATAAAATTATTAGAGTGAGCTGATTCGAACTATGGCTGGTAGGAAGGTGACGAGCAACTATCTATTCATGTAAGAAACTAAAATACTATGTACAACATTGGAAAAAATTGGAGATGCAGACTTCCAAATCACATTATTTCTTTGTAGTTATATCCTCAAACAACCATGCAAGCACAATATATCAACTTACAGTTAGGAGATTTTAGCAACATAAAACAAAATTGGACAAAATATTTATAAACTATGCATAAGTAAAACACATGAGATGTTCTATTATATATATATATATATATATATCACATACGTATTAACTATCTGGAGTACATTAGGAGACACATTAAAGAGAAATTTAAGATAAGAAGATTTATAAGAGCATAACCTAACATTACTCCAGACAGGCAGTTTGGTGTAATTTTTGATTCTTCAACACAGTGCCACATTCAATGTCATTACGACGATATGCACAGTGTGTTGCTACATGTGACACCACATTGGGAATGGTAATCCATTTTTTTAATTTTATTTTGTGGGATAAATTATATAAAATTTGAGACAATATAAGTCTATTTTTTGTCAATATAAATTGTAATATAAAAATATTAATTTTATGTAATATAAAATTCCATATATCCTATGAAATTCATAGGATATATAAAGTTTCAAGGATATGCAATTTTATATGCTCCCCTACAAGGCACTCCCTTTGTATTGTGCTTGCAGCTCTTCTATCCAAACTCTCCCCTTGTTACTTATAAAAAAAAAAACTCTCCCCTTGTTTCTGGAGTCACCACTTCTGAATTGGATTGAACCTAGGAATGAAAGAATATATATATATATATATATATATGTTAAACATGCATATTAAACATGATTATTTTAAATTGATTCTAATTAATTATATTTCTTTAATATGAGAGATTATATTGTTAAGCTTACACACCACCCCTAAAATGAAATTCATATGCATGTTGCATGTTATTAGTTTGTATATATTAATTAAAACCTAAATACAGATAAGCATTACCTTGCATGTAATAGAACAAAAAATGAAATTGATCAGGATTGTTGAGCTTTCTTTTGCAAACATGGCACCAAGTTATGAGTTAAGGTTCACCCACTTCTTGTTGGATTTGTAAGATTTAGGATGTTTTATTACACACACACACATATATATATATATATATATATATTATATGAGTACATTAGGATACATTAATTAAAGAGAATCTTAAGGTAAGAAGATTTATAAGTGCAGCCCCAACACAATTCAAGACAAGCCCCTATCATCATTCTTAATTCTCAAGCACAGCGCCATATTCAATGTCATTGTGAATATATGCATCAAATTGTTGCAGTGTTAAACTATTTTTAATTTATTTTTAGGATAAACTATATTAACTTTGAGATAATACAAGTGTACTTTTGTCAATATGTGATAATTTGAATGCGGTGAATGAAAAAAAATTAGCACGAGTGATCATTTTTCAACATGAATAGTAAAAATAAGAGAATTGAGATACAATTATATAGAATTGCTGATTGTGATATTTGGCTGAAACATGTAGGTCTAGCATGGAAGAAGATGATCGAATTCCATGCTAAGTGTCTAAGGAAAATCGTGTGTTAAAAGAAGGAAAAGAAAACGTGTTTTGAGGAAATAAGCTAAAGTTGCTTTTTCACTTATAAAAGCGTATTCTTACTTGGATGAGAGAGAATGGTTATTATTGGTTGAAATCACATCTCAGCAGATGATATGGATAGTGTTGGAGTTAGTTATCTTGGATTCTGTGCAGTTGATCGAGCATGCAGCGGGATGGTTCTTGAGCGTCGATCTTTGGAGATCAATATCTCACTCATTTCTGTATCAAATCTGTTGATTTTTTCTTCTATAGCTTCTATAAATATTGTACTTTCTTTGAGAGTAGAGAGATGATATATCTTGTTATAGAGAGAGAGAGTTATTCAGTTGAAAAACAGAATAGAGAGTTTATAGAGCGAGTTCAAGAAAGAAAGCTTGAGTGTTGTGTTGTATTCAGTGTGTGTGATCTTGATTAATAAAGAAGTTCATTCTTGTCCTGTGGATGTAGGCACATTTTGCCGAACCACATAAATTTAGTATTCTTAGTTTTCGTTGGATTCAAATTGTTCATTGTTCATTGTTTTACATTCTTAGGGTTTTCTCTAGTGTTTGGTGAATTGCAGTGAGTTCTTGGAAGTAATTCACGACAAGTGGCGCCGTCTGTGGGAAGCTATCACCACCTAACATGTCGTCAACCGGTTTGATGTGGAAAGATTCAACGGAAAGGGCGATTTCGAATTATGGAGGATCAAGGTCAAAGGACTGCTTGTTCAACAAGGCTTGGGATTGGCCTTGCAGGGAGAAGGAGTTTTTCCAGATGTGATGAGGGCCGAGGAGAAGGTGTAGATTTTTGAAAGGGCTCACAGTATACTCATCTTGTGTCTTGGTGACAAAGTCTTGCGAGAAGTCTCAAAAGAAGTCACTGCTAAAGGCATATGGGAAAGGTTAGAGAATTTGTATCTTGTTAAAACTCTTGCTAATTGCATGTATATGAAAAAGAGGTTATATGCATTTAAGATGGTTGAAGATAAGCCTGTATGTGATCAGATTGAGGAATTTAGCAAAATCATTGATGATCTTGAGAACCTGAAAATTGATCTGCTTGAGGAAGACAAGGCTCTAATGCTGTTAGGTGCTTTGCCTAAAGCCTATGAGCACTTTTGTGATTCTATACTGTATGGGAGGCAACATACCTTGACTCTTAATGAGGTTATCACAGCCTTGAGGACTAAGGAACTGTCCAAGATAGGTGAATGGAAGTCTAGCTCTGCAGGAGAAGGACTAGCTGTTAAACACAAACAGCAAAGGAAAACCTCATCAAAGAAAGGGAATAAGCAGCAAGAAAAGAAAGATGGAAGTCTAACTCAAGAGCAGAAGGATGACATAGAACAACAAAGATGCTTTCATTGTCACAAGCCAGACCATTTCAAAAAGGACTGTCTGAAGTAGAAGAAACTCAAGAAAAGTCAAGCTAAACAGGGGCAGAAGCAAGTAAATCAAATAGCTGAAGCTTCAACACCAACATCAGGTTATGAGTCTGCAGAGGTTTTGGCAGTAACATCCAAAGAAACTGATCAAGAATGGGTTCTAGACTCTGGGTGTTCTTTCCATATGACACCTTTTAAAGATTGGTTTGATAATCTTACTCTTAGCTATGGTGGATCAGTCATGCTAGGGAATAATCCAACCTGCAGGATAGAGGGTCATGGTGCAGTGCCTCTGAAGATGTTTGATGGGGTGACAAGAATCATCTCAAATGTGAGATATGTGCCTAATCTAAAAAGAAACCTCATCTATTTAGGAATGCTAGATTCTCAAGGATACTCCTTCAAATCTGAAAATGGACAGCTGAAGGTTACCAAAGGATCTATGGTCATCATGAGGGGACATAAGAGGCAGGAGCTATACTACCTTGATGGACATACTGCAGTGGGTGAATTGAATTCAGCTAAGGAAATGGACAAGACTGAATTATGGCACAAGAGGCTTGGTCATATCGGTGAAAGAGGATTGGTGGAGCTACACAAACAGAAGTGCTTTGGAAATGACAGGATATTTACTTTGGAGACTTGTGGATTTTGTGTTTTGGGGAAATCTAGAAGACTCAGCTTCAAGACAAGCACTCACACCACTAAAGGAACCTTGGATTACATCCACTCTGACTTATGGGGGCCTGCAAGGACTCAAACAAGGAGTGGAGGTAGATACTTCATGTCTATAATTGATGACTTCTCAAGGAAAGTATGGGTGATCATTTTGAAGTCCAAAGATGAGGCTTTCCAGAGTTTCAGAGATTGGCTTGTGGAGATTGAGAATACCACTGGAAAGAGAGTTAAGTATTTGAGGACTGACAATGGCCTGGAATACACCTTAGAACAATTCAACAGATTTTGCAAAGACAGAGGCATATCAAGGCACAAAACAGCTCCAGGCACCCCACAACAAAATGGCTTAGCTGAGAGAATGAATCAGACTCTTCTGAACAAGGTGAGATGCCTGTTACTGAGTTCAGGCTTGGGAAAGTCCTTTTGGGGTGAGGCTGTGACCACTGCAGCTTTTCTAGTAAATAGATGTCCTTCTACTGCTCTAAACTTCAAAACTCCAGAGGAAGTGTGGGGTGGATCACCTGCAGATTACTCAGAACTAAAGGTATTTGGATGCCAAGCTTTTGTTCACACTAAGCAAGATAAACTTGAAGCCAGGGCTTTGAAGTGTGTTCTACTGGGGTATCCAAAGGGTGTTAAGGGATATAAACTCTGGTGTTATGAGAAAGACTACCAGAAATGTTTGATAAGTAAGGATGTTATCTTTGATGAGTCAAAGATACCTCTCAAAGTTGATGATGACACACCTGAAACTCAAGAGAAGAGTGCTACTTCAGAGCTTGAGGTGGAGCCTGTTATAGTTACTAAAGATGTGCATCAAGAAGTCACTGAAGTACAGGATGAGGTTCAGACTGATTCAGATGAAGATGAGTAGAGGGATGATCAGGTTATCAATTACCAGTTGGTCAGGGATAGGACAAGGAGGAATATAAGGCCACCTACCAGGTTTGGTTATGCTGGTAATGTCTATTTTGCTTTACTGATTGCACAGGATCTTGATGCTGATGAACCAAGTAGCTACAAAGAAGCTGTCACTTGCAAGATGAAGGATAAGTGGATTGGAGCAATTCAGGAGGAACTGAATTCACTTAATAAGAATTCAACTTGGATCATAGTGGACAAACCTGGGAACAAGAAGCTGGTTGACTGCAAATGGATTTTCAAAAGGAAATCTGAAGCAGCTCAAGAAGGGAAGATAAGATACAAAGTTAGGCTTGTAGCCAAAGGATTTACTCAAAAGGAGGGTGTGGACTACACTGAAATTTTTTCACCAATTGTAAAGCACAGCTCTATCAGAATCTTGCTGGCCATGGTTGCTCATTTTGGCATGCACTTGCATCAAATAGATGTCACCACTGCTTTTCTACATGGAGAGCTTAAAAAGTCTATATATATGAAGGTGCCTGAAGGTGTTGAGATAAAGAACAAAGAAAGTAAAGCATGCCTACTGAAGAAGTCTATATGGATTAAAGCAGAGTCCAAGGCAGTGGTACCTCAGATTTGATCACTATATGCATAAGATTAAGTTCTGCAGGAGCAAGTATGATGATTGTGTCTACTTCAAGCACACTCAAAGGTATCATTCTTATCTACTTTTATATGTGGATGATATGTTGTTGGCCAACACTGATATAGGAGGCATAAATGAGATCAAGGAATTGCTTAAGGCTGAGTTTGAAATGAAGGATTTGGGCTTAGCAAAGAAAATGCTGGGAATGGAAATTCAAAGAGATGAAGGAGATGGCTTGTATAAGGTTAAGTCAGAATGATTATCTCAAGAAAGTCTTGGTAAATGAACCAAGCCAAGAGTGTATCCATACCTATAGGGCTAAGTGTCAAGCTGAGCAAGGAGCAATGTCCAAAAGATTCATCAGAGAGATCCATAATGCTTAAAGTACCTTATGCAAATGCTATTGGGAGCATAATGTACTCCATGATCTGTTGTAGGCCAGATTTAGCACAATCCATGAGCATAGTAAGCAGATATATGGCAGATCCAGGGTTATCTCATTGGAACACTGTCAAACATATACTCAGATATTTAAATGGTTCACTGGAGTTGAGCTTGACTTACAAGAAAGCAAAGGGAATAGGTGATCCAATTGTGGGATATGCTGATTCAGATTATGCCTCAAATTCAGACACAAGGAAGTCTACTACTGGATATGTCTTCACACTTTTTGGTTCAGCTGTGAGTTGGAAAGCTACTCAACAATCAGTTGTAGCTTTATCTTCTACAGAAGCAGAGTTCATTGCCTTAACTGATGCAGCTAAAGAGGCAGTTTGGCTTAGAGGTATGCTGAGTGAGTTTGGCCTGGTACAAAATTCTATGACAATTCATTGTGACAACAGTAGTGCCATTCATTTGGCAAAACATCAAGGGTTTCATGAGAAGACTAAACACATTGATGTTAGGTTCTACTTTATCAGGGATTTAGTGGAGAAAGGAGTTATCAAAGTTCAAAAGATTCATACTGAGTTGAATCCTGCAGATTCATTCACTAAACCTGTACCTCCAAATAAATTTCAGTTGTGTATGGAGCTTATAGGATTGAGGGGAAAAGGATCTACAAAGGTTACTTGAGTGGAAGAGGTTCTAGTGGAGTAGCATGCTTAGCCAAAGGTGGAGATTTGTGATATTTGGCTGAAGCATGCAAGTCTAGTATGGAAGAAGGTGATCGAATTCCATGCTAAGTGTTTAAGGAAAATCGTGTGTTAAAAGAAGGAAAAGAAAACGAGTTTTGAGGAAATAAGCTAAAGTTGTCTTTTCACTTATAAAAGCGTATTCTTACTTGGATGAGAGAGAATGGTTATTATTGGTTGAAATCACATCTCAGCAGATGACATGTATAGCCGTTGGAGTTAGTTATCTTGGATTCTGTGCAGTTGATCGAGCATGCAGCGGGATGGTTCTTGAGCATCGATCTTTGGAGATCAATATCTTACTCATTTCTGTATCAAATATGTTGATTTTTTCTTCTATAGCTTCTATAAATACTGTACTTTCTTTGAGAGTAGAGAGATGCTATATCTTGTTGTAGAGAGAGAGAGTTATTCAGTTGAAAAACAGAATAGAGAGTTTATAGAGCGAGTTCAAGAAAGAAAGCTTGAGTGTTGTGTTGTATTCAGTGTGTGTGATCTTGATTAATAAAGAAGTTCATTCTTGTCCTGTGGATGTAGGCACATTTTGCTGAACCACGTAAATTTAGTATTCTTAGTTTTCGTTGGATTCAAATTGTTCATTGTTCATTGTTTTACATTCTTAGGGTTTTCTCTAGTGTTTGGTGAATTGCAGTGAGTTCTTGGAAGTAATTCATGACACTGATAACATATATAAATGCTTGAAAATACAACATAAAGTTACTGAAAATAATTAAAATACAATATGAAATTAATTACTGAAAAATGATTAAGATACACGAAAATAAGTTATTGTTTTTTGTTTTCACTTTAGTTCAAGTTTCATTCAATTAATCATATAATTTTTTATTTACTAAATTTACAATATAAGGATTAAAAACTACATTAAAAATGTTTACATTATGTTAATCAATTATAATAAATTTTAAAAAGATGAATAAACAAATAATTAATAATTAGAAATATAATGAAATATTCAATTTAGTGCGTGCAGTTGGAGATGAACTATTGTTTTTACACTACTTTAGTGCAAGAGATGCATTAGTGTAGTTTTGTACGTGCACTAAAGTAGTGCAGAGTGCTGGAGTTGCACTAATAAAATTAATAAATTGTTAGTATGAGATTTCTTTATAAAATTAAATACCTGGAGTTTTGGACAATCCATATGATTCACTATCTGATCAAAATAAACAACATTTTAATAGACGTGTCTATAAATAGTTAATCTTTCGTGATCCTTATGATGACCAAGGATGACACAAGAGTTGTAAGTTGGTGCATCACATGTTATCCAGTAACGGTTCAGATTATTTTTTGTGCTCATCATATTGACATTTGTAGAGAAACCTCTTCTCCAAAAGGAAATGAACCCAATTCAGATAGCTGTCTTTTTTTTTTTTTTTCCCCTCGTAAGATCAACCTATAAAAGCATAAAACATTAAATACATAAGAAATATCACTAAACCAATATTGTGCACACAAAAATGTAAATTGTGTTTTTTTTTTTTTTTTGCATTCCAGATTTTATAAAAAAATATTACGTAAAAAGAAATGTACATGTTTTCCTAATTAATTTATTCATATAACTTCTTATAAGTTATGAAATGAAGTTTGCCATGTAAAAGAAATCAAGGAAATACATACTCCCACACATTTAAACCAGTGAAATAAATAATAAAGAGTTTATTATTTAAATTGCCTCGTAAATTAGGTCATTTGGTAAAAACGGACTTTAATTTTTCAGGCTAGCAATTCAAGACTTTATTTTATAGGCTTCACGAGTTTTGTCCAAATTAAGCCCGAATCACTCAATTAGGCAATTTTTCGTCAATTTTTACGTGCAATTTGAGTCTAATTTGTTTTTATATTTGAACATGTTGATATTTATATGCATGTATGCCAAATAAAAACACACAAAGTGTTCTATCATATATATATATATATATATATCGCATACATACTAAGGAATACATTAGGACACATTAAAGAGAAATTTAATGTAAGAAAATTTATAAGAGCAGCCCCAACACTACTCTAGACAAGCTCTGATAACATTTTAATGTCATTTTGAAGATATGCACAGGCATCACACTGTGTAGCATTAAAGTATTTTTTATTTAAAAAAAATATTTTGTGGTATAAATTATATAAAATTTGAGAAAATATAAATGTATTTTTGTCAATCTAAAGTATAATATAAAAATATTTTAAGTAACACGGGTGTTAATTTGAATGACGTGAAAAATAATATAAAAAAAATTAAAATTAACATGAGTGGTCATTTCTCAACATGGATAATAAAAATTTAATCGGAAAACAATTACATAAAAATACTAATAAAAGACTAAAATACATGAAAATACAACATAAAACGACTGAAAATAAATTAAAATATTTGAAAATAAAATATGAAATTACTGAAAATTGATTAAAATTCATGAATTTTCTTTTGTTTTCATTTTCTTTAAGTTTCATTCAATTAATCATATAATTTTTTATTTATTAAATGTAGAATATAAAAATTTTAAAACTATATTAAATATAATATGTGTGGAAAAGCATTAATCAATTATAATAAATTTATAAAACATGATTAAATAAATTAATTTATAATCAGAAAAATAATGTAATATTCATTTTTAGTGCAAAAATTAATATGTGTTGAAGATGAAATACTATCTCTACACTACTTTAGTGCTGGAATTGCACTACTTTTGTGCATGTTCTGTGCTAAAGTAGTATATAGTGTTGGAGTTGCTCTAGTAAAATAAATAAATTGTTAGTATGAATTTTCTCAATAAAATGAAGTACCTGAATGTTGCGATAATCCATATGATTCTCCATCTAATTAAGAGGAAAAACATTTTATAGATGTGTCTATAAATAGTTAATATCTCATGGTCCTTATGACGACCAATGATGACACAAGATCTGCAAGTCAACACATCACAAGGTATACAGTAACGGTTCAGATCATTTTTGTGATTATCATCATCATAGTGACATCTATAAAAAATCTCTTCTCCAAGAAGGAATGAACCCAATATGATTTTGACCATATGATCAACCTAAGAAATTATAAAACATTAAATACATAAGAAATATCTATAAACTCAATAAATCACAGAATTAAACACTATAGTGCCAATTATAGAATCTTTAAAATTAAGTGATAGTTTTGCGATCTGATCAAAATGTATAAAAAAATAAGAAGCTAAAATATCTGAAATACAATTTCGAACATGTTGCATAATTTGATGAGAAGAGGAACTCATTTATTCAGACAGATAAAATTGAGTTTTAGAGAAGTACCTTTTTTTGGTATAAGTAAATTTGAGATTATGTGAGACTGTTTTATAGTTAATACTCTATGTTAGGACTAGGAAGATTGATAGTATGCTGAGCAAAAAACATCAACAACAAGATGCGACCCTCTTTTAGAAAAGCAAATATAAAAATTAGTGAGATTCTTGATGATGTTACGACAACTTGAAATTATCACTCTTAATTAAGTCTAACAAGTTTTCACTATTTGTCAACAACAAATGTTACACCTATCTTGAAAATAATATGATCATGCCCTGTGATTTTTATCCACGTTAAAGCCCACTTAAGACCAGTAGTCTATGCTTCCGAAAATTTCAATATGGAAATTAGAACGTGTCCTCCATGATTTCATAAAGTCATGATTATAATTCCTATAAAATTATTAAAGTGAGTTAGATACGTGATTCGAACAATGACTGGCACGAAGGTGACAAGCAACTATCTATCCATGTAAGAAACTAAAAGACATATATTTATTAAATGAATATCGAGATACAGACTTCAAATCACATAAGTTTGCAGTTATATCCCCGAAAACCATGCAAGCACGATATATCACGTTACTATTAAGAGATTTAAACAATCTAAAACAAAACTAGACAAAATACTCAACATGAATAGAAATATTCTCGGCAATAAAGGTAAAATTGCATCCAATAAAAACATGTAACACATTTTCCATCCCATCAACATCGATCATCCTTCTTCCTTATATGATTTGTCATGCAAGGAAGGTAATATTTAAATGAACGCCAAATAAATGCACACAAGATGTTCTATAATACGCATACATATATGTGTGTATCACATACATACTCTCAGGAGTATGTTAGGACAAAATAACAAGAAATTTAATGTGAGAAGATTTATAAGAGCATCCCAACACCACCCTAGACAAGCGTCTGGCGTCATTTTTTACTCTGCAGCACAACTCCACATTCAATGTCATTGTGCAGATATGCACAATGTGGTACTACATGTGCCACCACAGTGTGTAGCATTAAACTATTTTCTATCCTTTTGTTTTATTTTTTGGGATAAACTATATGAAATTTGAGAATAAATATCACATATAATTGGAATGTAATATGTTTTTAAACATGCCAAAAAAAAAATTAAGATATTGTTCATTTAATGTCACTCTAGTGAACATGTAAATAACTTCATATTAACGAAACAAAAGTAGGGAACAAAATTCTCATCAACTCACACATTTAAGAAATTCAAGTATCAATCCATCACAGAGTACTTCAAGTAGCTCCATAACTAACCTTCATTCATAAGGATCCAAAAGATCTAAAAACACAAAAAAGATTCATTCATAAAGATCCAAAAGGTTTAAAGTAAATAGTTGATGCATGAAGCTTCATGATATGATGGATGAACAAATTCATAAGAACACCATTATTAATGAAATTTATTAGATATATAAAGTTTCAAGCATATGAAATTTTAGATAAATGCCCTCCAGCGAGGCACTCCCTTTCTACTGCGCTTGCGGTTCTGTCCAACCTCTTCCCGTTTTTGTGATGTCTCAACATTTGGATTCGACTAAATCTGGCAATACAAAATATATATATGTATATATATACACTTAGTTTGAAGAAAAAAAACTTAAACATGATCATGTTGAATGGAATCTAATTAATGATATTTCTTTAATGTGAGAGAGATTCTATTGTTATGCTTACATGCACTTTGATACCATTACTACCAAAAATGAAATTCATATGCATGTTCGTTACATTTCTCTATTTGATTAGAGAAATTAATTAAGATGTAAATAGTGAACAAAATTAAAAATTACCTTGCATGTAATAGAACAAAAACGAAATTGATCAGGATTTTTTAGCTTTCTTTTGCAAACGCGGCAAACTCCATTGCCTTTAATGAGTAGACCAGAACCCTTATGAGGGAGAGGAGTTAAGGTTATCACCAACTTATTGTTGCATTTGTAAGACTGCAAAATTGAAAAAAATAAAGACACAAAGATCACAACATAATTAATAAATTGTTTCAACAACACATATTACGCACATTTCAAAATAATCATGTGATCACGTTCCGTGTTTTTTATCCACGTTAAAGCTCGCTTAAGACCGATAGCATTTGCTTAATGATTTCATAAAATCATGATTATAATCCCTATAGATAAGTGAGCTAGATATGAGATTCGAACTATGCTTGGCAGGAATGTGTGAGCAACTATCTATTCATGTAAGAAATTAATTAAAAGACATATGAACAACAATAAAATAATTTAAAGACATATATATCAAGTTACTGTTAGGAGATTTTAGCAACCTAAAACTAGACGAAATACTCAACATGATTAGCAATATTCTCCACAAAATCAAGTATACCCACCTCAAGCCAACAACTAAGAGTAAAATTGCATCCAATAAAAATATGTAATGTATTTTCCATCACATCAACATCAACCTCCTTCCTTATAAGATTTGTCAGGCAAGAAGGTAATATTTAAATGCACGCCAATTAAAAGCACACAAGATGCTCTATTATATATATATATATATATATATCATATACGTACTATTTGGAGTATATTAAGGCACATTAAAGAGAAATTCAAGGTAAGAAGATTTGTAAGAGCAACCACAACACTACTCTAGTTAAACATCTGACGTCATTTTTAATTCTCCAGCATAATTACACCTTCAATGTCATTATGTAGATATGCACAGTGTAAGCACCACATTGTGCAACGTTAAACTATTTTTTGTGGGATAAACTATATAAAATTTGAGATAATATAAGTGTATTTTTGTTAACCCATATTGTAATATTAAACATTTTAAGTAACACGGGTTTTACGTTAGTTTGAAAGACTGATAGTAATTTAAAAAATTAAAATTAACATGAGTGATCATTTCTCAACATGGATATTTTAAATCATAGAATCGGAAACAACCACATTAAATAATTTATAATAGATTAAAATACATATATGAAAATACAACATAAAATTACTGAAAAATATATTTAAACACATGAAAATAAAATATATATATGCAATTATTGAAAATTGATTACAATATATGAAAATAATATTTTTTTTACTTTACTTTAAGTTTGATTCAATTAATCATATAATTTTTTATTTATTAAACTTAGAATATAAAGATAGTAAAACTATACTAAATAATGTACACCTGTGTAAATAGGTTAATCAAATATAATAAACCTAGAAACATGATATAATCATAAATATAATTGAATATTCACTTTTAGTGCAAAATTTAGTACATTCTAGAGATGAAATGCTGTTTTACACTACTTTTGTGCAGATTCTACAATTGTGCAGATTGCTCTAATAAATAAATAAGTTGTTAGAATGAGAGTTTTCTCGATACTTACTTGGATTTCGCGACAATCCATATAATTCTCCATCTGATCAAGAGGAATAACATTTTGATAGACGTGTTTATAAACAGTTAATATCTCATGGTCCTTATGATGACCAAGACTGACACACGTACTGCAAATTGACACATCACAAGATATGCAATAGCGGTTCAGCTCGTTTTTTTGCTTATCATCATGGTAGTGACACCTACAAAAAAACGTCTTCTCTAAGAAGGAGTGAACCCAATTCTGATAGCTATCTTTTTCTACCATGTGATCAACCTATAAAAGTATAAAACATTAAATGCATAACAAAATGTAAAACCGTCTTTTTTTTATTTACATTCAATATTTTATAAGAAAACATCACGTACATAAAAAGGAATGTAAATGTTTTCCTAATTAATTTATTCATATGTATCATCTTATAAGTTATGAAATGGAATTCCATCTAGAAATCAGGGAAATACAACTTTTACTCCTACATATATAAACTAGTGAAATAAATTATAAAAAAAATGAATAGATATAATAAGATCAACCCAATTCAGATAGCTCATGTCTTCTTTTTTTTTTTACACTCATAAGATCAACCTATAAAAGCATAAAACATTAAATACATAAGAAATATCACTAAAACCAATATTGTGCACACAAAAATATAATTTTTTTTTTTTTTTTGCATTCCAGATTTTATAAAAAAATATTACGTAAAAAGAAATGTACATGTTTTCCTAATCAATTTATTCATATAACTTCTTATAAGTTATGAAATGAAGTTTGCCATGTAAAAGAAATGAGGGAAATACATACTCCTACACATTTAAACTAGTGAAATAAATTATAAAAAGCTTATTATTTAAATTGCCTCATAAATTAGGTCATTTGGTAAAAACAAACTTGAATTTTTCAGGCTAGCAATTCAAGACTTTATTTTATGGGCTTCACGAGTTTTGTCCAAATTAATCCCAAATCACTCAATTGGACAATTTTTCATTAATTTTTACGTGCAATTTGAGCCTAATTTGTTTTTATATTTGAACAGATTGATAATATTTATATGCACGTATGCCAAATAAAAGCACACAAAATGTGCTATTATATATATCGCATACGTATTAAGAAATACATTAGGACACATTAAAGATAAATTTAATGTAAGAAGATCCCCAACACTACTCAAACAAGCGCTGACAACATTTTGAATTCTCTAGCACAACGCCACATTTAATGTCATTTTGAAGATATGCACAAGCATCACGCTGTGTAGCATTAAAGTATTTTTTTTATTTTCAAAAATTATTTTGTGGTATAAACTATATAAAATTTGAGATAATATAAGTGTATTTTTGTCAACCTAAATTATAATATAAAAATATTTTAACACTGGTGGTAATTTGAATGATGTGAAAAATAATATAAACAATTAAAATTAACATAAGTGGTCATTTTTCAGCATGGATAGTAAAAAATTGATCAGAAAATAATTGCATAAAAATACTAATAAAAGACTAAAATACATGAAAATGAGAAAAATTCAAATTTAATCCATTTAAAAAGCTACTGTCCAATTTTCGTCTACCATGAAAGCAGTTTTCAATTTTAGTCCAATTAAGCCAAAAATTGTCACTATTTGGTCCATTTTTGGCTTAATTTGACTAAAATTGAAAACTTAAAATTGAAAATTGCTTCCAGGGTGGTGGACGAAAGAGTGACAAAAAATGGACCAAATAGTGACGATTTTTTGCTTAATTTGACTAAAATTGAAAACCGCTTCCATGGTGGACGAAAATTGGACAGTGGCTTTTTAAATGGACTAAAATTGAATTTAACCCACATGAAAATACAACATAAAACTACTGAAAATAAATTAAATATTTCAAAATAAAATATGAAATTACTGAAAATTGATTAAAATACATGATTTTTTTTGTTTTCATTTTCTTTAAGTTTCATTCAATTAATCATATAATTTTTTATTTATTAAATGTAGAATATAAAAATATAAAAACTATATTAACTATAATATGTGTGAAAAAAGGTTAATAAATTATAATAAATTTTTAAAACATGATTAAATAAATTAATAATAAAAAATATAATGAAATATTCATTTTTAGTGCAAAAATTAATACGTTCTGGAGATGAAATACTATCACTACACTACTTTAGTGCGGGAAATGCATTACTTTTGTGCATGTGATGTGCTAAAGTAGTGTAGAGTGTTAGAGTTGCTCTAAAAAAATAAATAAATTGTTAGTAAGTTTTCTCAATAAAATGATGTACCAGGATGTCGCGATAATCCATATGATTCTCCATCCAATTAAGAGGAAAAACATTTTTATAGACGTGTCTATAAATAGTTAATATCTCATGGTCCTCATGACGACCAATGATAACACAAGACCTGCAAGTAAACACATCACAAGGTATACAGTAACGGTTCGGATCATTTATGTGCTTATCATCATCATGGTGACATTTATAGAAAAACATCTTCTCCAAGAAGGAATGAACCCAATTCGAATAGCACTCTTTTTTTGACCATATGATCAACCTATAAATTATGAAACAATAAATACATAAGGAGTATCTATAAACTCAATAAATCACAAAATTAAACACTATCGTGCCAATTACAGAATTCTTTAAAATTAAATGATAGTTTTGCTATCTCATCGAAATGTATAAAACAATAAGAAGCTAAATTATCTAAAATACAATTTAATGTAAGAAGATTTATAAGAGCATCCCCAACACCACTCTAAACAAGCGTCAGGTGTCAGTTTTTATTTGGCAGTATAACATCATAATCAATGTTATTGTGTAGATATGCACAGTGTGGTACTACATGTGCCACCATACTGTGTAGCGTTAATATAACACCGCAATTAAATAAAGAGAGCCCTGCCGAAATTACACAATTTTTTTTAAGGAATTGACTTTTCTAACATTGGATATAAGAAAATGTACTTTTCTACCACAAAATATAACAAAGTTACCTTTTCTACACTATTTTGACTCGGTCATGGAGAAATCATTAAGTAATGATGTCTTGATGATATATTCAATTTTATTTATACTTATTTAACAATTGTTTTATCCAAGAACTGTAATTACAATTTTATTTGCTCTTTTATTTATTCTCTTTTATTTATAGTTATTTAACAATTGTTTTATCCGACAACTGTAATAAGTAATTTTAATAATTTCTAATTTATAAATTAGTACGAGAACCACTATAATATGTTAATCGAAGCAAAATAATTTATACTTAATTTAATAGAATTACTGAATATAATTTAGGTGGTTCGAGTGGCTCGATCACTAGTTCAAAAAATCAAAAATTTCCAAAGTGATCGAACCACTATGTGAAATGCATAGTGGTTCGATCACTAGTTCAAAAAATCAAAAATTTCCAAAGTGATCGAACCACTATGTGAAATTCATAGTGGTTCGATCACTAGTGTAAAAAACAAAAATTTTCCAAAGTGATCGAACCACTATCACATAGTGGTTCGATCACTAGTGTAAAAAATCAAAATTTTCCAAAGTGATCGAACCACTATTGAAAAATCAATAGTGGTTCGATCACTAGTGTAAAAAACCAAAATTTTCCAAAGTGATCGAACCACTATGTGAAATTCATAGTGGTTCGATCACTAGTGTAAAAACCAAAATTTTCCAAAGTGATCGAACCACTATGTCAATTTCATAGTGGTTCGATCACTAGTGTAAAAAACCATTTTTTTCCAAAGTGATCGAACCACTATGTCAAATTCATAGTGGTTCGATCACTTTGGAAAAAAATGGATTTTTGAATATTTTCAGTTTGACCCCATGAAAAAGAAATTTTATTACATTTTGACCCCAAAATAAATGCAAACCCTAGCACTATTTGACCCCCTTATTGCGCCTCCATCCTCAATTTTGCTCTAAAAAATCTTCCCTCTTCTTCTCTCTTTCAAACCTTGAAGTACATTGGTAAGTTTTTTTTTTTGTACATGTCTTTCGATTAATACAAGTAAATGTTGAAATTATTTTGAAGTCTTTTTTTTTAAATAAAATTCGAACTTGTATTTAGGTTTTAAATTGTGCATTTTGGTGATTGAAAATTTGGCAAGAAGATTGAAGAATTTCTTGAAGGGATTTAGCAATGGGTGATGAGGTATGTTCGAATTTACACTTTTGCTTTGAATTGTTGAAGTATAGTTCGAACCACTTGGGATTTATAGCTTTGAATTGTTTAATTTGTTGACTAATGATTGCAATTAGGCTTTATTGTTTTTATGGTTCGAATTTTTTGAATAGATTTGCACTATTGTTGATTGCTTTGGCTTTTTTGAATACATTCGGTTTAGGGTCCATGGGTTCAATTGTTTTAAATTTTTTGCACTATTGTTTGAGTTGTTGAAGTATGGTTCGAACACTTGGGGATTTATAGCTTTGAATTGTTTAATTTGTTGACTAATTATTGCAATTAGACTTTATTGTTTTTTTGGTTCGAATTTTTTGATTCATAGCTTTATTGTTTTTTTGGTTCGAATTTTTTGATTCATAACACTTGGGGATTTATAGCTTTATTGTTTTTTTGGTTCGAATTTTTTGATTCATAACACTTGGGGATTTATAGCTTTATTGTTTTTTTGATTCGAATTGTTCAATATTTGTTTTAAATTTTTTGCACTATTGTTTGACTTGTTGAAGTATGGTTTGAATTGGGTGAGGGGATTTATAGCTTTGAATTGTTTAATTTTGTTGACTAATGATTGCAATTAGGCTTTATTGTTTTACCTTGCACGTTTTGAATTTTTTGAATAGATCCGGGTTTCTTGATTCGAATTGTTCAATATTTGTTTTAAATTTTTTGCACTATTGTTTGACTTGTTGAAGTATGGTTCGAATTGGGTGTGGTTTCTTGATTCGAATTGTTCAATATTTGTTTTAAATTTTTTGCACTATTGTTTGACTTGTTGAAGTATGTTTCGAATTGGGTGTGGGGATTTATAGCTTTGAATTGTTTAATTTGTTGACTAATTATTGCAATTAGGCTTTATTGTTTTTTTGCACGTTTTGAATTTTTTGATTTAGATACGGGTTTCTTGATTCAAATTGTTCAATATTTGTTTTAAATTTTTTGCACTATTGTTCTTGATTCGAATTGAAAATTGCCGATTATTGTTGCAAAAGTTTGGGTGTTTGAATTGTTGAATGTTGAAAATTGCAAATGTATATATTTTAATTTACTTTAATGTATACTGATTGAATTTTAATAATATACAGTACGAGCCGGTATGGGTACGCGAGGCTTTACAGGGTACTATAGCCTACGTAGTCGGCTATGTTCGTCTGAGCCTCATTGATGAGATCAAGGCAGAATTGCGTAGCATAGGACCGGAGTGTGAGCAGGAGTTTCTTGGGACGTGTTTTGGACACTTCCTGTTGTGGGACACCGAAAGGACGATCAGCAAGCAGTTTCTACATGCCCTTATGACACGCCAGGTGCATAAAGGACCCGTTCCAGCTGATGAGCGATGGTTCCATGTTGGCCGAGACCGTCGCCTGTGCCGATTCTCGAAGAGGGAGTTCGCACTGGTTACTAGGTTGCGTTTCGGCACTTCCGATTTTAATCCTTCGGCAGTCTACCATCCAGACGAGGACTCACTCTATTATAGAGTTCACGGTGGTTCATCAAGAGTTAAGGTGAACGAGCTACTAGAAAGATTCACCCAGGGGGAGTGGAGACATTCTCGACAGGACAGTATCAGGATTACGAAGATCCGGATACTGCAGTGCATACTTATGGGCGTGGATGCGGGCAAGTCTGTCGTGGAACCATGGGTGTGGGTTCTTGTCGAGGATGATGAGCAGTGGGAGAATTTGCCATGGGGCAAGTTCTCATATCTGAACCTGTTAAGGTACATTGACAAGGTTCCCACTGAATTCCCACAGGGACGTACTACACAGTGGAAGTACCACTTCTATGGATTCTCGACAGCCCTACTGGTAAATTTCATAATGTTCATTTCATCTACATTAATTTATAAGTTTTTCAATTTTTTCAATAACATATAAAGTACGTCCTGTAAAAAATAACAGATATGGACACTTGAGGTGATCCCATTCACGTCCACCTTCGCCGGGCGCCGGTTGGATATGCCCCTGTCCATGCCTCGATGTTTGAAGTGGTCCCTGAAGGTAGCGGAGATTGATCTGTCGACCATACTGGACGGTCAGATATTTGCATGACCCTTGTTTTCTTACACTAGACTCTTTCGTTTGTTCTTTAATCTTCTTTGATCAAATAAAACCTGAAATTGGGGACTTGTAAAACAGGGTATTCAGTGCTTCGAGTCCCTAGATGTGACACCAGAGGAGTGGGTGAAGCCGTACATGATGGGTGTCGACCTCGACATATTTACAGGCGTTCAGCCCCCTCTACCTCGTTATGGTCCACTACGTGGTGCAGTGGCTCGTCGGCGAACACAATCTGGACGAGCTAGGCACCCCGTGGAGTTAGAGGCTGAGCCCGACTCCGATTGTCCATCCACTTCGAGGCCTGCTCGTGCATCCACTTCGAGGCCTGCTCGTGCTTCCAGAAGGCCAAGGGCCCAGCCCGACATACCAGTTGCAGCTGATCCTCCACAGCATGAGTCTGCTCCCGATTCCTGGTTTCCTCGGATGACCGGTTATGTGGATGAGAGAATTGACCAGGTCAGTACTCAGTTGCAGCAACTCCGGGAGCATGTGGACTCAGAGGCCCTACGCAGTGACGTGCAGGCTAGGCAACTCCGGGAGTACATGGATGTCGAGGCCCGTAGATATGACGAGCAGAATAAGCAACTACGGGAGTATGTGGATGCCGAGGCCCATCGTTACGACGAGCAGAATAGGGCCTTCGAGGAGCAGGCTAGGCAATTCCGGGAGTACGTGGACTCAGAAGCTCAGCGGTTAGAGACTTACGTTGATAGCTTCTTCGGATATGGGCATCAAAGTCCCCCAAGGACTTCTTATCACGAGAGATATTATCCGTCTGCGTCGTCCACAGAGCCAGCTTGGTATCAGTTGCCTCGGCCAGATCATGAATGGGCCCCATGGCCGTCAGAGAGTGTACCTGCAGTTGATCCTGGGACAGCTGCACAGATGGATCCCCCTACATCTCTGCCCAGCGAGCCTCCGTCTGCTATGAGGTACACTCTGCAGACACCCGTACAGTTTACCCCATCCGAGCTCGGGGGTGCTCATATTTCCCCATCTAGTGCATCATCTCCCGAGCGTCAGGTGGAGACACCACTTCCTCGTAGACCGTCCACTAGTAGACCGGTCCATGCACAGAGGGAGCGTCGTCCGTCTCAGCATGTGCGTAGTCCCTTCCTTAGGAATGAGCCGTCTAGAAGAATGAATACCAAATTGGCGGATTTCTGGGCGTACTGTGCCAGAGATGATCGTACTGCTGAGAAGTAAGTGTTTTTTATCATAGTAAGTGTTTTTTATCGTTGATCCATATTCAATACCAATCACTTATGTACAATGTCTTGTCTTGCAGGCGGAATCTGGGAATTGGTGTGGGTGTGGGCCCGACATGGTTTCGTCATTTCCTCGACGTTAAACAAGCTATGGAAAATTCGGTTAGTCTGGAATCATAAGTTTAAATTGGCTGTCTTAATATTTGTCTAACTTTTTTTTTTACCTTTATTAATTGATTTGACTTCGTGACAGCAAATGGATGCGTACCTCGGAATTCTGCAGAGTGCCCCAGAATTCCTTGATATACGTGAAGATTTCAAGCAGAGTATTCAGATTATCGACACTGGATTCGGGGTGAGTCCATCGATTCATTTGGTAACAATTTTATTTACTTTATAAAAGGTCCATGGCCTCACCTATGAGCATGTGGTTTTTTTTTTTTTTTTACAAATCCAGATTGCGGCACAGGGTATTTGGGCAGAACGCCACAGTGGAGAGTCTGATGAGTAGAAATACGCTGAACGAGATTATCCAGAGGATTTCACGTTCACGTCCCTAACTCGACTCATCCACTACGTTTTGGGACTGAAGCCACGGTGGTTGGAAGTCAAGGAGTGGGCCAAACTTGATTTGGGCGTAAGTCTCTTTTTTCCACAACGTAATTTACTTTATTAACAATATGTACACTACAGTTTGTTAGGCTATCATCGAGTGACTAATATTCTATACCAACGTAATTTACATGACTCTTTCACCAGGTCATCACTGTTCTGAACCTGAACGGGCACTGGGTCACTGCATTCATTGACTTCAGACGCTGCTCCCTTACTCTGTTCGACAGCATGAGACATGCGTACACCGAGGAGGTAAAGGAGTTGCGCTGTAATCAGACTCTTGGTATACGTCGTCTTTTGCCTCAGGTGTTGGACAAAGCCGGTTTTTATCAGGAGTCTAGACGATGTGGGACTGGACATATTCCGGTTCCGGGGGCTGAGATTGAGTGGGAACTGGGGACGATGGGTCCTAACAAGTGTTACGTGCAGGAGGATCCTATATCTTGTGGGCCCTGGAGTCTGATTACAGCAGAGAGCATGATCACGAATACATTCCCTAGCCCGAAGTTTACCAAAAAGAAAGGCATAGATGCTCTTTGGAGAGATATGACCCTAGCAGTGTACAAGTACTCTACCTCCGAGGACACTGTAGCTCCCGATTTTCTTGATTAGCAGTGTATTTTTTGTATTATCATGTATAAACGAATGCATATGCAGATCCAGATTTTCTTGATTACCGTATACATATGTATTTTTCATATTATCATGTACAAACGATTGCATATGCAGATCCAGATTTTCTTGATTACCGTATACATATGTATTTTTCGTATTATCATGTACAAACGATTACGTATGTAGATCAAGATTATCTTGATTAGCGTATACAAATGTATTTTTCGTATTATCATGTCAAATTCATAGTGGCTCGATCACTAGTTCAAAAAATCAAAAATTTCCAAAGTGATCGAACCACTATGTGAAATTCATAGTGGTTCGATCACTAGTTCAAAAAATCAAAAATTTCCAAAGTGATCGAACCACTATGTGAAATTCAGAGTGGTTCGATCACTAGTTCAAAAAAGCAAAAATTTCCAAAGTGATCGAACCACTTTCTGAGGACATAGTGGTTCGATCACTAGTTCAAAAAATCAAAATTTTCCAAAGTGATCGAACCACTATGTGAAATTCATAGTGGGTCGATCACTATTTTGAAAAACCAAATTTTGTTTTAAACTTATTTCTGAGGTTACCGACATATAAATTTTGTTTTCTAGTAATTAACAGTATTATTCACTTTAATTTTCACGTTTCACAGTAAATGTTCAGATGTTTGTTGTCACAGTTTATTTCGAATTAATTTTCAATCCATAGTCAAGATGTTCACGTGGTGGAATTAATGTTGATTTGAACATTCATTCACGGATTGCTCAATTCTCATCTATTTAAGTGAGAATGAGTTTCCAACACTAATAACACAAAATCGTGAGTGATACTGGTGTGAAGAATTTGAAGAATTATCAAGTAACTTATCTCTCTTTTGTTTTTTATATCATTTGTTTTAACACTGTAGTTATATCGAATGTTTTAAATATTCTAATTCCATTACATTTTCAGATCGTATCATCGAAAATGTCTTATTCGGTGGTGGTTTCGTTCGGAGGCCATTGGGAAGGTATTCAGTACGTAAATGGTTCCCAAGAGTTAATCAGTCTTCCAAGACTCACGTACATGGATTTATTGACCTTGATTCATGGGATCGTGCTTGCCGACTTAAATTATTGGGGATATGTGATTCATGCGCTAACTGACTGTAACGGCAGATTGAAAAAAAAGAAAATCAAGACTGATTCTGATTTAGAAGAGGTTTTTATTCAGATGATTCTCTTTTGGTTGTTTTTGTTTCGTTGACTAGGGTTGATCTTGGAGTATCCGCGGGATCGTCCTATCAGGATCAGCAAGCTTCAGTGGATGAGCATGAAAATCAAAGTTCTCAACCTTTTTTTCTGTTCGACTTTGGAAGTCCTTCAACCTATAATGTGAACACTGTACATGAATTCAGCTCTGTACCTGTCCCTACTGGACTCCATAACGACGAAGAATTCCATGCGAAATGGGATTTGGCCTGTCGGAATCGAACCACTGAAGCCGTTAGGTCTTCGAATAAGCGTTGGGCACCCCGGTCATCATTATGGGGGAGAGACAATAATTTTCAGTTTCTCGACCTGAATAGTCCTGCTCCAGGTTTCGACGAAGGTGAACCGGATCATGGAGAACACAGAAATTCCGCTGATGACGTTGAAGCAGGTAATTACTTTTACATAACAGATATGTGAGTACACAGTTATCTGAATTCCCCAATCACAATCTATTAATTGTAATGTCCACATTTTGACATCAGATAGAGAAGATTGCTTTACCTTAGACGAAGATGTTGACGCATCGTTGGATGATGAGCAGCGCGAGGCGTTTGCGGAATTTTGTGAGTACACAATGCAGCCGGAATGGTATGTTCCCGATATGGACGGATTTGACGAGCCAGAATCCGGGGAGATTTTGCAGGTCCCTCATGGACTTGAAAAAGGCTCGGTGTATAACAGTAAATCCGATTTAAAAAATGCAGTCAGGATGTACCATTTGGTGAATCAAGTTGAATATCGGGTCCTATATTCGGATAAGCACAGGTGGAATGTGAAATGCAACCACGACGGATGTCGATTCGTACTTAATTCATCTTCCAAGCACGGGATCTGGAAAATCTCCAAGGCTGTAGTGCCGCATAGTTGTCAGCATGACTTAAACACCCGCGCATCCCGCAGAATCCCTTCCTCGGTGATCGGTGAATACTACGTTGAGCAAGCCAGAAAAGAAAATTCCAATCTTGTGCCGAGGGCTATGATTCAAGAAATGGGTCAACGATACGGCCTGAACCTCAGCCTGAAAGTCACAAGAAGGGCGAAACGTCACGCTATGTACAAGGCGTACGGCGATCCGAAGCAGTCATTTTGCTTGCTCCTATTGTATTTGCTCGAGTTGGTGGATGCCAATCCTGGAACTTACACTGCATTGGAAACACACTCGTCCGGTAAATTCAGGTTCGTGTTTTTTACCCTGGCTGCCTCAATCATTGGATTTCGAAATTACGGTCGTCCGGTTATAGTTGTTGACGGTTGTCACTTGAAAGGCTCATACAGAGGTATTGGCTTTGTCGCGGTGACAAAAGATGGGAACGACCAAATTTTCCCCCTTGCAGTTGGAATTGGAAACATCGAGAATGATGAGTCATGGTCTTGGTTCATGAAGCATGTTAGGGAAGCATTCGGATGCCCTGACGACCTACTCATCGTTTCTGATCAACACGCAAGCATAAGTAATGCGATACATGAGAACTTCCCTGAGGCCACGCATGGACTATGTTGTTACCATATTAGACAACATTTGGCCAAACATGGGTCGCATTTGGTCAATCTGTTCCAAAGAGCTGCATACTGTTATGATCCAAATGAGTTCGATGGGTAAGTTTATCCCCATATAATTATTTGCACTACGTATTCAAAAATAACAAATTGACGTAAAGTGTGCTTTGTTTTTTTAAACAGGTACATGTCAGCCCTACGTGACAGTCTGATGATGGGTGCAATCAATACATTGCAGAACGCCCAGGAAACGAGGTGGTCACGCGTAAAATGTCCAGTACGACGATACAGTTTCATGACGTCGAATGCCGCAGAGGTTTGGAATGCACGATTCGTTTGGGTAAGAAAGTTGCCCATTTGTTCCTTCCTAGAGGCTGCTCGACGGATTATGGAGAAATGGTTTGTCAAACGGAGACAAACGGCGGACGAAAGGGATCACCCTCTGACGAAGTACGTTCATGACAAGTTGATCGAGCGGCAGCGGCTTGGTCGACAAATGGATGTCTCTGAACTTGGGGGAAATAAATTCAAGGTTGTTTCTAATGGTAAACTCCATGTGGTGGACTTGGACCACCGTATGTGCACATGTTGGGAGTTCCAAAGCGAGTTAATTCCTTGCTCACACGCATGTGCTGCCATCAGGTCAGTCCACTTTTTGATCTTTGACTACAATTCTCTCGCCCATCCCATCTCTTGATTTTTGTTTGGTTTCACAGTTTTACGAAACGGTCGGTGATCAATTACGTGTCGCCTTATTACACGACCGGATGGTTGAGGGAATGTGGGCCGCCGAGGTTATGCCTGTACAAGAGCCACAATACTGGAAACAACACGATGTCGTTCATCTACAACTGTGTACGGCTCCAGATAATCCAAGACAGGCCGGTCGACCTAAAAGTACCCGTATACCTTCTACGGGAGAACATTCTACTGGACGTCCTCGAAGGAGTGGGACATGCGGACGATGTGGAACAGCTGGTCACAATAGGGCTACCTGTACGGAGTACATTCCCGAAAGTTCACACCCTATTTTGGATGAGCTTGAGGAGGATGATCCTATCAATAGTGGTCACGTACCTACGAGGAGGAAAAAAAAGACATGTTCATTGTGCGGTTCTGATTCACATACGAAGAGGAGGTGCCCTACGTATTTGGCGCAACCTTGAAACACAGTTGTATAAGTACATATGTATATGCTTACAAAAATTGTTTTTTTTCACTAGTGATCGAACCACTATGAATTTGACATAGTGGTTCGATCACTTTGGAAAATTTTGATTTTTTTCACTAGTGATCGAACCACTATGAATTTGACATAGTGGTTCGATCACTTTGGAAAATTTTAGTTTTTTACACTAGTGATCGAACCACTATGAATTTCACATAGTGGTTCGATCACTTTGGAAAATTTTTGTTTTTTACACTTGTGATCAAACCACTATGAATTTCACATAGTGGTTCGATCACTTTGGAAATTTTTGATTTTTTGAACTAGTGATCGAACCACTATGAATTTCACATAGTGGTTCGATCACTTTGGAAATTTTTGATTTTTTGAACTAGTGATCGAGCCACTCGAACCACCTAAATTATATTCAGTAATTCTATTAAATTAAGTATAAATTATTTTGCTTCGATTAACATATTATAGTGGTTCTCGTACTAATTTATAAATTAGAAATTATAAAAATTACTAATTACAGTTGTCGGATAAAACAATTGTTAAATAACTATAAATAAAAGAGAATAAATAAAAAGAGCAAATAAAATTGTAATTACAGTTCTTGGATAAAACAATTGTTAAATAAGTATAAATAAAATTGAATATATCATCAAGCCATCATTACTTAATGATTTCTCCATGACCGAGTCAAAATAGTGTAGAAAAGGTAACTTTGTTATATTTTGTGGTAGAAAAGTACATTTTCTTATATCCAATACTAAAAAAGTCAATTCCTTAAAAAAAATTGTATAATTTGACCCATTTGCTCATTAAATAAATATAGTTACATTATACATGTGTATACATGGGTGGATCCATGATATTTTTTGTCTTTTATTTCCTCCACCTCAGCCCAAGTATAAACATTTAACCAACCCAATTCTTGGCCCAAAGTAGGTAATTGTATCAAGCCCAACACCCACTTATTTTTTTTGGATCAGAATTGACAAGGCCGAGTCAAATTTGTTGCCATCTGCTCTCTCCACACGTGTCATTAGCATCAGTTATAAAAGGAGGACATCACCTCCTTTTTTTTTTTTTTTTTTCCCATCGTTTCAGAAACCGAGGGAATTGAAGGTAGGCTTCGGTGTAATCCAAGGGGTAAATTTACTGCTTTATTTAAATTGTTGTTCCGTTTCTTCTTGTTCGAACTGCCGGAGCGCCTCTCCGATCTCTTTTTTCCCTTTCTCCACTACCATCCCCCTCCAATCTTTTCCCCTGCAATCAATGGATATATAGATACATACAGATGGATATATAGATACATACAGATGGATATATAGATACATACAGACATAGATATAGATACATGTATATATGTATATCTGCCTTTTTCCTCTCTCTCTCTCTAGCTGATCTGCCGCCGCCGCTGGGTACGTGTGTAGCTCTGCCGTGCCGGTGGCGCTGTGTATCGCGGTGTGTGTGTGTGTTTGAGGGTGTGTGTGTGTTGGATTGTTTGTGTGTTGTTGGGGATGGTGGCGCCGCCAAAAGTGGCGGCGCCGTGTCTGTGGGGTGCCGGCACGGGCCTGTCGCCGGCAGAAGCGGCAGCGGATGGATGGAGGCGGCGGCTGAGGGAGGGCGACGGGCAGGGAGGGTTTGGGGGCTGGGGTGTTAATTTAAGAATTTGATTAATTGCAGGGGCTAAATTGCAAAATCCCCAATTCTACCTTACTCATGTTTCAGCCCTGAACTCTTGCATATTTAATATTTAGCCCCGGCAGATTATAGTAGTACTCCCTCCGTCCCACTATTTTCAGCCTACTTGTCATTTTCGTTTGTCATAGTTAAGATTGTCAGCCCCAAAATGGCAAAGAAAATTTTACTCTCTTACCCCTTAATTTCTTTTATTTTACAACTTTTACACTAAAAAAGTTGGTTTAAATTACAAAATTTTCACTCAAAAATATTAAAATAACAAATTCAATCAAAGTCAACAGTTTTTTCTTAACATCCGTGCCGGTCAAAGTAGGTTGAAAATAGTGGGACGGAGGTAGTATAATTTTAGCCCCTGAACTTTGCTGAAATTACAGAAAGACCCCTGAACTTTATTAATTTGTAGAATGACCGCAGAACCTTGCAAAAATATTATTAAGACCCCAGGATTTAATAATTAGTGTGTTATGTACCCTATAATCTTATAAATGTTAATTTTAACTCAAAGTAGTATACAAGTAATGATTTCAAATTATAAGTAAGAAAAATCCTAGGATTAGGGTTACAGTTACATCAAACTCTGATATTAGTAAACCCTAATTTTGGAGACGTCGATCATAGACACTTTAAAAGAATTAAACATATATGAATTATTCCATTATTGGGCCCTTAAATTAAACTCTATATTTTATAGGAATTACGAACGAAGGGCTGGAGTAAAGACACACAAGGCTAGAAAGTTTTGCAGGAACTACTACTGTTAAAGGTGGGGGTAAAAGTCTTATCTGCTTTACTAATTGTGCACATGAATATATAAGTTCTTTGATATATAGATTTGAATTGATTAACTATATGACGTTATAAGTACAATTGTTATATTGATGAGGTGCTAAAGATTTCCAATGTTATATGCGATATTAAATGTGAATGAAAATGACAATGTGATGGTAAATGTGAATGTGAATGTGAATGTTGAACGGTACGGTGAACCTTAAATTGTGAACCTCAAACAGTGAATGCAGAACGGTAAATGTTGTGTCTTGAATGGTAAATGTGAATGTTGATCGCTAAATGTTTAAATGTTTATTAAGTGTGAAATGATTGTGAATGTGCATGCGTATGAAGAGGTGGGTTCCCAATGACGGTTATATGTTTACTGGAATTAAAGCTCCAGATGATGGGTATTTATTGACGGTTACTTATATTTACTGGATTTAAAACTCTAGATGACGGGTATATATTGACAGCTCTATATTTATTGGACTTAAAACTTCAGATGACGGGAATATATTGACGGTTATATATTTACTGGAATTAAAACTCCAGATGACGGGTATTTATTGACGGTTATTTATATATGCTGGACTTAAGTATGCTGGACTTAAGATTCCAGATGACGGCTATATATTTACTGGATTTAAAACTCCAGAAGACGGGTATTTATTGACGGTTATATATTTACTAGACTTAAAACTCCAGAAGACAAGTATTTATTGACGGCTATATGTTTACTGACATAAAACTCAAGCTGATGGATATTTATGGATGGCTATATATTTAATACTGGACTTAAAGACCCCAGAAGAGGTTATATGTTATTCTTTGATGTTAAATGTTAAATGCGAAGGTAACATATATGCATGCGCTTTTACCTCCATTGAATGCTTCTTTCTCGCACTCACCCTATATGTTTTAAATATACAGAAACTCTGGAGTCGAGAAAGGAGGAATAGAAATGTCTTATCTTTTGCATGTATATAATTACGGCATATTCTAAATACCCTTGCTGGTATATATTTTAATGTTTTGACTGTAATACGGGACAAGAACTTGTTTTTTGTATGTTGAACGTAGGTAACCCTTTGGATTTTACAAGGGTTGTCATTTGAAATATTTTTGCTACATCTTCGTTTTGGACGGAAGTTAAAGATTGTTGCACGCCGTTTTAAAATTGCTGTGTTAACTCTGTTTATTTGAAAATTATATGAAAAATGTTTTATTCCGCTGTTGTTAAAATAGGGCGTGACAGTTAAATTATTTTTTTTTCCTTTTTTGTTTTATTTTTTGGGATAAAATATATTAAATTTTGAGAATAAATATCACATATAATTGGAAATATGTTTTTAATTATGCCAAAACAATAAATATCCACATATTTTAATGTCACTCTAGTGAACATGTAAATAATTTCATAATAACGAAACAAAAGTAGAGAACAAAATTCTCATCAACTCACACATTTAAGAAATTCAATTATCAATCCATCACAGAATACTTCAAGCAGCTTCATAACTAACCTTCATTCATAAGGATCCAAAAGATCTAAAAACACAAAAAGATTCATTCATAAAGATCCAAAAGGTTTAAAGTAAAATAGTAGATGCATGAAGCTTCATGATATGATGGATGAACAAATTCATAAAAACACCATTATTTATGAAATTTATTAGATATATAAAGTTTCAGGCAAATGAAATTTTAGATAAATGGCCCCCTGCGAGGCACTCCCTTTCTACGGCGCTTGTTGTTCTTTTGTCCAACCTCTTCCCGTTTTTGTGATGTCTCAATGTTTGGATTCGACTGAATCTGGCAATACAAAATATATATGTATATATATATATATATATATATATATACACACACTTAGTTTGAAGAAAAAAAAAAAACTTAAACATGATCATGTTGAATGGAATCTAATTAATGATATTTCTTTAATGTGAGAGAGATTCTATTGTTAAGCTTACACTTTGATACCATTACTACCAAGAATGAAATTCATATGCATGTTCGTTACATTTCTCTATTTGATTAGAGAAATTAATTAAGATGTAAATAGTGAAGAAAATTAAAAATTACCTTGCATGTATTAATAGAACAAAAACGAAATTGATCAGGATTTTTGAGCTTTCTTTTGCAAACGCGACAAGCTCCATTGCCTAACCTTTAATGAGTAGACCAGAACCCTTATGAGGGAGAGGAGTTAAGGTTATCACCAACTTATTGTTGCATTTGTAAGACTGCAAAATTGAAAAAAATAAAGAAAGAAAAATTCACAAACATCACAACATAATTAATAAATTGTTTCAACAACACATTTTACGCACATCTCAAAATAATCAGGTGATCATGCTCCGTGTTTTTTATCCACACGTTAAAGCTCGCTTAAGACCGATAGCATTTGCTTTCGGAAAATGCAAGACAAAAAGCGTCCTTAATGATTTCATAAAATCATGATTATAATCCCTATAGATAAGTGAGCTAGATACGAGATTCGAACTATGCTTGGCAGGAATGTGTGAGTAACTATCTATTAATGTAAGAAATTAATTAAAAGACATATGAACAACATTAAAATAATTTAAAGACATATATATCAAGTTACTGTTAGGAGATTTTAGCAACCTAAAACTAGACGAAATACTCAACATGATTAGCAATATTCTCCACAAAATCAAGTATACCCACCTCAAGCCAACAACTAAGAGTAAAATTGCATCCAATAAAAATATGTATTGTATTTTCCATCACTTACGTACTATTAGGAGTATATTAAGACACATTAAAGAGAAATTCAAGGTAAGAAGATTTGTAAGAGCAACCACAACACTACTCTAGTCAAACATCTGGCGTCATTTTTAATTCTCCAGCACAATGCCACTTTCAATGTCATTATGTAAATATGCACAGTGTAAGCTCCACATTGTGTAGCGTTAAACTATTTTCTATTTTTTTAAAAGTTTTATTTTGTAGGATAAACTATATAAAATTTGTGATAGTTTAAGTGTATTTTTGTTAACCCATATTGTAATATTAAACATTTTAAGTAACACGGGTTTTACTTTAGTTTGAAAGACGTGATAGTAATTTAAAAAATTAAAATTAACATGAATGATCATTTCTCAACATGGATAGTTAAAATCATAGAATCGGAAACAATCACATAAAATAATTTATAATAGATTAAAATACATATATGAAAATACAACATAAAATTACTGAAAAAATATTTAAACACATGTAAATAAAATATGTAATTATTGAAAATTGTTTACAATGTATGAAAATAAGTTTTTTTTTTTACTTTGCTTTAAGTTTAATTCAATTAATCATATAATTTTATTTATTAAATTTAGAATATAAAGAGTAAAACTATACTAAATAATGAAAACTTGTGTAAATAGGTTAATCAATTAAATAAACTTGGAAACATGATTTAATAAATTAATAATCATAAATACAATTGAATATTCATTTTTAGTGCAAAATTTAGTACATGCTGGAGATGAAATACACTACTTTTGTGCAGATTCTACGATTGTGCAGATTGCTCTAATAAAATAAATAAGTTGTTAGTATGAGAGTTTTCTCGATACTTACCTGGATTTCGCGACAATCCATATAATTCTCCATCTGATCAAGAGGAACAACATTTTGATAGACGTGTCTATAAACAGTTAATACCTCATGGTCCTTATGATGACCAAGATTGACACAGGTACTGCAAGTTGACACATCACAAGATATGCAATAGCGGTTCAGATCGTATTTTTACTTATCATTATGGTAGCGACATCTATAAGAAAACGTCTTCTCCAAGAAGGAGTGAACCCAATTTGGGTAGCTATCTTTTTCTACCATGCGATCAACTTATAAAAGTATAAAACATTAAATGCACGAAATATCAATAAACTTAATATTGTGTAACACAAAATGTAAACAATCTTTTTTTTTTTTTTGGGAAAATTTCACATTTGGTACCCGAAAATAGGGTATATTTTAGATCGGGTACCCCAAAGTTTGACTTAATCAATTTAGTCTCTCAGTTTTACAAAATCGATCAAAATTGGTACCTGTCGTTAAAAATCCATCCAAACTGACGGAAGTTAACTACCCTAAACCTAATGGTGCGAAAATTAGACATTTTAACCCTAATTTTTCCCCTAATCTTCATTGGTGCGAAAATTAGACACTTTAACCCTAATTTTTCCCCCAATCTTCATCTTCACGTGTGCAGCCTCAATCTCATGACAAAATCGATCGATTCTTGAAAAGATTGAAGAGTAGGAGGACAATAGATGTATGTGATAACTGATAAGAAGGGCAATAAAAAAATACCATAATCAGAAATTGATAAGAAGGACAGTAGAAATTGTGTGCGTGTGTGTGACTTGTGGGTGTGTGCTTTGTGTGCAGTGTCTGGTGAAGGGGCGCCGCCGCGACGGGTGCGTGTGCTGGTTTATGGATGGAGGCGCCGCCTGGGCAGCGGCGCAGTGCGCTGTGTGTGCGTGTGTGTTGTGTGTACAGTGTCGGGTGAAGGAGGCACCGCCGCGCCGAGTGCGTGTTTGTGCGGGTGTGTGGATGGGGGCACTGCCGTGCACTGTGTGTGCGTGTGTGCGATGGGTGTGTGTGTTGTGTGTGTGTGCGTTGTGTGTGTGGGATGGCGCCGCCACTGCAGGCGTGTGTGTGAGATTATGTAAATATACCCTATTTTCGGGTACCAAATGTGAAATTTTCCTTTTTTTTTTTAATTTGCATTCAATATTTTATAAGAAAATACTACGTACATAAAAAGGAATGTAAATGTTTTCCTAATTAATTTATTCATATATCTTCTTATAAGTTATGAAATGGAATTCCATGTAAAAGAAATCTGGGAAATACAACTTCTACTCCTACATATATAAACTAGTGAAATAAATTATAGAAAAACGAATAGATATAATAACATGAATGATACGCACTAAAATAATAATTGCATTATTGATTAGGAAATACTTTAAACATAAGTTTTTGTGTTATTGTTTTGAATATTTTCAACAAAGTCAAAGAAAATTCATCAAATATACATAGTGAATTGTTTTGAAAAATTGATTGAACCTAATTATCTAAAAATGTATCACAAAAGTGAACACCTTTGTGTCAACTAAAATTGAGTAAGATTTTCAGCCATCTCATTGAAATGGATAAAAAAATAAAAAGCAAAAATAGTTGAAAACAATCGAACCTGTTGCATAACTTCATCAGAAGAGGAACTCATCTTTTTAGACTGATAATTAAAACTGATTTTTAGAGAAGTTTAATGTGAGATTATGTGAGACTATATTGTAGCTGACACTCTATTTCTCAAAGTGAAGAAACTCGTGATTGAACTTGATTTATATAGAAGATGAATTTGCCACACATAAGAATAAGATTATTATTATTGTTACTGTACTATTATTACTATTTCCTTTCTTTATAACAATGGAATGCAACATTAATTGAAACTCCTCAACATGATGACAACTTTTGTTGGGCTGTTAAAGAAATTGTATTGGTGTAATGCAATAAATTATTTTCCTCATATATTCATTCCGATTACATTAATTTTGTAATTTTTCATATAGTTGGATTTTGCATTAATTATTTCAAAGCATGCTTTGACTCAATATTTCTAAAAGATTTCGTTCGATTTTTGAAAACAAGGGATATAAATTAAAATATATACTATATTAGATGAAATAAAAGTGATGGTCAACTATAATAAATTTTACAAAATTAATAAATTATACATAGACATAGAGAAAAAGAAATACACATTTATTAAATCAATCTATTCAAAGGATATATACGAAAAAAGGTAAATAATTGGATGAGAACATTACTGCTCTATAATAAATTAATAAATTATAAGACATCTCTATATATATCTAACTATGGATCAACCATGTCCTCGTCATTTCTTTTTTATGAAACAATTAATAATAATAATTTATTAGTAAACTCTGAATAATCGTAGAAAATCACTTCTATTATGAAATGAGGTGACTAAATCACTCTGATGGACTAGGTAACAAATGAGAGTGACATGCAAACTCATAAGTGAACTCGTTTTGTCGTTTAACATTCTATATGCAAAAGAAAAAAACAAAACAAAACAAAACAAAACAAAATCTTCCTATGCGCTTTAACAACTAAACAAAATTCGATCAACTAAATCCCTTTAATGTTAGTAAATGTCATAACCACTTCTTGAACGTCAAGTTCAAAACAACATTTTGTGATACCCCATTCCACGAACCGACGAAAGAGCCTTAAGCAACGCAATCATTTATCCCTCTCGTACCTCCAACACTCTAAAGAAGAAGACAATTTTGCATATAAATTTTCATCTTTAATGAGAACCACTCCAGCCCCAACATTAATTTACCCTATTCCCTAAATAATATTATGCATTTTAAGGTAAAAACGTGTTAACTTAACCATTCCTCAGCTCATAAGTTCTACAATTCTTACTCAAAGGATCCGACACTCTTCTCACTGTCAACCATGCATCCAAATAAAGTATCACATACCTTGAAAATCGTACTTTTTTCATCAAAGTGTTTGCTCTCGTAATACATTATGTTATCTACCTCCAAATAACCCAATGTAACACCAAAATTAATCCCTTTTTAATTTTCAACGAAATTTTCCAATGCAAAGAAATGTCACAGCTTCTTGTAGTCAAACACACTTTCAGTTGCTCTATCCACTAGTTTCAAAAAAGCCACCACCCAATATTTTCTAGCAAAAAGACATATGATGAAATTATTGCCAACGATTCTCTCAATCCCTATTGCAAAAAAGCATACAAGCCAAGACATGAAATATCAGCACCACACAATCTTTCTTTATTCGAGAGAGAACCCTTACATGCAATTTAAAAGAAATTAATTACATACTTTAGGAGGAACTTACAAATTTCTTAAAATGTTCGTTATTTATAGAAAATAAACATTCCATGCAAACCCTATAACAAGGTCGGCCCTGAACTAGGATGAGGAGGTTGACGGCCTAAGATCCCATTTCTCAAGGGGACCCAAATTTACATCATCAACTATTTAAAAAATATTAATAATATATATTAATTATAAAGTTATTTTCTCTAAAAATCAACAATATTAAAATATATAACTATTACTGTTATGTTATTATTATTAAGGTTAATTACAATATTATAAAATTAAAAAAATTAATCAACAAAAAAATAAAGTTATTTGTTCATACATATAATTACAAATTATTTCAATAGTTAAATACTATATTAATCAAAATTAATTATATTTTATAATAACTTAGATGGGTATATAACACAAAAGCATACCTTTTCAAATATAAATATTAATATTGTCTCTCTGTCTTCTCTCCCACTCTTACTACTATTGTACGGTACACATCAATATTATATATCTATAGATTCAGTATTTGAAAATTTGGGGCCAACTCCATTTTGTGTTGAGTGACTATTGGGAGTTGGAATCAACAAAAATTTATTTGTAATAAAAAAAATAGGATTAAAACCATTATATCTGATTTTACATTTTTTGATATAAACTTTGAAACATTTCATTTTATCACATGAACTTCTAATTTGATGCATTGAACTGTATCAGACAAATCCTAATCGTTGAATTTGAATATGTGTATGACTATAATTTGTTTAGTACCAGCATTAAATTTGATGTTTGTAGGACAAAGTGCAATATTTCAAAATTTATACCAAAAAATGTAAAATTACGTATAATGCAGATAGAAAAATGTTTTCAACTATGTAAAAAAAAAATCCAGATATATATTGTTCATTTAATGTCACTCTAGTGAACACGTAAATTATTTCATAGTAATGAAACAAAAATACAAAACCAAATTCTCAACAACTAAGATATTTAAGAAATTCAATAATCATTCCATCACTCAATTAAAGGGGTTTGTTTCATAGCCATCCTCATTCATAAAGATCCAAATAAAAACACACAAACATTATATATTAGTAGATGCATGAAGCTTCATAAAAACACAATCACCATTGTTTATGAAATTCATAGAATAAAGTTTCAAGCAGATGGATTTATAATTAGTGCCTTGTAAGGCACTCCCTTTCTACTGCGTTTGCAGCTCTTCTTGTTGGTTTCCTCTTCCTTTTTTTGTGAAGTGCCAATTTTTGATCGAACCTAGAAAGAAAAAAACATATACTTAGTTGAAGAAAAGAAATAATAGAACTTATTCAAACATATATATTAAAATATGATCATCTTAAATGGATTCTTTTTTTTTTTTTTAATGAGCTTGGGGAAGTGGAAGGGAGGGGACAATAAAGATTAGAAAACTTACGTGACCTAAGTTCGAACCCTAATCATCATACAATAAAGCTACTCATAATTGTATTATAAATTGATGGATGTGATACTATACTAATCAAACAATTCCATGTAATTCATTCCATGCTTTTCACATCGTTAACACAAACAATCTACTTTAATATTCATCTTTATTTAGGAAGTTTCTCCATGTTGCTGAAAATTAAAACCTTAAATCTTGTTTGCTTAAAAAGAAAATGTTTGCAGTTGTTACACTTACTACCAAAAATGAAATTCATATGCATGTTGGTTAGTTTGATTATTTTTCTATTTTACTTAGATAAATTAATTACCTAAAGTCCAAAATGAATAAAATCACAAAATACCTTGCATTCAATAGAGCAAAAACAAACTCGATCAGGATTATTGAGCTTTCTTTTGCAAACATTGCAAGCTCCATGGCCTTTAATGAGTAGACCAGAACCCTTATGAGGAAGGGGAGTTAAGGATACAACCAACTTCTTATTGCATTTGTAAACCTGCAAAATAAGAAAATTATACAAAGACGTCGATGTAAAATTTAATATAGAGCTTCAAAAAATAAGAAAAGATAATATATAGTGCATGGTTGATTACAATAAACTTAAGGGGTTGAAAAATGTTACATTAAAAAATAATCAATGTTGGTTTTTATTTGTTTCTTCTTTTATAATAAAAGAAACAACTTCATTAATTATGTAAAAAAATTACAATTTTGATCCAGTACACTAGTTATTTATGAAACTTGAAGCTTCAATAAAAGTCGCAGGACTGGGAAGATTGATAGCCTAATGAGCAAGAAAATTGACAACACGGCTCTCTTTTTGAAAAGCAAACATAAGTATTAGTTAGATGCGTGAGAATGTAACGATAACATAAGAATATTATTCATAAAGTCTTCACCATGTGCATATAATTTATCAACAACACATTTTGCATCCAAATGGAAAACGTTGATTATGATTTCATAAAATCATGACATAAAATTATTATTGTTAGGAGATTTTAGCAAAATCTCAACATCATCAGCTATATATGTTCTCCAAAAAAATCAAGTATACCACTCAAGCTAACATCGACAAATAAAATTGCATCTGTAAAAAACATGTAATGCATTTTCCATCTCATCAACATCCACCTCTTTCCTTACAAATTTTGTCAAGCAAGGAAGGTAATATTTGTATGCACACCAAATAAAAGACAGAACTTTTGGAGGAATAATGTGAAGACTCCAAATATTTGTAAATATTAGGAGTTATTTGTTAATATATATATATATATATATATATCACATATGCATTATTGAGTACACTATGGCACATTAAAGAGAAATTTAAGGCAAGAACATTTATAAATAAAATCAATAAATTGTTAGTATGAGTTTTCTCAATTAAATCAAATACCTGGATTTTGCGACAATCCATATGATTCTCCATTTGATAGAGAGGGACCACATTTTTATACACATGTCTGTAAATAGTTAATATCTGATGGTCTTTATGATGACCAACCATGAGACAAGACTTGCAAGTCGATACATTGCAAGTTATGCAATAGCGATTGAGATCATTTTTGCGATCATCATTATGAAGCCGACATTTTTGGAAAAACCTCCTCTCCAAAAGGCAATGAACCCAATTCGGATAACTTTCTTTTCTTATTACATGATCGACCTATAAAAGTATGAAACATATTGAATATGTAAGATATGTTGTGTATGTATACAATGAACTAAATATTTAGTAACACAAAAATGTTAATAAAAATTTGATGTGTTTTTTTGTTACTCAAGATTTTATAAGAAAATACAACCTAAAAAGGGATGTAAATGTTGTCCTGATTTATTCATATAACTTCTTATAAGTTATGAATTGAAGTTTGTCATGTAACTGAAATCAGGGAAATAAATAGTACTCCTACATATATAAACTAGTGAATAAATTATAAAAAAGATGAATGGATATTATAATAACCTCCATAATACACACAAAAATAATACTTGCATTATTGATTAGGAAATAATTTTAATTTAAAAATATATATGAATAAATTATATGATACTTATAGAACAATTATATCAATTAAACTTATTTTCATATATATGAAGACATGTAAAATCCACAGTTTATGAAACGACATTTTCACTAATAAAAAATACATATTTATTCATGCAATAAATTACATAAAGTGTGCATTAATGTGCCAAAATTCTTTCACTCAAGTTAGGAAAATCAATGCGTGTTTACATGAATTACTAATATTTCAATATTTTATTCTGTAAATTCATAAATTATAAATATGCACTCTTTTTTTTTCCTAGATCTGTAAAAGAAGTATATATATAGAAAAAGTATATCTATAGATTATCATAAATTAAAAAAATAAATCTAACACAAAGTAAGTTTTTAATGTTTAATGTCAACAGAACTAATCATATGGAAACCCTAATTTCAAAACCCAAATGTTTAAAAATTATTTATTTATGTAATATATTTTATTTTAATTTTGATAAACGGAATCCAAAAGCTAACAATATATATGTTTACAAGTCGATC
Source organism: Scutellaria baicalensis (assembly GCA_005771605.1). Classification (NCBI taxonomy): domain Eukaryota; kingdom Viridiplantae; phylum Streptophyta; class Magnoliopsida; order Lamiales; family Lamiaceae; genus Scutellaria; species Scutellaria baicalensis. The sequence continues at coordinate 6,693,413 of CM016727.1, read as the reverse complement.
TACTATTATTTATCTAGTATAAACAGATTTCCAGAGGTAGCTATTGAAAAACTTAATTTTAATAATTTTTTGTGTATAAAAGCACAAAATAAAAATGAAAATACTTGAGTGATAACAAAATTTCTGATCTGTTTGGTTTTGACACACATCTTTCTCATTTTCATAAGAAACTGTGTAGATCTGTTATTGTTTTGAATATTTTTCAACAAATTAAATTAAAGGAAATTCATCAAGATACATGGTGAATTGCTTTTACAAATTGATTGAACCTTATCTAAAAGTAAAAAGCAAATCCACTGTTTCAGTTACAACTATTTAAAATTAAATGACATTTCTAGCCATCACATTGAAGTGTATAAATTAAAAAGAATTAAAAACAAAATTTTGTAAAACAATTTCAAACCTGTTGCATAACTTCTTTTGAAGAACTCATCTTCTCGAACTGATAGTACTGAGTTTTAGAGAAGTTTTATTTTTGTATATGTGACTGTGATATTTAGATGAGGTTGTTTTATAGATGAAATTTTCTTTGTGAAGATGTAGAAATTGTGAGTTAATTTGTATTACATGAATTTAAAAGAAGATTATGATAATATTGAACTTTTTAGAGTTAATATATAGTTGAATTCTAGAAATTGAAATCCCAATAAAATATTTCTAGTCCAATTTGAAAACACTTACTTTAAAATGGAATTATGACTCGGATGGAATTTAATTTAATTTGATTTACGATGAGTACTAATAAAAGGGAAAAATGTTATTATCTCATTTTTATGTATGTTGTCTTGGTTTCCATCATGCACTAAATTAATTCAAAATTTTTAAATGAATTTTTTTCCATTTCAATATATATGTATACACCCCTTTTTTTTTTGGATATTTTTGATAGTAGGGAATAATTTATAACAACATTTTCGATATAATTACTTGTAAAGTCGTCCAAATAAATTAGTTCAACAATTTTAATATGGAACAATAAACTGTGTTCTACGTACTATAGTTTTTGTGTTATGTATAGTGTGCATACATATATAGATGCTTGGACTTATTGTAATATATAAATAAAATAGAGAAATATCGATATGATTCTCCTTCTTACTATCATCATTATTATTATTGTTAGTGTAGTTATTATTATTTTCTCTCTCTTTATAATAAAAGAAATACGACATTAATGAAACACCTCGACATAAGTTGGTAAATTAAATGCAATAAATTATTTTCTCATATAATATTAATTGTAGTTACATTTATTTTCTTATAATTTTGTTCTTATCAATCTCTTCATATTGTTGGAATGCATTAATTATTTCATACCGTGCTTTGATTCAACAATCCTAAAGGATTTCGTTAGGATTTTCTAACGAGGGATACAAATTAAAATATTACTACTATATTTGATGAAAGGTCAACTATAATAAATTTCAAAAAATAATTATACATAGGCAAAGAAATATAAGGAATACACATTTATTAGATCAATCTGATCAAATATATAGGAAAAAGGAAAATCTTTTATTAAATTAAAAATAATCTAAAGAAAGTATATCAATAATTAAATGATGTGGATTAAACCACTTTTATGAACTACGAGAGTCACGTTGAAACTTATGAGCACACTCATTTGTCGTTCGATATTCTACATGCAAAAGTCAAAAAAGAAGAAAAAAAAAATTTTGGAACAACAATCTCCCTACACGCTTTAACAACTGAACCAAATTTCGATTCCCTCCCCTCAATAATTGGCAATAGTCATAACCAGTACTTCTTAGCGTCTAGGTCAAAAATAACATTTTAATACGTCATTCGACAAACCCATGAAAAAGCCTCAAACAACTAAATCATTTATCTCTCGCTAACCTCATACACCCCCATGCAACAAAGTGTAAATTTTCATCCAACATAATGAGAGTCATTCTAGCACAAAATTTACTCACCTCCCTAAATAATATCACATTCACGTTGCATTTAAGTACAACTATGGTGGTTTGGCTCAATTCCTCAACTTACAAGTCCTATGATTAAAGCTTACTAGAAGGATCTAACAATTTCCTCGCTTCCAACCACAAAAGTCAGGTATCATGTGTGCACTGAAAACCATAGTTTTTTCATCAAAATGTTTTCCCTCCCAACTTAATGTTCTCTACTTAGGGACACCAAAACTACCCCTTTTACTTATATCGAAATTTTTCAATACAAAGAAAAGTTACTCCTTGAAGTCAAACATACTTTCGATTGATCTATCCACTATTGATTTCAAAAGGGCGACCACCCAACATTTTCTAGTAAAAGGACATGTAATGATAATACACCAACAACGGTCTCAACCTCGATTGCAAAGAGCACACACGCTAGGACATGAAACACCTATAAGTATTATTGTTAACTAAGATGACCCTTCAAATTTTATATTCTTCTCCAACTTTTGAGATACTCCACATTTATAGGAAAAAAATATTTCATGCAAACCCTATAAGTACTACTGTTAACAGAATACAAACCTAATGTCCTCGTCATTCTTACTTAACTTGATCATGGTTTCCAAAAGAACTTTACCTTATAATTAAACCATGATTAATTAGCAATATCTAGTAATATATGGTTGTGATTTTCAGTGTTTTCCATCCAATAAATCTAAGTGTAGTGGTTGGTGTATTGATCTTTTTTGGAAAGGGCATGAAAATTATGCATGAGACATGACCTAAAGTCTTAGGAGACGAGCAGTTGAGGAATTTTCCATGACTTGATTTATTTATGTTGAAGATAATAATATATTAGTTATTGAAAAAAAAAACTTCACACATTCGAACAAACGAGATCATTTAATTATTTTATATCATTTGTTGATTTTTAGTTGTTCTATAATGAAAATCTGTTCTTGCTATGTTTATATTTTGTATTAATTCATGACCAATTTGGCAAAGAAATATGTAATCCATGCATGGTGGCCTTAATTCCCACTGTGTTGGGCCCATGGAGTCCAGTCATTCTTGGGCTTATTTTATGTTGGGCCCAATGACCCAATTATACTGGATTTTTTTGACTAACTGCAACTTAGAAGTAGTCCACTGGGTGTGGGTCCAAGCTACAAAAACCCATTACATTTAGTGGCCCATATTCTATAACATATAATATTATCATCGTATAATAGGCGATATTAATAGTTTAATATAATTAAAAATTAGAAATATCATTACAAGTTACAACAACACAACATTATAAGATACAAGTTACAACTTTAAATACAACAAAATACAATCCATATACCCAAAAATATTACAACTTATAATACAAACTAAGATTAATAATAAATACAACTTAGTATGAAAGAATAAAATAACATAACTATATAATATTAGTTATATAAAATATAAAAAAATTATAAATTCATAAACCTGTGATTTAACCAGCCAGTTTTGAATTGCTGGTTAAACTGTCGGTTCCCGATTAAAAAATATCCCGAATCGAAACGAAACCGAAACCGAACTATCGAACCACAGTTCACTGTTCAATTTCAATTTTCCAAACCGTTTGGATCCAAACCCTATCACCACTCTTACCATAATACAAACCTAATGTCCTCGTCATTCTTTTTTAACTTGATGGTTTCCAAAAGAACTGCATGAAAATCATGAGTCTTAGAGATGAGCAGTTGAGAACTTTCCATGACATAATTTTCATTGTATTTTTCTATATATATCTTTCTTGAAGATAGTAATATATTAATCATTAAAAAAAGAAAATTCTTCACACATTTGAAAAGACAAGATTATTTAATAAATTTATATCATTTATTGGTTTTTAATTTGCTCTATAATGAAAACCTATTCTTGTTAATTTTATATTTTATACTAATTCATGACTGACTTAGCAAAGAAATATATATGTAATTCATGCATGCAGTCCAATCATTGTTGGGCTTATTCTATGTTGGGCCCAATGACCCAATTATACCAGAATCTTTGGACTAATTGCAACTTAGAAGTAGTCCAAGATTTAAATTGATTTATAGTTCTACTGCCCCTCCGTCCTTGTCCACCGCTGACGTATCAAATATCCAGTATATCAATTAATTTTGTTTTCTATATAATCAGTAAATAAGATAATTACACATTAACAATTGATATATATATTAAGATTTGCTTACCGTAAGTATTTTAACATTTTTCCATAATTCAATTTCTATTTTATGTTGAAATACGTGAAACGTTCTAAGATTCATATTCTTCTGGAACTAGTTAGTAGTCCATAAGGGTAAATTCAATAATTTCTAAAGGTCTTTTGTTAGCGCAAATTAGAGGGAAAAGTAAAGAAATGTACATTTATTTGATAAAGAATTTATTAGCTACTAGCGTTCACTTCTTTCCTACCATATCAACTCCAACAAGGTATGTTATGTTTGAACATTTAATTGTTTATGATCGTGAATCTATGTGAAGATGGAAGTTCAACAAATTTGTATAAATCTGGATGTACAAGGGTATATCTACATGGCCATATAAACTTTTCATTTAGACATGCTTATAAGATATGTGAGTTTGTTTATTTCAAAATCATAATTAAAAATAAATTAAAATACAATATGTAATTACTGAAAAATGATTAAGATACACGAAAATAAGTTATTGTTTTTGCTTTCACTTTATTTCAAGTTTCATTCAATTAATCATATAATTTTTTATTTACTAAATTTACAATATAAGGATTAAAAACTATATATAATGTTTACATGTGTAAAATTGTTATTATAATAAATTTTAAAAACATGAATAAATAAATAATTAATAATTAGAAATATAATAAAATATTCAATTTAGTGCGTGCAGTTGGAGATGAATTATTGTTTTTACACTACTTTAGTGCAAGAGATCCATTAGTGTAGATTTGTGCGCTAAAGTAGTGCAGAGTCTTGTAGTTGCATTAATAAAATTAATAAATTGTTGGTATGAGATTTCTTTATAAAATTAAATACCTGGAGTTTTCGACAATCCATATGATTCACTATCTGATCAAAATAAACAACATTTTTATAGACGTGTCTATAAATAGTTAATCTTTCGTGATCCTTATGATACCAAGGATGACACAAGAGTTGCAAGTCGGTACGTACATCACATGTTATGCAGTAACAGTTCAAATTATTTTTGTGCTCATTATCATGGTATTGACATTTGTAGAGAAAACTCTTCTCCAAAAGGGAATGAACCCAATTCAGATAGCTGTCTTTTTTTTTTCTCATAAAAGCATGAAACATTAAATACATAAGAAATATCACTAAAACCAATTTGTGCACAGAAAAATGTAAATTGTTTTTTTTTTTTTTTTTTTTGCATTCCAGATTTTATGAAAAAATATTACGTAAAAACAAATGTACATATTTCCTAATTAATTTATTCATATAACTTCTTAAAAGTTATGAAATGAAGTTTGCTAAAAGAAATCAGGGAAATACATACTCCTACACATTTAAACTAGTTAAATAAATTATAAAGAGTTTATTATTTAAATTTCCTCGTAAATTAGGCCATTCGGTAAAAACGGACTTTAATATTTCAGGCTAGCAATCCAAGATTTTATTTTACGGGCTTCACGAGTTTTGTCCAAATTAAGCCCGAATCACTCAATTGGGCAATTTTTCGTCAATTTTTACGTGCAATTTGAGCCTAATTTGTTTTTATATTTGAACATGTTGATAATATTTATACGCATGTATGCCAAATAAAAGCGCACAAAATGTTCTATTATATATATATATATATATATCTCATACGTACTAAGGAATACATTAGGACACATTAAAGAGAGATTTAATGTAAGAAGATTTATAAGAGCAACCCCAACACTACTCTAGACAAACGCTGACATTATTTTTAATTCTCCAACACAACGTCACATTTAATTTCATTTTGAAGATATGCACAGGCATTACACTGTGTAGCATTAAAGTATTTTTTCTTTACAAAAAAATATTTTGTGGTATAAACTATATAAAATTTGAGATAATATAAGTGTATTTTTCTCAACCTAAATTATAATATAAAAATATTTTAAGTAACACGGGTGGTAATTTGAATGACGAGAAAAGTAATATAAAAAATTAAAATTAACATGAGTGGTCATTTCTCAACATGGATAGTAAAAATTTGATCGGAAAACAATTACATAAAAATACTAATAAAGGACTAAAATACATGAAAATACAACATAAAACTACTGAAAATAAATTAAAATATTTGAAAATAAAATATGAAATTACTGAAAATTTATTAAAATACATGAATTTTCTTTTGTTTTCATTTTCTTTAAGTTTCATTCAATTAATCATATAATTTTTAGGGGAATTCTATACACACCCCAAACATTTCTAAACACACCCCATCTACACACACATTCATTTTTTTTATTATTTTAATGTTTATGTCTATTGTTGGGGTGTGTTTAGTATTTTTGGGGTGTGTATAGAATTTCCCTAATTTTTATTTATTAAATGTAGAATATAAAAATTTTAAAATTATATTAAATATAATATGTGTGCAAAAATATTAAACATGATTAAATAAATTAATTTATAATCAGAAAAATAATGTAATATTCATTTTTAATGCAAAAATTAATATGTGCTGAAGATGAAATACTATTTCTACACTACTTTAGTGGGGGAATTGCACTACTTTTGTGCATGTTCTGTGCTAAAGTAGTATAGAGTACTCTTGGAGTTGCTCTAGTAAAATAAATAAATTGTTAGTATGAATTTTCTCTATAAAATGAAGTACCTGGATGTTGCGATAATCCATATGATTCTCCATCTAATTAAGAGGAAAACCATTTTTATAGACGTGTTTATAAATAGTTAATATCTCATGGTCCTCATGACGACCAATGAGACATGCAAGTCGACGCATCACAAGGTATACAATAATGGTTCAGATCATTTTTGTGTTTATCATCATCATAGCGACATCTATAAAAAAAACCTATTCTCCAAGAAGGATTGAGCCCAATTCGAGTAGCACTCTGTTTTTGACCATATGATCAACCTATAAAATTATAAAACAATAGATACATAAGAAGTATCTATAAACTCAATAAACTACAAAATTAAACATTATTTCGCGCCAATTATATAATTCTTTAAAATTAATGATAGTTTTGCTATCTCATCGAAATGTATAAAAAATAAGAAGCTAAAATATCTTAAATACAATTTCAAACATGTTGCATAATTTGATGAGAAGAGGAACTCATCTATTCAGAGAGATGAAATTGAGTTTTAGAGAAGTACTTTTTTTTGGTATAAGTAAATTTGAGATTATGTGAGACTATTTTATAGCTGGCACTCTATGTTAGGACTAGGAAGATTGATAGTATGTTGAGCAAAAAAAAAAAATCAACAACACGATGCAATCCTCTTTTTGAAAAGCAAATCTAAAAATTATTGAGATGCTTGATGATGTTACGACAACTTGAAATTATCACTCCTAAGTCTAAAAAAGTCTTCATCATTTGTCAACAACAAATGTTACACCCATCTCAAAACTAATATGATCATCCCTGTGATTTTTATCCACGTTAAAGCCCACTTAAAACCAATAGCCTATGCTTCCTGAAATTTCAAGATAGAAATTAGAACATGTCCTCCATTATTTCATAAAGTCATGATTATAATTCCTATAAAATTATAAAAGTGAGTTAGACACTTGATTTGAACTATGATCGTTATGAAGATGACAAGCAACTATTTTTCCATGTAAGAAACTAAAAGACATATATTTATTAAATGAATATCGAGATACAGGCTTCCAGATCACATAAGTTTGCAGTTATATCCCCAATGAACCATGATATATCAAGTTACTATTAAGAGATTTAAGCAATATAAAACAAAATACATTTTCCATGAATAGAAATATTCTCCGCAATAAAAGTAAAATTGCATGCATCCAATAAAAACATGTAACACGTTTTCCATCCCGTCAACATCGATCATCCTTCTTCCTTGTATGATTTGTCAGGCGAGGAAGATAATATTTAAATGAACGCCAAATAAATGCACACGAGATGTTCTATGATACACACGTATATATGTGTGTATCACATGCATACTATCAGGAGTATGTTAGGACACATTAACAAGAAATTTAATGTAAGAAGATTTGTAAGAGCATCCCCAACACCACTCTAAACAAGCGTCATTTTTTATTCTGCAGCATAGCGCTACATTCAATGTCAATGTGCAGATATGCACAGTGTGGTACTACATGTGCCACCACACTATGTAACGTTAAACTATTTTTTTTCCTTTTGTTTTATTTTTTGGGATAAACTATATTAAATTTGAGAATAAATATCACATATAATTGGAATGTAATATCTTTTTAATCATGCCAAAAAAATAAATATCCAGATATTTTTCATTTAATGCCACTCTAGTGAACGTGTAAATATTTCATAATGATGAAACAAAAGAAGAAAACAAAATTCTCATCAACTCACACATTTAAGAAATTCAATTATCAATCCATCACAGAGTACTTCAAGTAGCTTCACAACTAACCTTCATTCATAAGGATCCAAAAGATCTGAAAACACAAAAAGATTCATTCATAAAGATCCAAAAGGTTTAAAGTAAAATAGTAGATGCACGAAGCTTCATGATATGATGGATGAACAAATTCATAAAAACACCATTATTTATGAAACTTATTAGATATATAAAGTTTCAGGCAAATGAAATTTTAGATAAATGGCCCCCTGCGAGGCACTCCCTTTCTACTGCGCTTGCTGTTCTTCTGTCCAACCTTTTCCCGTTTTTGTGATGTCTCAACGTTTGGATTCGACTGAATCTAGCAATACAAAATATATATGTATATATATATATATATATACTTAGTTTGAAGAAAAAAAACTTAAACATGATCATGTTGAATGGAATCTAATTAATGATATTTCTTTAATGTGAGAGTGATTCTATTGTTAAACTTACACTTTGATACCATTACTACCAAAAATGAAATTCATATGCATGTTCGTTACATTTCTCTATTTGATTAGAGAAATTAATTAAGATGTAAATAGTGAACAAAATTAAAAATTACCTTGCATGTAATAGAACAAAAACGAAATTGATCAGGATTTTTGAGCTTTCTTTTTCAAACACGGCAAGCTCCATTGCCTTTAATGAGTAGACCAGAACCCTTATGAGGGAGAGGAGTTAAGGTTATCACCAACTTATTGTTGCATTTGTAAGACTGCAAAATTGAAAAAAATAAAGAAAGAAAAAAATTCACAAAGATCACAACATAATTAATAAGTGTTTCAACAACACATTTATCAACAACACATTTTACGCACATCTCAAAATAATCATGTGATCATGCTCCATGGTTTTTATCCACGTTAAAGCTCGCTTAAGACCAATAGCATCTGATTTCGGAGAATGCAAGACAGAAAGCGTCCCTCATGATTTCATAAAATCATGATTATAATCCCTATAGAAAAGTGAGCTAGATACGTGATTCGAACTATGTTTAGCAGGAATGTGTGAGCAACTATCTATTCATGTAAGAAATTAATTAAAAGGCATATGAACAACATTAAAATAATTTAAAGACATATATATCAAGTTACTGTTAGGAGATTTTAGCAACCTAAAACTAGACGAAATACTCAACATGATTAGCAATATTCTCCACAAAATCAAGTATACCCACCTCAAGCTAACAACTAAGAGTAAAATTGTATCCAATAAAAATATGTAATGTATTTTCCATCACATCAACATCAACCTCCTTCCTTATAAAATTTGTCCGCCAATTAAAAGCACACGAGATACTCTATTATATATATATATATCATACTTACTATTAGGAGTATTAAGAAACATTAAAGAGAAATTCAAGGTAAGAAGATTTGTAAGAACAACCACAACACTACTCTAGTCAAACATCTGGCGTCATTTTTAATTCTCCAGCATAGTGTCACCTTCAATGTCATTATGTAGATATGCACAGTGTAAGCACCACATTATGCAGCGTTAAACTATTTTATGTTTTTATTTTATTTTATTTTGTGGGATAAACTATATAGAATTTGTGATAATATAAGTGTATTTTTGTTAACCCATATTGTAATATTAAACATTTTAAGTAACACGGGTTTTACGTTAGTTTGAAAGACGTGATAGTAATTTAAAAAATTAAAATTAACATGAGTGATCATTTCTCAACATGGATATTTTAAATCATAGAATCGGAAACAACCACAAAAAATAATTTATAATAGATTAAAATACATATATGAAAATACAACATAAAATTATTGAAAAATATATTTAAACACATGAAAATAAAATATATATGCAATTATTGAAAATTGATTACAATATATGAAAATAATATATTTTTTTTACTTTACTTTAAGTTTGATTCAATTAATCATATAATTTTTTATTTATTAAACTTAGAATATAAAGAGTGAAACTATACTAAATAATGTACACCTGTGTAAATAGTTTAATCAAATATAATAAACCTAGAAACATGATTTAATAAATTAATAATTATAAGTATAATTGAATATTCACTTTTAGTGCAAAATTTAGTACATGCTAGAGATGAAATGCTGTTTTACACTACTTTTGTACAGATTCTACAATTGTGCAGATTGCTCTAATAAATAAATAAGTTGTTAGTATGAGAGTTTTCTCGATACTTACTTGGATTTCGCGACAATCTATATAATTCTCCATCTGATCAAGAGGAATAACATTTTGCTAGACGTGTCTATAGACAATTAATATCTCATGGTCCTTATGATGACCAAGACTGACTGACACACGTACTGCAAGTTGACACATCACAAGATATGCAATAGCGGTTCAGCTCGTTTTTTTGCTTATCATCATGGTAGTGACACCTACAAAAAAACGTCTTCTCTAAGAAGGAGTGAACCCAATTCTGGTAGCTATCTTTTTCTACCATGCGATCAACCTATAAAAGTATAAAACATTAAATGCATAAGAAATATCAATAAACTTAACAAAATGTAACCGTCTTTTTTTTTATTTACATTCAATATTTTATAAGAAAACATCACGTACATAAAAAGGAATGTAAATGTTTTCCTAATTAATTTATTCATATATATCATCTTATAAGTTATGAAATGGAATTCCATCTAGAAATCAGGGAAATACAACTTCTACTCCTACATATATAAACTAGTGAAATAAATTATAAAGCAATGAATAGATATAATAAGATCAACCCAATTCAGATAGCTCATGTCTTCTTTTTTTTTTTTTTTTTTACTCATAAGATCAACCTATAAAAGCATAAAACATTAAATACATAAGAAATATCACTAAAACCAATATTGTGCACACAAAAATATAAATTTTTTTTTTTTTTGCATTCCAGATTTTATAAAAAAATATTACGTAAAAAGAAATGTACATGTTTTCCTAATCAATTTATTCATATAACTTCTTATAAGTTATGAAATGAAGTTTGCCATGTAAAAGAAATTAGGGAAATACATACTCCTACACATTTAAACTAGTGAAATAAATTATAAAGAGCTTATTATTTAAATTGCCTCATAAATTAGGTCATTTGGTAAAAACAGACTTGAATTTTTCAGGCTAGCAATTCAAGACTTTATATTATGGGCTTCACGAGTTTTGTCCAAATTATTCCCGAATCACTCAATTGGACAATTTTTCATTAATTTTTACGTGCAATTTGAGCCTAATTTGTTTTTATATTTGAACAGATTGATAATATTTATATGCACGTATGCCAAATAAAAGCACACAAAATGTGCTATTATATATATCGCATACGTACTAAGAAATACAATAGGACACATTAAAGATAAATTTAATGTGCAGCCCCAACACTACTCCAAACAAGCACTGACAACATTTTTAATTCTCCAGCACAACGCCACATTTAATGTCATTTTGAATATATGCACAAGCATCACGCTGTGTAGCATTAAAGTATTTTTTTTCTTTACAAAAAAATATTTTGTGGTATAAACTATAGAGTTTTTTTTTTTTTTCCCTGTAAATTAGGGGGTCTGGCAGTTTTGTACAGAAATTTATCGGGCTGGCAATTTTGCCCTGTATTGATCTGAAATTATGCAAATCTTGCCCAATTTAAGCCCGAACCTCTTATTTGGGCCGAAATTGCACGTGCCAAGCACGTTTGGCCTAAAATCCGGCCCATTCGGGCTAAAATCCGCCACGTGGTATTATTCTGCTTGCGTGGTAGAAAAAAAATGAAATTATTTCCACCTGGAAATTCGCACTCAAAAAAAGGGGAATGAACTATTTCCCCCAAATCAAACTAGCCTAGCCCTAATTTCACCCTAAAACCCACAGAACACTCCTTGCGTGAAACCACGACGACGATCGGCCACCCATTGCTGCCGACATTGCCGAACCAAATCCCAGTGATCTAAAGAAACTATTCCAGGTAATTTCTCATCTCGGTAATACTTGGTGGTCCTGTAGGTAGTATAATCCTTGTGCGATGAAAACTTATGAGTGAAATGGATTTTCATGGAATGACACAGATTGAACATCAATAGCATCTCAAACTGCGAAATGTCATATAAAATAGGTGATATGGTCTGCAATTGTGGAATAAGAGTTGTAATTCGCACTTCTTGGAGTAATGAAAACCCGGGAAGAAGGTTCAATTCTTGCCTCCACTATAATGTAAGTAAACATGTTCTTGTTGTCATTTGCATTTAAAATGCCTTGTTTTTGGTTGAATCTTGAGTAATTTGAAAAACCCTGTTTTTGTTGTTGTGTTCCAGAGAGGTGAATATGGTTTTTTTGCTGGGGAGGACCCCCCAATGTGTGGTAGATCAAGAAGTGTGGTAGATCAAGAAGTATGCTCATCATGCACAAGTCTAACCCTAAAGCTTTCCTCATCAGGCACTTTCAATAAATTCACCTTCCACCCACAACTACTAACAGCACACCTTGCATAGCACCTATAGGGATCACTCTTAGTAAATTTTAGAGTCCTATGTGTTTTTACAGCCAGAGAATCTATAGCTCTTTTAAATTCTGCCTTAGTACTAAAAGTTAATCCCACACTAAAAACAGGATCATAAACACATTCAGAATTGAAAAGGGGGTAAGATGGTTGCCTATCCTCACCATCAGAATCTTTATATTCATCAAAATTGTGCCCAACATGAACTATATCATCATCACTTTCAATGCCCTCACCCTCTGCCTTTTCAATTTCAGGCCCCTTACCCTCAATGCCCTCTGCCCCTTCAATTTCATCACACTCATTTTCATCATCACTAGTCATGGCAAAGTCATCTTCTTGAATATCATCGTTTTCACAAAGTTCATTTTCTTCATCAACATCCAGTTCATTCATTAAGTCATCAACATTCTCATTCAGTGTTTTGCCCATTAACTCAGGAAATTCAGCATACATCACCTCATCTACTACATCTACAGCTTGCTTCTCAAGTTTTTTAGCATAAACATTCAAATGTTTTGCATGTACATGTTTTAATGCCATTTCCCTAAACACAGCATCACAATGTAGAAGCCTAAACCCATTGTTCTGAATTACATAGAATCTCCTATCCCATTCTCCTAATTCTACTTCAGTCCACCTATGCAAATCCTCTACTTCAACATGTTCAGCTTCAACATAATCATATTTAATATATGTCCCACCCAAATATGAAGCCCCATTTGAAATGCTAAACTTACCTCCATAGTGAATGACAAGAGTGATGAAATTGTGCTCCTTGTCTGCCAATTTGCAAACCAAAAAAATAAATTATTACATACAGTCAACAATTTAGTATACACATCACTAAATATTGACTTTCCAATGGACCACCATCTCTGAATTAGGGTTTAGGACCACATTAAACAAAAATTATCTAACTGACATTTTTACTGCAACTTCAATAAATACCCTATGTGGACCAACTCAATAAAGAAACCCCACCCACACCCACCAACAGAATAAAGAAAACTAATTGAGTGCGAATTTCCAGGTGGAAATAATTTCATTTTTTTTTCTACCACGCAAGCAGAATAATACCACGTGGCGGATTTTAGCCCGAATGGGCCGGATTTTAGGCCACACGTGCTTGGCACGTGCAATTTCGGCCTAAATAAGAGGTTCGGGCTTAAATTGGGCAAGATTTGCATAATTTCAGATCAATACGGGGCAAAATTGTCAGCTCGATAAATTCCTGTACAAAACTGCCAGACCCCCTAATTTACAGAGCCAAAAAAATAATAAACTCTAAACTATATAAAATTTGAGATAATATAAGTGTATTTTTGTCAACCTAAATTATAATATAAAAATATTTTATGTAACACTGGTGGTAATTTGAATGATGTGAAAAATAATATAAACAATTAAAATTAACATGAGTGGTCATTTCTCAGCATGAATAGTAAAAAATTGATCAGAAAACAATTACATAAAAATACTAATAAAAGACTAAAATACATGAAAATGGAAAAAATTAAATTTTAATCTATTTAAAAAGCTACTGTCCAATTTTCGTCCACCATGAAAGCGGTTTTCAATTTTAGTCAAATTAAGCCAAAAATCGTCATTATTTGGTCCATTTTTGGCTTAATTTGACTAAAATTGAAAATTGCTTCCAGGGTGGTGGACGAAAGAGTGACAAAAATTGACCAAATAGTGACGATTTTTGGCTTAATTTGACTAAAATTGAAAACCGCTTACATGGTGGATTGGACAGTGGTTTTTTAAATTGATTAAAATTGAATTTAACCCACATGAAAATACAACATAAAACTACTGAAAATAAATTAAAATATTTGAAAATAAAATATGAAATTACTGAAAATTGATTAAAATACATGATTTTTTTTGTTTTCATTTTCTTTAAGTTTCATTCAATTAATCATATAATTTTTTATTTATTAAATGTAAAATATAAAAATATAAAAACTATATTAACTATAATATGTGTGAAAAAAGGTTAATAAATTATAATAAATTTTTAAAACATGATTAAATAAATTAATAATCAAAAATATAATGAAATATTCATTTTTAGTGCAAAAATTAATATGTCCTGGAGATGAAATACTATTACTACACTACTTTAGTGCGGGAAATGCATTACTTTTGTGCATGTGATGTGCTAAAGTAGTGTAGAGTGTTAGAGTTGCTCTAAAAAAAAAAAATTGTTAGTAAGTTTTCTCAATAAAATGATGTACCAGGATGTCGCCATAATCCATATGATTCTCCATCCAATTAAGAGGAAAAACATTTTTATAGACGTATCTATAAATAGTTAATATCTCATGGTACTCATGACGACCAATGATGACACAAGACCTGCAAGTAGACACATCACAAGGTATACAATAACGGTTCGGATCATTTATATGCTTATCATCATCATGGCGACATTTCTAGAAAAACATCTTCTCCAAGAAGGAATGAACCCAATTCGAATAGCACTCGTTTTTTTGACCATATGATCACCTCCTTCTTTATTTTTTTTTCCATCGTTTCAGAAACTGAGGGAATTTACTGCTTTATTTAAATTGTTGTTCCGTTTCTTCTTGTTCGAACTGCCGGAACCCTCCGCTGCCGCCGCTGTCGTCGGCGGCGCCTCTCCGATCTCTTTTTTCCCTTTCTCCACTCACCATCCCCCTCCAATCTTTTCCCCTGCAATCAATGGATATATAGATACATACACACATAGATATAGATACATGTATATATGTATATCTGCCTTTTTCCTCTCTCTCTCTCTAGCTGATCTGCCGCCGCCGCTGGGTACGTGTGTAGCGCTGCCGTGCCGGTGGCGCTGTGTATCGCGGTGTGTGTGTGTGTGTTGGAGGTGTGTGTGTGTGTGGATTGTTGTGTTGTGGGATGGTGGCGCCGCCAAAAGTGGCGGCGCCGTGTCTATGGGGTGCCGGCGACGGGCCTGTCGCCGGCAGAAGCGGCAGCGAATGGATGGAGGCGGCGGCTGAGGGAGGGTGACGGGTAGGGAGGGTTTGGGGGCTGGGGTGTTAATTTAAGAATTTGATTAATTGCAGGGGCTAAATTGCAAAATCCCCAATTCTACCTTATTCATGTTTCAGCCCCTGAACTCTTGCATATTTATTATTTAGCCCCGGCAGATTATAGTAGTACTCCCTCCGTCCCACTATTTTCAGCTTACTTGCCATTTTCAGTTTGTCTCAGTTAAATCTGTCAGCCCCAAAATGACAAAGAAAATTTTACTCTCTTACCCCTCCATTTCTTTCATTTTACAATTTTTGCATTCAAAAAGTTTGTTTAAATTACAAAATTATCACTCAAAAATATTAAAATAACACATTCAATCAAAGTCAATAGTTTTTTCTTAACATCTGTGCCGATCAAAGTAGGCTGAAAATAGTGGGACGGAGGTAGTATAATTTTAGCTCCTGGACTTTGCTGAAATTACAGAAAGACCCCTGAACTTTATTAATTTGTAGAATGACCCCAGAACCTTGCAAAAATATTATTAAGACCCCAGGATTTAATAATTAGTGTATTATGTACCCTATAATCTTATAAATGTTAATTTTAACTCAAAGTAGTATACAAGTGACGATTTCAAATTATAAGTAAGAAAAATCCTAGGATTAGGGTTACAGTTACGTCAAACTCTGATATTAGTAAACCCTAATTTTGGAGACGTCGATCATAGACACTTTAAAAGAATTAAACATATATGAATTATTCCATTATTGGGCCCTTAAATTAAACTCTATATTTTATAGGAATTACGAACGAAGGGTTGGAGTAAAGACACACAAGACTAGAAAGTTTTGCAGGAACTACTACTGTTAAAGGTGGGGGTAAAAGTCTTATCTGCTTTACTAATTGTGCAGATGAATATATGGGTTCTTTGATATATGGATTTGAATTGATTAACTATATGTTATAAGTACAATTTCTATATTGATGAGGTGCTAAAGATTTCCAATGTTATATGCGATATTAAATGTGAATGAAAATGACAATGTGATGGTAAATGTGAATGTGAATGTTGAACGGTACGGTGAACCTTAAATTGTGAACCTCAAACAGTGAATGCAGAACGGTAAATGTTGTGTCTTGAATGGTAAATGTGAATGTTGATCGCTAAATGTTTAAATGTTTATTAAGTGTGAAATGATTGTGAATGTGCATGCGTATGAAGAGGTGGGTTCCCAATGACGGTTATATATTTTCTGGAATTAAAGCTCCAGACGATGGGTATTTATTGACGGTTACTTATATTTACTTGATTTAAAACTCTAGATGACGGGTATATATTGATGGCTCTATATTTATTGGATTTAAAACTTCAGATGACGGGTATATATTGACGGTTATATATTTACTGGAATTAAAACTTCAGATGACGGGTATTTATTGACGGTTATTTATATATGCTGGACTAAAGATTCCAGATGACGGCTATATATTTACTGGATTTAAAACTCTAGAAGACGGGTATTTATTGACGGTTATATATTTACTAGATTTAAAACTCCAGAAGACAAGTATTTATTGATGGCTATATGTTTACTGACATAAAACTCCAGTTGATGGATATTTATGGATGGCTATATATTTAATACTAGACTTAAAGACTCCAGAAGAGGTTATATGTTATTTTTTGATGTTAAATGTTAAATGCGAAGGTAACATATATGCATGCGCTTTTACCTCCGTTGAGTGCTTCTTTCTCGCACTCACCCTATATCTTTTAAATATACAGAAACTCTGGAGTCGGGGAAGGAGGAATAGAAATATCCTATCTTTTGCATGTATATAATTACTGCATACTCTAAATACCCTTGCTGGTATATATTTTAATGTTTTGACTGTAATACGGGACAAGAACTTGTTTTTTTGTATGTTGAACGTAGGTAACTGTTTGGGTTTTTCAAGGGTTGTCATTTGAAATATTTTTGCTACATCTTCGTTTTGGACGGAACTTAAAGATTGTTGCACGCCGTTTTAAAATTGTTGCGTTAACTCTGTTTATTTGAAAATTATATGAAAGGTGTTTTATTCCGCTGTTGTTAAAATGGGACGTGACAGTTAAACTATTTTTTTTCCTTTTTGTTTTATTTTTTGGGATAAAATATATTAAATTTTGAGAATAAATATCACATATAATTGGAAATATGTTTTTAATTATGCCAAAACAATAAATATCCACATATTTTTTATTTAATGTCACTCTAGTGAACATGTAAATAATTTCATAATAACGAAACAAAAGTAGAGAACAAAATTCTCATCAACTCACACATTTAAGAAATTCAATTATCAATCCATCACAGAGTACTTCAAGTAGCTTCATAACTAACCTTCATTCATAAGGATCCAAAAGATCTAAAAACACAAAAAGATATATTCATAAAGATCCAAAAGGTTTAAAGTAAAATAGTAGATGCATGAAGCTTCATGATATGATGGATGAACAAATTCATAAAAACACCATTATTTATGAAATTTATTAGATATATAAAGTTTCAGGCAATTGAAATTTTAGGTAAATGGCCCCCTGCGAGGCACTCCCTTTCTACTGCGCTTGTTGTTCTTCTGTCCAACCTCTTTCCGTTTTTGTGATGTCTAAACGTTTGGATTCGACTGAATCTGGCAATACAAAATATATATATGTATATATATATATACACACTTAGTTTGAAGAAAAAAAAACTTAAACATGATCATGTTGAATGGAATCTAATTAATGATATTTCTTTAATGTGAGAGAGATTCTATTGTTAAGCTTACATGCACTTTGATACCATTACTACCAAAAATGAAATTCATATGCATGTTCGTTACATTTCTCTATTTGATTAGAGAAATTAATTAAGATGTAAATAGTGAACAAAATTAAAAATTACCTTGCATGTAATAGAACAAAAACGAAATTGATCAGGATTTTTAAGCTTTCTTTTGCAAACGCGGCAAGCTCCATTGCCTTTAATGAGTAGACGAGAACCCTTATGAGGGAGAGGAGTTAAGGTTATCACCAACTTACTGTTGCATTTGTAAGACTGCAAAATTGAAAAAAATAAAAAAAGGAAAAATTCACAAAAATCACAACATAATTAATAAATTGTTTCAACAATACATTTTACGCACATCTGAAAATGATCATGTGATCATGCTCCGTGTTTTTTATCCACGTTAAAGCTCGCTTAAGACCGATAGCATTTGCTTTCGGAAAATGCAAGACAAAAAGCGTCCTTAATGATTTCATAAAATCATGATTATAATCCCTATAGATAAGTGAGCTAGATACGAGATTCGAACTATGCTTGGCAGAAATGTGTGAGCAACTATATATCTATTCATGTAAGAAATTAATTAAAAGACATATAAACAACATTAAAATAATTTAAAGACATATATATCAAGTTACTGTTAGGAGATTTTAGCAACCTAAAACTAGACGAAATACTCAACATGATTAGCAATATTCCCCCCAAAATCAAGTATACCCACCTCAAGCCAACAACTAAGAGTAAAATTACATCCAATAAAAATATGTATTGTATTTTCCATCACATCAACATCAACCTCCTTCCTTATAAGATTTGTCAGGCAAGGAAGGTAATATTTAAATGCACGCCAATTAAAAGCACAAGATGCTCTATATATATATATATATATATATCATATACGTATGATAAGGAGTATTAAGACACGTTAAAGAGAAATTCAAGATAAGAAGATTTGAAAGAGCAACCACAACATTACTCTAGTCAAACATCTGACGTCATTTTTTATTCTCCAACACAACGCCACTTTCAATGTCATTATGTAAATATGCACAGTGTAAGCACCACATTGTGTAGCGTTAAAACTATTTTCTATTTTTTTAAAAGTTTTATTTTGTAGGATAAACTATATAAAATTTGTGATAATATAAGTGTATTTTTGTTAACCCATATTGTAATAATAAACATTTTAAGTAACACGGGTTTACATTAGTTTGAAAGACGTGATAGTAATTTAAAAAATTAAAATTAACGTGAATGGTCATTTCTCAACATAAATAGTTAAAATCATAGAATCGGAAACAATCACATAAAACAATTTATAATAGATTAAAATACATATATGAAAATACAACATAAAATTACTGAAAAAATATTTAAACACATGTAAATAAAATATGTAATTATTGAAAATTGTTTACAATATATGAAAATAAGTTTTTTTTTTTTACTTTACTTTAAGTTTAATTCAATTAATCATATAATTTTTATTTATTAAATTTAGAATATAAAGAGTAAAACTATACTAAATAATGAAAACTTGTGTAAATAGGTTAATCAATTAAATAAACTTGGAAACATGATTTAATAAATTAATAATCATAAATATAATTGAATATTCATTTTTAGTGCAAAATTTAGTACATGCTGGAGATGAAATACTGTTTTTACACTACTTTTGTGCAGATTCTACAATTGTGCAGATTGCTCTAATAAAATAAATAAGTTGTTAGGATGAGAGTTTTCTCGATACTTACCTGGATTTCGCGACAATCCATATAATTCTCCATCTGATCAAGAGGAACAACATTTTGATAGACGTGTCTATAAACAGTTAATACCTCATGGTCCTTATGATGACCAAGACTGACACAGGTACTGCAAGTTGACACATCACAAGATATGCAATAGCGGTTCAGATCGTATTTTTGCTTATCATATGGTAGCGACATCTATAAGAAAACGTCTTCTCCAAGAAGGAGTGAACCCAATTCGGGTAGCTATCTTTTTCTACCATGCGATCAACCTATAAAAGTATAAAACATTAAATGCTTGAAATATCAATAAACTTAATATTGTGTAAGACAAAATGTAAACGGTCTTTTTTTTTTTTTAATTTGCATTCAATATTTTATAAGAAAACACTACGTACATAAAAAGGAATGTAAATGTTTTCCTAATTAATTTATTCATATATCTTCTTATAAGTTATGAAATGGAATTCCATGTAAAAGAAATCTGGGAAATACAACTTCTACTCCTACATATATAAACTAGTGAAATAAATTATAGAAAAACGAATAGATATAATAACAGTGAATGATACGCACTAAAATAATAATTGCATTATTGATTAGGAAACACTTTAAACATAAGTTTTTGTGTTATTGTTTTGAATATTTTCACCAAAGTCAAAGAAAATTCATCAAATATACATAGTGAATTGTTTTGAAAAATTGATTGAACCTAATTATCTAAAAATGTATGACAAAAGTGAACACCTTTGTGTCAACTAAAATTGAATAAGATTTTCAGCCATCTCATTGAAATGGATAAAAAAATAAAAAGCAAAAATAGTTGAAAACAATCGAACCTGTTGCATAACTTCATCAGAAGAGGAACTCATCTTTTTAGACTGATAATTAAAACTGATTTTTAGAGAAGTTTAATGTGAGATTATGTGAGACTATATTGTAGCTGGCACACTATTTTTCAAGGTGAAGAAACTCGTGATTGAACTTGATTTATATAGAAGATGAATTTGCCACACATAAGAATAAGATTATTATTATTGTTACTGTACTATTATTACTACTAGGTTTGAACCCGTGTGATCCACGGGCTTTATTTAATACTTATCTTATTTTTATGTTAAAGTAATATTTTTTTTTATATGTTAACAAATTTTTTTATAAGTGTGACATTTTTTATTTATCCTTAAAATAATCTTTCTTATTGTTCTTTTTTTCATTTGTTCTTTAGCACAAACTTGTTAATATGATTTTTTTTATATGTGTTTTAACTGTAACATTAAGTATTTTCATATTTTTCTGTAAAAAGTGTAGAATACATCTCACTTTTATGGCTCAAAAACATCTATTTTATTCAAATTTTATCTTTAACTGCACTCATTAATTGCTTTACATATTGGTTTCCTTTGTAATTTTTTTTGTTGTTTTGTTTTTTTTTTTTAATTTTAACCAATTGTTATATTTTTTGTTATAAAATTTTAATATAATTTCTTAATTGTTTAAGGGGTGTTTCGACTGGATGTGCACATCCGGATTTTGGATGACCAATATCCTAATTATGTTATTTATTTTGTTAAATTCTAGAATTCTAATTTTTTTTCTACTTTATCCATTTTCTTGAAATTTTAAAAACATTTGTTTTTTTTTTCAAAATAAAATAATAGGACATCATCTATTTTTCCTATAGTTCCCGATATGATATGATAAATTAATTATATAATCTTACTTTATAAAATCTCTTAACAAACCCAAACTTATCAAATTCCATCATTTTCACAATCCACTTTCAAACTTGCAAAATGTACTTATGTCTAACCCATACATATCCTAATTTTTTTAGCACATATTTTTGTTAATGTCAGAGTTTGAACTATCCTAAATGCTCTTTTTGTAAAATATTAGTAATTTCAATATTTCCATATTATCTTTTAATTGATATTAATGTTTTTTTATTTGACAAATAAAATATGTTTTAAGAAGGGACACTTGACATGCTTATAGATAGGTTTGAACCCATGTGATGCACGCACAGACTTTATTTAATACTTATCTTATTATTATGTTAAAGTAGTAATTTTTTTTAGAGAGATACCCCAAAAATACCATAAAAAATATAACACTTAACTAAATTAACACTCAATATAAGATTTTGACTTTCTTACCACAAAATATAACAACATATACTTTTCTACTACAAATTTTTGTGCAAAGACTAAAACCCCTTTTGACTTATTTTTGCAATTAAAACACTTTGCTAAATCCAAACCTTTTTTGCTATTTCCAAAATATATTTTTTCCAAGAATTTCCAATAAAACCCATTTGTTTATTTAACCCGATCCGAATCCGAAGATGGTATATAGGCTGGAAACCTTGCTAGTTGTATGCTGGGACTATTTACAGAGTCAAGACAGTCTTGATCTTGATCTGTTTATTTGTTCCAGACAGACTTGATAGGTGTAACAAAGCCACGTATCGCCTCGGAAAAAGATCCCGTGAAAATGGTATCAGAGCCTGGTTTTATTAAGAACTAAGTTTATATTTATTATATTTATCTATGATTAACTTTGGTGAGGAGAATTATTCGAGAAAGAATGGATCTGGACACATGTCCAAGATGTAGCTCTTACAGGGTGTATCGTCATATTTTGGCGATGAAACAACAAGAACATAGACAGAGGATAACGTTTTGGATTAACCAATACGTCCAAAGTCAGATGGCAGGAGACTCAGCAACATGGCTGAGACATTGCACCAAGCGAATAGATTACCACCGAGATCTCCTATGGATAAACCATAGGTTACAGGAGGATCTAGACACCTACGAGATGGAGAACCATCAGAGGCATAATTTCTGATGGAAGACCAGAATTGGAGAGAGATACTTCCAGATACCTCTAAGATTTCTTCAGATCTTAGAGAAATCCAGAAGACGGTGCAAAGTTATGGCGACCGCCATAAACATATACCGACACAAGTCCATCAGATCCAGAGCCAAATGGAGACGATGATGAAGATTCAACAAGAGACTCTTGAGATCGTTCATGATATTCAAAAAAGAGTCAAAAATCTGGAGAACCGACCAAGTTCATCCGGAGAAAGGAGACGTATAAATTTCGGAACAGTTCTCTATCTACACCGTGATGGGAAACCAACTGAAATTGTACGACCCATGACCAATGATGAAAAGCTCATTGCCATCATCAGAGGAAAATCCGTTACAAACAAGTAATGGACTTTGAGAGGATAAATCTGCAAGATCTAGAGGACTTAAAAGAATCCTTTGCAGGATTAAGTCTTATAGATCTAAAGATGAATGCAGGAGATGAATCTGCCTTGGTTACTCGTGATCAACAACAGCAGAGACCACCAGTCAATCCCAATGTAGCAGAAAGTTCCGGATCACATGAAGTGATGGATGAACGAATGCCGTACGTAGGGGATTTCACCACAGGAGAACATCCTATTGGTGTCAGAGGAACCCGGCTACGTTCCAAAAGGCCGAATCTTATGAATACGCCTTATGGAAAGTCACAGCTTGACCCTATACATCCGTATGGGTTGATGCTAAATTTGGATATTCCAGATTTCAGGAATCGTGAAATCCTTATTGATGATTGGGCATCGGCTATGAGGATTGCTGCAGGAACTCTCGATCTTACGAAAGACTCATTCATTTTATTACTTGAGATGAGTCTGGAAGGATCAGTTAAGATCGCGTGGGATATGACATCACCAGATATAAAAAAACAATGTTACAACTGGTGATTCATTGAAAACGATTGTTGATAATATGGCAAAATTATTCAAAATCCATTTTATCGGCATCGGATACTTTGAGGGAATAGAGGAAGAGAAAAGAAGAAGATATAAACAAGCCCTCTACAGCCTCGAGTTACATGATATTTGTCATATTGATGAATATATCAAGCTTTTCACCGAGTACAGATGGAAGTCTAAGGTGGAAGATCAAGAAGCTTCGCAATTATTCTTTGCGAAGATTCCAAGTCCCTGGAGAGAAATGTTAATCAGGGAATACAAGCAGGCAGATGACATGGATACAGTAGCTAGAAGGATGTCTTTCCTAAAAGCTAAGCTATCCGAATGGTGTCATCAGGCACAACTCTACAAGAACTACAAAAGATTAAGAGGAATCAATAAGATGGTTCCCTTATGTTGCGAAGAAAATAACATTCCAACAGTCGTTGGAGGTCAACCACGGAGGCATAAAAGCAGAAACAACGAAGCCATCCATACCACCGTGGAAGCAACAACAGGAGAGGCAATCGCCGGTCTTCATGGAGACCAAGGAGAGTTTGGTCAAAGCAAAAGGCCCGAAGTTACAAAACAGGGCAAAGGCCAACGCCAAACAGGAGAAGAACTTTTACAAGTTCTAATCAAGGAAGTACCAGCAGAACTCCAGGAAGGAGAACTTTCAGACGAGCTCACACCAGGGCCAATGAAAGTTTCAAAGACTGTAATTGCTAGACGTGCGGAGCAAGAGGGCATATCTCAACAGACTGCCCAGAAAACGAGAGACGAGGTATTAGACAGTTCGAGGCAACACCCGAACTTGAAGAAGTTGTCTACTATCAAGATCTCATACAGGTGTATCAATTTGAGGACATACCCTCAGATGAAAGCATCTATGAAGAAGAGATCTATTCTGAGGATGGAAGTGAATCCAGTTCAAAATCAGAGTGAAGAAGAAATTCTTCAAACAACGGAGAGAGAAGATATGTCAGGATATCTCTCCCACACTACGGTTTCTCATAAGACTCTAATGAGGATTATGAATGAAGATTCGAAGCTCCAGGTGTACGATGGTTTCACCATTGGGGCTATGGAAAAGGCTTTGGATAAGATTGGTTTTCGCAGCAGAAAACACCAAATTATCCACAGAGTGACTACCGGAGAGTTCGCCATCCTAATGGAGCTCACTGGTAATCAGATCGAGATGCAATTGATCCCTTACCAAGAAATACAGGAGATCAAAAGCAGAGTCAAAAGAGAAGTTGCAAATACACTCTCATGGATTCACATCGGAGCCATAAGAGTTGTTATTAAAGCAACCTTCAAAGAAGGAGTAGATTCGCCACTCAACCTGGCAATATGCGACAAGCGAATCTCAAATCTCAAGGATTCATACCTTGGGGCTGTCACAGGAAATTTGTGTGCAGGGAAATTGGCATTCAATGTCTATCCCAGGATTGCATACAATCTGGTAGATCAAGATTTCAACCGAGTCTTAACCCTTCATCAAGATTTCAAAAGAAATGATCTGATGAAAGAAGGGAACAGACCCTACTCGATCACATACAAGATTTCCTACACTCTTTCGAATACACATCATTCAGATGTATTCTTAAGAAAGGAATTCATTGAAATCCCAAGAATCTTTGAGGATTTTGCAAGGGTGGTTCTACCAGAACTCATACAATCTCCAACCATAAAGGAGATCGACATGAGAATCCAAGATCAACCCGTCTTCAACAAGAGCCAGAGTCTCAGAATTAAGCCTAGGCGAATGTCTTTCCAACAAGACAGGTTAATGAGTAGCAGCCGTTGGGAAGAAAAGAGACCGAGTACAATTCAACATGTCCCAGATGTTTTCAAAACACAAGGAGAGCTGAAGTGCCCGGAAGGATGGAGAGGAGTTGAAGTAATATTTGACATTACTCAAAGGGAAAATACACTTCCCTGTAATGCCCTATATTACCTCCAACAACCTATAGTCGGAAGATTTCAAGGAACCCTAAAAATGGGTGAAATAGAATTGACTATCGGAGGAGTTCCAGGAAGAATCTCAGATCAGTTGATACTGGGAATTGAATTTCTCGAGGAACACAAACCTTGGGAAAGATTACAAGATGGAATGGAGTTCACAGTGGCCAATAAACGATATAGAATCAGATGACCACTAGCCCATTCTCCATATACATTTCAATCGGAATGATATATGAGGAGTACAAGGCCGAGTATTTCGCCGCCTATATCGATTCAGGCGCAGGGATATGTACTGCAAAGCAGGAGGTTTTCCCTAAGGAAATCGGTGAAGATCTACCAGCTATCGCAGGGAGAGATTTCTCTAAAAGGATTCTTATCCTTAACCGAGGAATCAAGCAAGCGGAAATCATGATCGGTGGAGCAGGAGGTACCCCATGGTAGAAAGTCAAGATGCCACCAATCTATTTCCATGATACAGGCGCAGATGTATTGCTAGGTAACAATTTCCTACAAACATTCAAGCACTTTACACAGGAAAATGAGACGAGAAGGCTTATTTTCACAACCCTATGTGATCATAAGATTATTGTCCAAAGATTACAAGAGACATTCTACAGAAAAATGCCTATCACCTTTCGCAGCAAGCGTGGTGATGAAGCCAAACTTCGACATCCAAAAATGGCGGATAGAAGGAGATTTGGCGATGCACTTTTATCCTACCGACAATTTGGTCATACCAGACCAGGGACTAAAGCGTGGGATAATCATTTGTATTCTTTCAGGATACAACATGAAGAAGAAGTTCCTCCAATTGTTATTGCAGAATTACTGAGCCAATTGGAGAATCAGTCGAGTGAGATTTCTATAGATGAACAGATTTCACTCGAAGATATCAAGAAGAAGATTCAAAGGAATTATAATGAAAATCCTTTGGCATGGTGGAACAAGAATGAGCTCAAAGCATCCCTGAAGGTTAAAGCCGGAAAGGAACACGAGTTCGTAAGATTCAAGCCCATCCTTATGAACCAAGCAGATCGTGAGGATATGCAGAAGATACTTAAGGAACATCTGGAGCTTAAGCTTATCTCACCAGGAGTTTCTCCATACAGCAGCCCGGGATTCCTTGTTAGGAATCATGGAGAAATCAAGCGAGGAAAGCCAAGACTTGTTATTAATTACAAAGGAATTAATGACATCTTGGAGTTCGATGGATACTACATCCCGAGTAGAGAACACCTTGTCAACAGCATCAAAGGTGCTAAGGTATTCTCTAAGTTCGATTGTAAGTCTGGATTCTACCAGATTATGATGGAGGAAGGAAGCAAGAAGTTTACAGCTTTCTCCACACCACAAGGACATTATATCTGGAACGTGATGCCCATGGGATTGGCAAACGCTCCTCAGATATATCAGAGAAAGATGGATAATCTTTTCAAAGATTATTTCAGCTTCATGTTCGTATATATCGATGATATACTCATCGCATCCAGGAACATGAAAGAACATCTCAAGCATTTGGAAATCTTTTCAGATGTTTGTCACAAAGAAGGATTAGTGCTCTCAGAAAAGAAGGCAGTGATCGCTACAAGACAGATCGAATTCCTTGGAATTGAGATCGATGAATCTGGAATCATCCTACAAAGTCATATTGTGGAAAAGATTCAGGGATTTCCAGATATTCTCAAAGACAAGAAACAACTTCAAAGTTTTCTTGGAGTTGTCAACTTTGCTGGAATGTTTATAAACAATCTGGCAAATTACAGGAAGGTGTTTAGCCCATTACTGAAGAAGGATGCAAAATTCATCTGGGAAGATAAACACCAAGAAGGGATTAAGCAACTCAAGGAGGTTTGTAAACAACTTCCAAAACTTGCTATACCCCAAGACGAGGATGAACTGGTTCTTTATACAGACGCCAGTGACTATTGGTGGGCAGCTGTTCTAATGAAGGCTACACCAGATGGAGAAATGCCATGCAGATACTGCAGTGGGTTATTCACAGACAGTGAAGCCAAATGGCATATCAACGAGAAGGAGTTCTTCGCAGTCAGAAAGGCATTCAAGAAATGGCCTTTATTCTTACTTGCCAAGAAGTTCATCCTGAAGATCGATAATTCTAGTGTCAAAGCTTTTCTGAAAAATAAAATTGAATCTAAACCAGAAAAAGCTAGGATACAAAGATGGCAGGCTGAATGTCAATATTATGATTATGATATTGTCATTGTGAAATCTAATGAAAATGTTCTTGCAGATTTCCTAACACGAGATGGAAGGACACGTCGCTGACGAGGTCCTCAAACGAGTAAGACAGCTCAGGGAAAACCTAGAGAGCCTACAACGAGGCTTTGATACTTTATGTATCAATGCAGAAGTTACCCAGCGACTTCAACAGGCTGATCAGAGATCCGTCTCTGGTCTAATACGAGCATGCCAGAACGCACATGGACAATTGTTCAATGTGTTACAAGGGCCTATCCTTCAGGCTGCATCTCCAACGGTGCAAACGAGGGAAACAAGAGAACGGGTCTCTAACCCGATTGTTATGGATTCAAATACCATAACCGAGAGTTCTTCAGATGATGTATTCCTTGAGGATGCATCAACTGGGACAAATGTTGAAGCTCCGGTGTCAAAGCCCGAGTCTTCAAATCAACCCAGCACCTCTGGGGTCAAAGAGGGAGAGTTGAACCTAAGGCCACAGACTGGCAAAACTAAGGTTCAAACTAACGAGATTTTAGTTTCTTCACCTATGCTGGTTTACCAGAAGCAATGGGAGAAACTGATCACAAGACAGGGTATTCACCCAGAGAAGATGATTATCGATGTCTCTGGAAAATATCCTAGAGTTTGGATGAAACCTGGAAGTCATCCAAATGATGTACAAGAATGGTATAATTTTGGAGCACTTGCTTCAGTTTATACTATTTCACCAAGTTTCCCAGAAATTTCGAAATTACCGAAATGGATTGGGACAGCGGTACACGAGACTTGGGCCAATAATCCATATTTGGCCAGAGGAGATATGTTGGAACTGTATTTCTTTAGTGCAGCCCCAGAACCAGCTAAGAAGGGTTTCCATGAAGCCTTTCACTTCATCAAGCTCAGGAGACCAGACGGAAACGCTTTGAAGAATATCAAGGCGGTGAATCCGGAGGATACTCCAATTTTAGTAGGATCGTTTTCAGAAGATGACGCTTCTACTAGACGAGCATGGGGTCTTTGGGTTTGTCTAACTGAGGTGGACAAAGTCAAGTACCACTTCAAGTTCTTTCACAATTCAGCCAATGGATCTTTCATGCTGAATTCCATGACAGGAACTACTACAAGCTTTGTAGAGGATCTCTTTGAATCAAAAAGAAGAATCCTTTGGGAAAACAAGATTCCGGCAAGCAAAGAAACTTACCGGAAGTTCTGCAACATGGCACATATTGGCAGATGGAAAGATCAGGTTTGCCAAGCATGTCCGGAGCAGAAACAACCCGAGTTTGGGAAAGGGTTTCGACCCAAACCCGACAGACGAGAAAGAGGAGCAGAAAAGGACAAAGAGCCTGCTCAAAAGAAAAACTATCCGAGGGGTCCACGAAGGCCAAACTTCAAAGATTTCCCGACAGAGTAAGATGGGCTGAGTCACGCCCCACCAACATCACATGTGAGAAAGTCACGGGAAAGAAAAGTAGATTCCCCGACAAATTCACATGGGGTGAGTCACGAGAAAGGAAAAGCTGGCAATCACGGACTCAGTGGTTGATCCACTCACAAAAGGTGGACAGCTGGCTTAAGCAAATTTGAAATCCGAATTTCAAGTCCGGATTTCCATCTATAAATAGATCGAGCAGAAGGAAGCTAAGGACATCAAGTATTCTCCATAGTTTTCTTCAAAACAATATCTTTCTTGTAATAGTTTAAGTTTTTCTGAGTTTTAGTTTTAGTTTATGTATTTACGAGTTCCAGCCATCTCAATGAGAGGCTGATCCTATATTCTCCTCCCAAAAGGAGTTTATAGATGATGTAATAAATATTTATTAGTTCTTAATAAAAGAGAGGCTTTAGCTTCAACGTGTTTCCGTTCGATTTGTTTATCTGTTGGAAGGATCACCTTGTACACCTGGTGTAGGAAACGAACCAAGGTTGTGCTGGGCAGTTGCTGAAGGAGCTGGATAACTTGTAAACCAACTTCCCAGAGAGCGAAGTTGAACAGTGAGGAGTTGTTCGTAAAACGGTTTAGGGGCAGTGATTTTCCAGCTGTGGTGTTGCGAGCCACCTCACCCGGTGCTGTGCTGGTCGAAGAAAGATATGATCTCCAACGGATTAATTTATTTTACGGAAGCATGTTGGGCCTGATTATGTATTGGATTAAAATGAGGATTTGGGTATAAAATTAAATGGTGTGGAAGATGGAAACTTTTGGTAGCAAATATAATTTGGAAGTTTGTGAAAATTGGAAGTTTGTGAAAATGTCAAAAGGTTTAATAGTGTTTGTGGTAGTTAGATATAATATTTTATGTTTTATGGTAGAAAAGTAAGTATTGTTATATTGGGTGTTAGAAAAGAGTAAGTGTTATAGATATTATGGTAGAGTTGGCTATTCACTCTTTTTTTTATATGTTAACAGATTTTTTATAAGTGTGACATTTTCTATTTATCCTTAAAATAATCTTTCTTATTGTTATGTTTTTCATTTGTTCTTTAGCACAAACTTGTTAATATGGTTTTTTTATATGTGTTTTAACTGTAACATTAAGTATTTCATATCTTTCTGTAAAAAGTGTAGAATACATCTCATTTTTATGGCTCGAAAACATCTATTTTGTTCAAATTTTATTTTTTACAGCACTCATTATTTGTTTTACATATTGGTTTCCTTTGTAATTTTTTTGTTGTTTTGTTTTTATTAATTTTAACCAATTTTTATATTTGTTATTATAAAGTTTTAATATAATTTCCCAATTGTTTAAGGGGTGTTCGACTGGATGTGCAAATCTGGATTTTGGATGACCAATATCCTAATTATGTTATTTATTTTGTTAAATTCTATAATTCTAATCTACTTTATATCCATTTTCTTGAAATTTTAAAAACATTTGTTTTTTTTTTTCAAAATAAAATAATAGGACATCATCTATTTTTCCTATAGTTCCCGATATGATATGATAAATTAATTATAATCTTACTTTATAAAATCTCTTAACAAACTCAAACTTATCAAATTCCATTATTTTCACAATCCACTTTCAAACTTGCAAAATCTATTTATGTTTCAACCCAAACATATCCTAATTTTTTTAGCACCTATTTTTGTTAATGTCAGATTTGAACTATCCTAAATGCTCTTTTTGTAAAATATTAGTAATTTCAATATTTCCATATTATCTTTTTTTTTCTTGAATCTTACAAATAAATTTCTTTCTAAAGTTATTTTTTAATCTGAACTATCCTAAATGTTCTTTTGTAAGGTATTACTATCTTCAAACATCTTTTTTATTTATTTGTTTTAATTCAATGAAAAATAGTAGTATATTTACTCTTCAAAAAAAATTGTTTTTTTTTTTTTTGCATAAGAATTTCATTTTATAAAGGTTTATGTAACATTGTTGTATAGTTTTTGTTTTCTTTTTATAAGAATTTCATATTATATAGGCTTATGTAACATTGTTGTTTACTTTTTTTTTTTTCCTTTCAAATTGAAATGTTGGACAAATAATTATTCAAATTTGGAAGCAAAGATTTCATGTAGTGGAGAACAATACAACATTAGCAAACATTAGTAACTTACATATTTATTTTTTGTTGAGTAGTGAGGTGAGTATTTAATTGATATTAATGATTTTATATTTGACAAACAAAATATGTTTTAAGAAGGGACACTTGGCATGCTTATAGAGCTCCAAGTGTCATCACTTGAGAGTGTCAAACCACACTTTTATATATATAATTTCCTTTCTTTATAACAATGGAATGCAACATTAATTGAAACTGCTCAACATGATGACAACTTTTGTTGGGCTGTTAAAGAAATTGTATTGGTGTAATGCAATAAATTATTTTCCTCATATATTCATTCCGATTACATTAATTTTGTAATTTTTCATATAGTTGGATTTTGCATTAATTATTTCAAAGCATGCTTTGACTCAATTTTTCTAAAAGATTTCGTTCGATTTTTGAAAACAAGGGATATAAATTAAAATATATACTATATTAGATGAAATAAAAGTGATGGTCAACTATAATAAATTTTAAAAAATTAATAAATTATACATAGACATAGAGAAAAAGAAATACACATTTATTAAATCAATCTATTCAAAGGATATATACGAAAAAAGGTAAATAATTGGATGAGAACATTACTGCTCTATAATAAATTAATAAATTATAAGACATCTCTATATATATCTAACTATGGATCAACCATGTCTTCGTCATTTCTTTTTTATGAAACAATTAATAATAATAATTTATTAGTAAACTCTGAATAATCGTAGAAAATCACTTCTATTATGAAATGAGGTGACTAAATCACTCTGATGGACTAGGTAACAAATGAGAGTGACATGCAAACTCATAAGTGAACTCGTTTTGTCGTTTAACATTCTATATGCAAAAGACAAAAAAAAAAAAAAAAAAAATCTTCCTATGCGCTTTAACAACTAAACAAAATTCGATCAACTATATCCCTTTAATGTTAGTAAATGTCATAACCACTTCTTGAACGTCAAGTTCAAAACAACATTTTGTGATACCTCATTCCACGAACCGACGAAAGAGCCTTAAGCAACGCAATCATTTATCCCTCTCGTACCTCCAACACTCTAAAGAAGAAGACAATTTTGCATATAATAAAGTGTCCATTTTCATCTTTAATGAGAACCACTCCAGCCCCAACATTAATTTACCCTATTCCCTAAATAATATTATGCATTTTAAGGTAAAAACGTGTTAACTTAACCATTCCTCAACTCATAAGTTCTACAATTCTTACTCAAAGGATCCAACACTCTTCTCACTGTCAACCATGCATCCAAATTAAGTATCACATACCTTGAAAAGCGTACTTTTTTCATCAAAGTGTTTGCTCTCGTAATACATTATGTTATCTACCTCCAAATAACCCAATGTAACACCGAAATTAATCCCTTTTTTTTTTCAACGAAATTTTCCTATGCAAAGAAATGTCACAGCTTTTTGTAGTCAAACACACTTTCAGTTGCTCTATCCACTAGTTTCAAAAAAGCCACCACCCAATATTTTCTAGCAAAAAGACATATGATGAAATTATTGCCAACGATTCTCTCAATCCCTATTGCAAAGAGCATACAAGCCAAGACTTGAAATATCAGCACCACACAATCTTTCTTTATTCGAGAGAGAACCCTTACATGCGATTTAAAAGAAATTAATTACATACTTTAGGAGGAACTTACAGATTTCTTAAAATGTTCGTTATTTATAGAAAATAAACATTCCATGCAAACCCAATAACAAGGTCGGCCCTGAACTAGGATGAGGAGGTTGACGGCCTAAGATCCCATTTCTCAAGGGGACCCAAATTTACATCATCAACTATTTAAAAAATATTAATAATATATATTAATTATAAAGTTATTTTCTCTAAAAATCAACAATATTAAAATATATAACTATTACTGTTATGTTATTATTATTAAGGTTAATTACAATATTATAAAATTAAAAAATTAATCAACAAAAAAATAAAGTTATTTGTTCATACATATAATTACAAATTATTTCAATAGTTAAATACTATATTAATCAAAATTAATTATATTTTATAATAACTTAGATGGGTATATAACACAAAAGCATACCTTTTCAAATATAAATATTAATATTGTCTCTCTGTCTTCTCTCCCACTCTTACTACTATTGTACGGTACACATCAATATTATATATCTATAGATTCAGTATTTGAAAATTTGGGGCCAACTCCATTTTGTGTGACCAATATTGCGATCGACTATTGGGAGTTGGAATCAACAAAAATTTATTTGTAATAAAAAATAGGATTAAAACCATTATATCTGATTTTACATTTTTTGATATAAACTTTGAAACATTTCATTTTATCACATGAACTTCTAATTTGATGCATTGAACTGTATCAGACAAATCCTAATCATTGAATTTGAATATGTGTGTGACTATAATTTGTTCAGTACCAGCATTAAATTTGATGTTTGTAAGACAAAGTGTAATATTTCAAAATTTATACCAAAAAATGTAAAACTACGTATAATGCAGATAGAAAAATGTTTTCAACTATGTCAAAAAAAAAAATCCAGATATATATTGTTCATTTAATGCCACTCTAGTGAACACGTAAATTATTTCATAGTAATGAAACAAAAATACAAAACCAAATTCTCAACAACTAAGATATTTAAGAAATTCAATAATCATTCCATCACTCAATTAAAGGGGTGTGTTTCATAGCCATCCTCATTCATAAAGATCCAAATAAAAACACACAAACATTATATATTAGTAGATGCATGAAGCTTCATAAAAACACAATCACCATTGTTTATGAAATTCATAGAATAAAGTTTCAAGCAGATGGATTTATAATTAGTGCCTTGTAAGGCACTCCCTTTCTACTGCGTTTGCAGCTCTTCGTGTTGGTTTCCTCTTCCTTTTTTTGTGAAGTGCCAATTTTTGATTGAACCTAGAAAGAAAAAAACATATACTTAGTTGAAGAAAAGAAATAATAGAACTTATTCAAACATATATATTAAAATATGATCATCTTAAATGGATTCCTTTTTTTTTTTAATGAGTTTGGGGAAGTGGAAGGGAGGGGACAATAAAGATTAGAAAACTTACGTGGCCTAAGTTCGAACCCTAATCATCATACAATAAAGCTACTCATAATTGTATTATAAATTGATGGATGTGATACCATACTAATCAAACAATTCCATGTAATTCATTCCATGCTTTCACATCGTTAACACAAACAATCTACTTTAATATTCATCTTTATTTAGGAAGTTTCTCCATGTTGCTGAAAATTAAAACCTTAAATCTTGTTTGCTTAAAAAGAAAATGTTTGCAGTTGTTACACTTACTACCAAAAATGAAATTCATATGCATGTTGGTTAGTTTGATTATTTTTCTATTTTACTTAGATAAATTAATTGCCTAAAGTCCAAAATGAATAAAATCACAAAATACCTTGCATTCAATAGAGCAAAAACAAACTCGATCAGGATTATTGAGCTTTCTTTTGCAAACATTGCAAGCTCCATGGCCTTTAATGAGTAGACCAGAACCCTTATGAGGAAGGGGAGTTAAGGATACAACCAACTTCTTATTGCATTTGTAAACCTGCAAAATAAGAAAATTATACAAAGACGTCGATGTAAAATTTAATATAGAGCTTCAAAAAATAAGAAAAGATAATATATAGTGCATGGTTGATTACAATAAACTTAAGGGGTTGAAAAATGTTACATTAAAAAATAATCAATGTTGGTTTTTATTTGTTTCTTCTTTTATAATAAAAGAAACAACTTCATTAATTATGTAAAAAAATTACAATTTTGATCCAGTACACTAGTTATTTATGAAACTTGAAGCTTCAATAAAAGTCGCAGGACTGGGAAGATTGATAGCCTAATGAGCAAGAAAATTGACAACACGGCTCTCTTTTTGAAAAGCAAACATAAGTATTAGTTAGATGTGTGAGAATGTAACGATAACATAAGAATATTATTCATAAAGTCTTCACCATGTGCATATAATTTATCAACAACACATTTTGCATCCAAATGGAAAACGTTGATTATGATTTCATAAAATCATGACATAAAATTATTATTGTTAGGAGATTTTAGCAAAATCTCAACATCATCAGCTATATATGTTCTCCAAAAAAATCAAGTATACCACTCAAGCTAACATCGACAAATAAAATTGCATCTGTAAAAAACATGTAATGCATTTTCCATCTCATCAACATCCACCTCTTTCCTTACAAATTTTGTCAAGCAAGGAAGGTAATATTTGTATGCACACCAAATAAAAGACAGAACTTTTGGAGGAATAATGTGAAGACTCCAAATATTTGTAAATATTAGAAGTTATTTGTTAATATATATATATATATATATATATATATATATATCACATATGCATTATTGAGTACACTATGGCACATTAAAGAGAAATTTAAGGCAAGAACATTTATAAATAAAATCAATAAATTGTTAGTATGAGTTTTCTCAATTAAATCAAATACCTGGATTTTGCGACAATCCATATGATTCTCCATTTGATAGAGAGGGACCACATTTTTATACACATGTCTGTAAATAGTTAATATCTGATGGTCTTTATGATGACCAACCATGAGACAAGACTTGCAAGTCGATACATTGCAAGTTATGCAATAGCGATTGAGATCATTTTTGCGATCATCATTATGAAGCCGACATTTTTGGAAAAACCTCCTCTCCAAAAGGCAATGAACCCAATTCGGATAACTTTCTTTTCTTATTACATGATCGACCTATAAAAGTATGAAACATATTGAATATGTAAGATATGTTGTGTATGTATACAATGAACTAAATATTTAGTAACACAAAAATGTTAATAAAAATTTGATGTGTTTTTTTGTTACTCAAGATTTTATAAGAAAATACAACCTAAAAAGGGATGTAAATGTTGTCCTGATTTATTCATATAACTTCTTATAAGTTATGAATTGAAGTTTGTCATGTAACTGAAATCAGGGAAATAAATAGTACTCCTACATATATAAACTAGTGAATAAATTATAAAAAAGATGAATGGATATTATAATAACCTCCATAATACACACAAAAATAATACTTGCATTATTGATTAGGAAATAATTTTAATTTAAAAATATATATGAATAAATTATATGATACTTATAGAACAATTATATCAATTAAACTTATTTTCATATATATGAAGACATGTAAAATCCACAGTTTATGAAACGACATTTTCACTAATAAAAAATACATATTTATTCATGCAATAAATTACATAAAGTGTGCATTAATGTGCCAAAATTCTTTCACTCAAGTTAGGAAAATCAATGCGTGTTTACATGAATTACTAATATTTCAATATTTTATGCTGTAAATTCATAAATTATAAATATGCACTCTTTTTTTTTCCTAGATCTGTAAAAGAAGTATATATATAGAAAAAGTATATCTATAGATTATCATAAATTAAAAAAATAAATCTAACACAAAGTAAGTTTTTAATGTTTAATGTCAACAGAACTAATCATATGGAAACCCTAATTTCAAAACCCAAATGTTTAAAAATTATTTATTTATGTAATATATTTTATTTTAATTTTGATAAACGGAATCCAAAAGCTAACAATATATATGTTTACAAGTCGATCTACTATTATTTATCTAGTATAAACAGATTTCCAGAGGTAGCTATAGAAAAACTTAATTTTAATAATTTTTTGTGTATAAAAGCACAAAATAAAAATGAAAATACTTGAGTGATAACAAAATTTCTGATCTGTTTGGTTTTGACACACATCTTTCTCATTTTCATAAGAAACTGTGTAGATCTGTTATTGTTTTGAATATTTTTCAACAAATTAAATTAAAGGAAATTCATCAAGATACATGGTGAATTGCTTTTACAAATTGATTGAACCTTATCTAAAAGTAAAAAGCAAATCCACTGTTTCAGTTACAACTATTTAAAATTAAATGACATTTCTAGCCATCACATTGAAGTGTATAAATTAAAAAGAATTAAAAACAAAATTTTGTAAAACAATTTCTAACCTGTTGCATAACTTCTTTTGAAGAACTCATCTTCTCGAACTGATAGTACTGAGTTTTAGAGAAGTTTTATTTTTGTATATGTGACTGTGATATTTAGATGAGGTTGTTTTATAGATGAAATTTTCTTTGTGAAGATGTAGAAATTGTGAGTTAATTTGTATTACATGAATTTAAAAGAAGATTATGATAATATTGAACTTTTTAGAGTTAATATATAGTTGAATTCTAGAAATTGAAATCCCAATAAAATATTTCTAGTCCAATTTGAAAACACTTACTTTAAAATGGAATTATGACTCGGATGGAATTTAATTTAATTTGATTTACGATGAGTACTAATAAAAGGGAAAAATGTTATTATCTCATTTTTATGTATGTTGTCTTGGTTTCCATCATGCACTAAATTAATTCAAAATTTTTAAATGAATTTTTTTCCATTTCAATATATATGTATACACCCTTTTTTTTTTTTTTTGGATATTTTTGATAGTAGGGAATAATTTATAACAACATTTTCGATATAATTACTTGTAAAGTCGTCCAAATAAATTAGTTCAACAATTTTAATATGGAACAATAAACTGTGTTCTACGTACTATAGTTTTTGTGTTATGTATAGTGTGCATACATATATAGATGCTTGGACTTATTGTAATATATAAATAAAATAGAGAAATATCGATATGATTCTCCTTCTTACTATCATCATCATTATTATTGTTAGTGTAGTTATTATTATTTTCTCTCTCTTTATAATAAAAGAAATACGACATTAATGAAACACCTCGACATAAGTTGGTAAATTAAATGCAATAAATTATTTTCTCATATAATATTAATTGTAGTTACATTTATTTTCTTATAATTTTGTTCTTATCGATCTCTTCATATTGTTGGAATGCATTAATTATTTCATACCGTGCTTTGATTCAACAATCCTAAAGGATTTCGTTAGGATTTTCTAACGAGGGATACAAATTAAAATATTACTACTATATTTGATGAAAGGTCAACTATAATAAATTTCAAAAAATAATTATACATAGGCAAAGAAATATAAGGAATACACATTTATTAGATCAATCTGATCAAATATATAGGAAAAAGGAAAATCTTTTATTAAATTAAAAATAATCTAAAGAAAGTATATCAATAATTAAATGATGTGGATTAAACCACTTTTATGAACTACGAGAGTCACGTTGAAACTTATGAGCACACTCATTTGTCGTTCGATATTCTACATGCAAAAGTCAAAAAAGAAGAAAAAAAAAATTTGGAACAACAATCTCCCTACACGCTTTAACAACTGAACCAAATTTCGATTACCTCCCCTCAATAATTGGCAATAGTCATAACCAGTACTTCTTAGCGTCTAGGTCAAAAATAACATTTTAATACGTCATTCGACAAACCCATGAAAAAGCCTCAAACAACTAAATCATTTATCTCTCGCTAACCTCATACACCCCATGCAACAAAGTGTAAATTTTCATCCAACATAATGAGAGTCATTCTAGCACAAAATTTACTCTCCTCCCTAAATAATATCACATTCACGTTGCATTTAAGTACAACTATGGTGGTTTGACTCAATTCCTCAACTTACAAGTCCTACGATTCAAGCTTACTAGAAGGATCTAACAATGTCCTCGCTTCCAACCACAAAAGTCAGGTATCATGTGTGCACTGAAAATCATAGTTTTTTCATCAAAATGTTTTCCCTCCCAACTTAATGTTCTCTGCTTAGGGACACCAAAACTACCCCTTTTACTTATATCGAAATTTTACAATACAAAGAAAAGTTACTCCTTGAAGTCAAACATACTTTCGATTGATCTATCCACTATTGATTTCAAAAGGACGACCACCCAACATTTTCTAGTAAAAAGACATGTAATGATAATACACCAACAACGGTGTCAACCTCGATTGCAAAGAGCACACACGCTAGGACATGAAACACCTATAAGTATTATTGTTAACTAAGATGACCCTTCAAATTTTATATTCTTCTCCAACTTTTGAGATACTCCACATTTATAGGAAAAAAATATTCCATGCAAACCCTATAAGTACTACTGTTAACAGAATACAAACCTAATGTCCTCGTCATTCTTATTTAACTTGATCATGGTTTCCAAAAGAACTTTACCTTATAATTAAACCATGATTAATTAGCAATATCTAGTAATATATGGTTGTGATTTTCAGTGTTTTCCATCCAATAAATCTAAGTGTAGTGGTTGGTGTATTGATCTTTTTTGGAAAGGGCATGAAAATTATGCATGAGACACGACCTAAAGTCTTAGGAGACAAGCAATTGGGGAATTTTCCATGACTTGATTTATTTATGTTGAAGATAATAATATATTAGTTATTGAAAAAAAATCTTCACACATTCGAACAAACGAGATCATTTAATTATTTTATATCATTTGTTGATTTTTAGTTGTTCTATAATGAAAATCTGTTCTTGCTATGTTTATATTTTGTATTAATTCATGACCAATTTGGCAAAGAAATATGTAATCCATGCATGGTGGCCTTAATTCCCACTGTGTTGAGCCCATGGAGTCCAGTCATTCTTGGGCTTATTTTATGTTGGGCCCAATGACCCAATTATACTGGATTTTTTGGACTAACTGCAACTTAGAAGTAGTCCACTGGGTGTGGGTCCAAGCTACAAAAACCCATTTAGTAGCCCATATTATATAACATATAATATTATCATCATATAATAGGCGATAATAATAGTTTAATATAATTAAAAATTAGAAATAGCATTACAAGTTACAACAACACAACATTACAACATAAAAGTTACAACTTTAAATACAACAAAATACAATCCATATACCCAAAAATATTACAACTTATAATACAAATTAAGATTAATAATGAATACAACTTAGTATGAAAGAATAAAATAACATAAATATATAATATTAGTTATATAAAATATAATAAAATTAGAAATTCATAAACCAGCGATTTAACTAGCCGGTTTTGAATTACTAGTTAAACCGTCGGTTCCCGATTAAAAAATATCCCGAACCGAAACCAAAACAAAACCGAACTATTGAACCACAGTTCACGGTTCAGTTTTGATTTTCCGAACCGTTTGGATCCAAACCCTATCACCACTCTTACCATAATACAAACCTAATGTCCTCGTCATTCTTTAATTTTTTAACTTGATGGTTTCCAAAAGAACTGCATGAAAATCATGAGTCTTAGAGACGAGCAGTTGAGAACTTTCCATGACATAATTTTCATTGTATTTTTCTATATCTTTCTTGAAGATAGTAATATATTAATCATTAAAAAGGAAAATTCTTCACACATTTGAAAAGACAAGATTATTTAATAAATTTATATCATTTATTGGTTTTTAATTTGCTCTATAATGAAAACCTATTCTTGTTAATTTTATATTTTATACTAATTCATGACTGACTTAGCAAAGAAATATATATGTAATCCATGCATGCAGTCCAATCAGTGTTGGGCTTATTCTATGTTGGGCCCAATGACCCAATTATACCAGATTCTTTGGACTAATTGCAACTTAGAAGTAGTCCAAGATTTAAATTGATTTATAGTTCTGCTGCCCCTCGGCCCTTGTCTACCGCCGCTGACGTGTCAAATATCCAATATATCAATTAATTTTGTTTTCTATATAATCAGTAAATGAGATAATTACAAATTAACGATTGACATATTAAGAGTTGTCCACCATGAGTATTTTAACATTTTCCCATGATTCAATTTCTATTTTATGTTGAAATACGTGTCTAAGACTCATATTCTTCTAGAACTAGTTAGTAGTCCATAAGGGTAAAGCTTTTGGATATATCTAAACATTGACAATGCCACTTATTGAAAAGAAATTAAAAATTGGAAAGTGATATTAATCCATGAATAACATAAATCAAATTGGAGAGATCCCGATTCGGCCTTTTGTTGTTATATGAAATTCAAATGCTTTATTATTGTTACAAAATATTCAAAATGGTCACACCAATATGTCAAGTTAAGCGGCTAATCTGAATTTATTTAAATTAGAAGAAGATTAGAATTCCATTAAATTCCCAATCAAATCTCAATGGAAGAATTAGATATTGATTTGGTTAAGTAATTGTAATCCCAGTACGGCTGTAATATTCCTCAATTTTTGGACAAAGATAGTTGAAGAATTTAGTGGCCGGAACTATTGTAAATTATTGCAACAAAAAATTCTTTGAACTAAATATTTAGTAATATATATTATTTTTTAGGACATTAGAATTTTCTTACATAATTTGTGGTATGGGCTATTACATTCCACCTCTCCTTTGATTTTCATCCACCAAAATTACTTGGTTTATGCATTTCTTGAAAATTATAAATCGGTGGAATTTATATGAAAAATAGTGGAACATGTGGCAAAAAAATTGAAGTTTTCCGTTTGCTCTGTTTGATTCTAGTTGATCGAACACATAGTAGTTTGATTGATCAGTACTAGGGGTTGAGCGTAAGAATTTTTTTTTTAATACTATGTGTTATATATTCAAGTGTATTTATGTAGGTTGTCGAACATCATTACAAGAATTCAACTTGTAGAAGACAAACACATTGTGTTGATGTTGAACGACGTGTTTTCAACTTATCTTCTTGATTTAACATCTTTGTTTAGATATATCTAATTTACGCAACATAAAACTATAAAATGCATGAGAAATATGGTATTGTTTATCTCAAATAAATCTTCATCCATCTTTGTGGTCGTTTTCCTCACAAATTAACCAAGATTAGGTATAAGGTTTTTTCTTTAAATTGTTTGAATAGAAGTAGATATTTGTTTTGTTGAGTATAGTCAATATTAAATATAAGTCTATTGGCATCATAACTTGTAATCAAAATGCAATGCTAAAAATCAAAATATTCAATTCAAAAGAAAAGAAATAAATCTCAATAAAACATTTGAAA
The DNA here is from genome assembly GCA_005771605.1 of Scutellaria baicalensis. NCBI lineage: Eukaryota > Viridiplantae > Streptophyta > Magnoliopsida > Lamiales > Lamiaceae > Scutellaria > Scutellaria baicalensis. The sequence goes on along the minus strand of CM016727.1, from coordinate 6,650,344 downwards.
TGATCCAATTAATATCCCTTCAAAATCAGTAGTTCAAACAAGAAGACTTAATCTCATCAACTTCATTTATTTTGTCATTCATTCCCCTCAACTTATTGTTAATTCTTTATGGGACAACTTAAAATAATAAAAATGCATTTCTAGAAATCTTTTTTATAAAATCAAATATAACCTCAATCAAAGTTAGAGTTAAACAAACATCGGTTTGTTTTATTTTTTTTTATTTCTTAAAGTACTTCTATATTTACTATTCAATCACAAATAAATGAATAAAGTTCAATAAACTTGGGAGGGATTCAGCCTTCATTAATCACACTTCTATTTTCGTGTATAAAATAATATCATTATTAATTATAATTATAAGTCAAGTTGAAGAAAGAAAAAGGAGTATACACATTAAATAAAGAAACCAACTGTTATTTAATAGCTATTATATCGCAAGTCAAATCAATAAATTAATGACCTTAACCTCTTAATGCCCTCCACAATTTATTATAGAAAAATCACAAAAACTTATGTGAAACGGCCGTGAGACGAATCCTTATTACCCATGAATTGAACTCATATCCACAAATTTTCATATGAATTGCTAAGTGTGGATTATGGGTTGACCCGTTTCACGAAAAAGATCCGTGAGATGGTCTCACATAAGACACTCTAGAAAAATATAGAACAAGCTTTTATAGGACAAATTTATTTTCATCATTATAGGAGTATATGTTTATGGTTTACTATTATTATTATGGAACTAAATTTATAAGACCGTGTAAGAAAGTCCATTTATGAGTTTTAACTGATGACATTTTAGTATTTATTTTATGAGTAAGTCTCTTGTGCATCAGGTGCATGAATCTTAGATCCATGCAACCGAGTCGGATCCGGGTAATCCGACCCCTTTTTTTTTTTTTTTTTCGCGCTAACTTTTTTTCAATTTTAGTGATGACTTTTAGTTATGTTAAGAATACCTTTATGTAATGTGTAAGAATACCTTTAGGTTACGTTAAGGATACCTTTATGCCCGGATTTCATACATTTACGTTAAGTTAGACATACATTTAGGATATGTTAAGAATACCTTTAGGTAATGTTTAGGGATATCTTTAGGTTATGTTAAGGATACATTTATGCACAAATTTCATACATTTACTTTACGACAGACATACCTTCAGGTTATGTTAAGGATACTTTTATGTTATGTTAGAGATATTTTATCCATAAGGTAGTTGTGTTATACATTTTGTACACAAATGTATCTCTAACATAACATAAAAATATTCTTAATACTAAGCATACTAAAGTATCCTTAACGAGCGAATAGGCATCCGCCCAGCGCGTGGGAGCGCTCGGACGCGTGGAATCACATGAAAGTACCGCATGGTGGACAGGTGCATGGATCGAGGATCCTACACCTGATGCTAAAAGTTTTTGTCTTGTTTATGGCATCATTTTACATTATAAATATATATAAAACCTTTAAAAAACACAAGATGAATAAACGATTCAAAACTTTAATTATCAAACGAAATTTTGCACAACTCATTATTATTATTATTATTAAATAGGAGATACATATATTATAGTTAAATGTGGTGTAGTGTGTAAGCTAAAATGGTGGTATGAGGCGACAGGACCAAAATACAAATACAGCCATTTTTGACATTATTTTAATTGATTAAATTGCACTTCTCCCCGTCACTATTTTGGATGTGGGGATCCATACTATTATCATGCTCCTCAGTTCTGTGGATAAAATCTCTGTTACGTGTTTCTCTCCTAATTCATGACGTCAAATGGTGTTACGAGGAGTAGTTGTGTAACGAACTTTTATTACTCACAAATAACATTCATTTTTAAATTTATATGTTATTTGTAAAGTATGAATTATAGATTGATCGTCTCACGTGATTAGATTCACAATCTCAGATTAGATTTATTGTCATTGTTTGAATTCCTTAGAAGTAAGTTTTTTAGTTGAAAACTTTTTTGTAAGTATATATTGAGGTAATCTTTAAAAAAAAACATTTTTTAAATTTACTTAATATTACCTACTCTTATAATTTGTAGATATTTGATCTACAAATACCCCCTTTCATTAGAAGCAACATGCAAAATAGCAAAATCTCACAAAAACTATGAAATTCATCATCTTATTATTTAAAAGTTTGTCTTATATACGAGACAGTTTCATGAATCTAGTTACGTGAGACATATCAATTCATAATTCATACTTCACAATCCACGTATGAATTTGTGAAACTGAATTTTATTTATTGATTGTAAGGATCTGTTTCACAACTAAGCATGACAAATTCATATAAAGTTTTTACGGTTATTTAAATGATAATTAGAAAAATTATACTAAGATTATGTGTTTTGAGAGCGCATCAAATACACATGATGTACAATGTAGAAGTAGATCATAATGATAGATAATTCAAGACTATATATTTAATTCTATAGTAGCTCTCTAAATATTATTGATATAGAATCGTAGTATGCTAGTATAGCATGTGGTTGCACAAACGCTCTACTTGATTTAATTCTTAGGTGAAGTTATTAAGAGTTAATTCGAATAGCATAATAAAAAGTCATCTTGTAGAATTATGAGTGATAAATTTAAATGTGTAGTGTTTTTATTTTCTTTCATTTTTTAACAAAGTAAATTAGTTCAGAAAAAGAAAAAGCAAATAAAATTAAAATTCTGGCCCAATATAGCGTTAATATTGACCTAACATCGTTAAGTTTGTCCCACGTGATAATTGACATGTGAGCTTTTTGGTTAATTGTCAACTAGTTTGAGTCCACAATAATTTCTTTTTAAATCAAAATTTAATAAAACTACATTAATACTTATTTATCTTATTTATGATTCTCAATTTAAAGTTTTTTTAGGGTTAATTGAAAAAAAATCACAAACTTTATTTAATTTGCAATTTTAAACAATTTTTTTGAATAATTAACAAATATAAAATGAATGTTCATACTTTTGCAATTTTAACCTATAAATATATTTTGACTATTTTTATTTTTGACAATAACTTCCACCATTTCAAAATAACTATCGTTTTGTACATTGATTGTTGATATGTATTTTTTCCTTGTTTATTTTCAAAATAAACATATTCAAATCATGTTTGATGATCAAAATTGCTAATATTAAAAAAGGTGGTCAAGTTTGTGATTTTTTTTTTTGGTAATTAACCTCTTTTCTATAATTTTTTAATAATCGTTATTTGATTGTTGGTATGTATTTTTTTCTTGTTCCGTTGTCAAATGACGTCAGAGGATCCACATTAAATGTGATTAAAAAAATTAAGTAAACATAAGAATTGAAAGTCATAAACAAGACGTATAAATTATAATTGTTGTGAGTTATTACACTTTAGATTTTTTCTATGTTTCGAATTATATGTCCATTTGACCAGAATTCATGTGTAGGACAAACTCAACTCAAAAAATTTCAATTCAGTTAGAACATGTAAGCACAAACTTTTCTATGTACACAACAATTGGAGTGCAATCATTGAACCGTGCAACGACAATATATACTTATATTAATGCATAATTATAGTTATAAAATACACATATTTATACTACTCATATTTATTACTGTAAAAAAAATTATAAAATAGATACTTATCTTGTAAAAAAAGTATTTGAATCCTGTTGCATTTAAAACACAAGAAACAATTTTTTTTTTATTTATTTATGTTTAGGTTAGGGGATTGGAAGGGAGGAGAGAATAAAGACTAGATAGCTTGCGTAATTCATGTTCGAACCCTGACATCACACGAACTACAATATCAATTATAAAGATGAATACCGCTTAAACTCTGTGGTAAATCAAACTCTTCTTTGAGCATTTTGTTAATATTTATTCTTTAATTGTGAAAAAATCATTGCTCAAGGTTTCTTGTCGTTCTATTTTGGATATATATAATGAAAAACAAGCATGTAGGTTTAGTTGTTTGCTGTAATGTGAGTGTCATAGTTGAAATTAAGATAGCCCTATTCTTGGTTGATCTCCAATAACCCTCATTTTCTTGTTTTGGGACAAATCAAACTGATGATGTTTTGTTGTTATGTTTTTGTTGGATTATGTAATCCTAAGTATTGACGGACACTCAATTTGATTTCATCGAATTAATAATTAATATTGTGGTCGGCTAATTGGTGTCTTCAATTTACTACTAATTAATTCACTCTAACCTCACTAATTATGAAGGTAAATTCATCATGGGTTAAGTTTGATTTCAATTATTTAGTGTAATGTAAAAGTGCTTTTAAAAGAAAAAAGATTGATTCATTTTTGTTCTTGTGAAAAGAAAATATAAAATGTCATCGATTAATGGGTTTTGACCTCATTGGCATTGCATGACAACAAATTAAGGAGGTATTTGTGATAGATAAAAGGTGTGAATTGCATCTACCAGCCTCTAAATTTTCGAGTAAGTCTTATATGAAATTGTCTCACGAATCATTTTATTAGAGACGAATCAACCTATAGTTCACAATTCACATATAAATCTGTAGAAATTTAACGGGTAACTAAAAAGAATCTATCTCACTGCTGGAAATTATTTATGAGATCATCTTACGCAAGTTTTTGTATTAAATTTGGTCAAAATTTCAAATGCAATTTGAGGTTCGTGAAAATCACATCAACCCATTTACATATCAATTTTTGAATGATGAACTCTTAACTCTAAAATCAAAATACAATAACATAGTATAATATCAACAAAACATTGACATATCATGTGTTTTTATTTTTTCATAGTGAAAATATTTGATGGTAGTTTTCACAAACCTTTGGATCTATTTAGTAATTTTCTTTTGGTTACCAAATAAATATACCACGATGATGAATGTAATTAAGTGGAAGAAAAAAACAAAAAGGCAAAAGTCATTAAATCAAGGCATTTTTGTAGCAGTCATCATATGTACCCAAAATCAGATTGATTATGAAGTTTAGGAGACTTGAGTTGTTCATAAAATATTTGTTATATTTGCAACTTATGAGAAGCTGTATATTGCTTTATCTAAATCAATTATTCGGAGTCCAGAATGTACTAATTCCAACAACATTTATGATCTCCATATACTTTAATCGAGATATTTGTATTTGACTAAATAGTAATAAGTTGAATTTTATTTGATGATTTTGCTCGTATAAAAATAATATGAATTGAAATTATTAATGAAATAGACAGGTTATTTTATCTACATTAGTGTAAAACATTCTTTGATAAAATTTAAAATAACTAAAGAGTTCTTCATACCTAAATATTGAATTACAAAAAGAAAGAGCTCTTCATACCTAAATATTGAATTACAAAAAGGATTATTCATTCAAATACTAATTAAATACTGATAATCAAATTTATTTACAACTTTCATAGAAGTATGGGACCAAAGCCATCACGGTAAAATCTCCTCCATTTCTAAAGGCACCATCAAACCCTCACCTCCCTAAGTCATTTTTATCCAAACTTGTAGACTTTTTTAACTTGCATTCATCCAGAAACCTCATCATCTCCACCTTCTTTCCATTAAAAAATCTAAATGTTTATTCAATACTTTTCTACAAATTAACCTACGTGAAAGCTAGAATAATAAAAACAACTTCAAATTCCATAAAGTCAAAAGGAAAAAGGAAAATATTCAGAGCGATTATAAATATCACAACAACCTTCATTTATTCAGACCGATTTAGGTTATGTAGTAATCAATAGGAAACAAAGCTGATCGTTGCACATCTTCCTAAATCGGCTTCCGTGCACCTCCTAACTATATTAAAGTAGAAACTTGACACAACTCCATGGTAATAAGTTGTATATCAACCATTAAAATCAAATAAGCAACTTAAATAGGTAAAATATAAAGATAAAATGCTAACCAGAATTAATTGCTCCCGTCTCTCTTGTGGCTGCATTAGTTGGCATCAATACTTCAATTGAGAAAATTGAGAATACAACAACATTATGGATTCATCCAAGATTATCATTTTTCTAAAATGCATTCAAAAACACATATTCGAATTAAACAATTCTACATTCCCGTTTACCAATTTCTTCATGAAATCTTCATTGCCCAACATTCGACGGCTTCTCAATTCTCTCTGCCTCTCCTTGCTTCGTCTCCTTTAAGCCTTATCACATTCTGTCTCCTTCTTTAATTTTCCGAAAGTAAAGAGATGGAAAAATCTTTTATTTAGTTTGACTTTTCATATTTTACATGACATGTAAGACCACATATATAAGACGCATGTCAAAACATCAAATTACTTATTTATCAAGCATTAGAGAGTCTCAACCCTCTTATTAATTATATATACATATTATATAATATTCAATCGAATAACAATAAATATTAACAATATTTATGTATTTAATATATTTACTTTTAAAAATAAGATTGTTAATTAATTGATGGGTATATACATAGGCCCCTTGAACATTAAATTAGTATATGATCCGTAAAATCTGACCACCCGGGTATGGCCCACCGGGTCGGGTAAATTACAGCGCAAAGGTTTTGCAGTAAAAGAAACGGTGTCGTTTTCCTTGTTGACAACGAAAGCTCTCAAATCCACGAAATCAACTTTCCACACTCAGTGTGTGTACATATGCGTAAGAATATACATACATTTATGTGTATGTATATGTATATATAAGTCTAGAGAGAGAGAGTAGGAGTGATAGTTGTAGAGAGAGAAAATGGGAGGGTTGAGGAGAGAGAATGGGAGAGAGAAGGAGAGAGAGAAACACGTAAACGAATAGAGTCCAAGTGTAGAACGAAGGATACAGGGGCGAACACGAAGCTGCGACTTTCACCACCACCGCCGCCCTTTCTCTTCTCGTTCAAAATTTCCCCATTTTTATTGGTTATATGTCGAGCTATTTTCTGTAATGGATGATGATAATTAGCTACTTCATTTCCTGAATTCTTCTGTAATTGGTTCATCCTCTGTCGCGAATTGTTGCCTTTCTTTTCATTGTGTTTTTCGTGCACATTATTGCCTGAAATGTCGAGTTTTTCTGCTGCCGAAATTGGCTTGGAAGGGGTCGACGATGTGCAAGATTTTCCATGGGTCTGTGTGTGCTACTCTGCGTGTGTCTGAATTTGTATGTATGTGTATAGGTATGGGTAATAATTGAATGGTGTTGCATGATGCTGCAGAATGGTGAAGGATCATCAATGTCGAGGGAGCGATATAGCCATCTCTATGATCTCATGCACATGGGGAACACAGCGTTTCGTGAGAATCGATTGGATCAGGTTAATTTTTCTGCCGTCCTTCTTGTTGGGAGCCTTTGTTTTCTTTTAAAGTTTTTCTTCAACTTATTTAGGTGTCCTTTTTTTTTGAGCAAGATTCTATGTGGATTGCGGTTTCTTTCCTATAGAAAGGGGAAAATATTGATCTTAATATGTGGAAAATATCGACCTTAATATGTGGAATTGAAATTGGATATAAGTATAGTGTTAGTTGATGATTAATTTGAAAGTTTCTGTTCTCCATCCATTGAATCTATCTACAGTACAAGGCCTGGTGTTTAAGAGAGTTTGGCATTATTGGTTTAGTAATTTTAAGTTTTCTGTAAAACGAAGTGTCTTAGTTAGCTTTTTTCTGTGAGTTGGAAGTTTCTGTATGTTTACCTATCGCCATCAGTCGTTACCGTATCAAGGTCTTGGAGCATTGGTGCGAGAACATTCAATGATGCAGGAACATCATTGGTCCAAACAATAATTGATATGTGATTTTGAAGAGATGCTTCAAATCATTGATCGAACTTTTGGATTTAAGATATCATGTCTCTGATGGTGTATGGTATACAGGATTAACAGGCAACTTACTGATCACTATCATGTTGGTTTTTCTTAGACTCCTATAAGAGGCTACTGTAAGGAATCTTTCATGATGAGCAGATGCCTGAGAAAGCAATGCTGCGTGAAAAGAAAAAGTTGTAGGTGGTGAAAATCATATCTTTGGAGAGGAATTAACATTTATGTGGGAATAACATTTGCCTTCCAGATATAAGACAATGCACAGTTTCTGTTAACCAACAACGGTGACTCATTTGGCATGTAAACTTGTTTATCTACTGATGATTTTTGATACTCATGGAAACAATGTTGCTACATTAGGACTCAAAAATATTATCTATCAATTTTTGCTGCATGTTGATTGTTGAAGATGTGATTGGATCACATAGTTTGGGTAGATTTTATGTCTGCTGCAAATTTGGGTTTTTTATCAAGATGATCAGTATAACAGTTATTGGGCTGCAGGCAGATCTGTTACTATCGTTTAGAGAAAAACAGTTGGGTGATGAGGGCTGACTTTGATTAGAGCTAAGTGCTACCTTATTGGATTATCATGGGTTCTTCTGCTGCTGGGAAAACTTCCTCACATGCACGTGTTTTCTTCAACATGTCATTTCTAGATTCCATATATGGAAGCCAGAATAGTTATGCACATAAAGCATGAAACTGTAGTCATTGCACATAAAGCTGTTTTTGATGTAACCTGGTAACTCAGGACAAATATTGTTTCATTTTACGCAATTTAATTTCTGTGGTTACTTTGCTTTCCTTCATTAGCCTCAGGTAGGTATGGAGATTTAGTAAAATTAGAGGGACCCAAGGTTCATTGTTCTTTTTTTTTTTTTCCTTTTTCCTTTTCTCTTCTTAGACTATTGTTTGAGTTAAAAATGGTCGTATATTGTTTTTGGTCGTTCTCTCTTCCCCTCCCCCCCCCTGTTTTTAAGGAATTCTTATATTGTTCTTGACATTATGTATAATTGTTTATCTTTTCCAATTCTTCATTGGCTGTATCTTTCTCTGAGCACAGCACCAGAAGTAATCTGTGAGATGAGCATTGGCATTAACCTCTATATTGTTTTACAATAAAATTCTTAGATATATGCTTCATCAAGTTAATGGATGCCAAGTGACATGATCTAAATCATCTTAGTATTGTGCCAATAAAATATGCAAAATAAAGATTGCATGTCTAACCTAAATATTTGCAGCATGCCGATTTCTGTATATAGCATGTGTTAGTACTCATTAAGTTACTCTTCCAACTTTATTGGTGTCATTATTTAATATTGGTTTTAAGCTCTATCAAGTAAATGGATACGAAATAGCATAAGCTGAACCTTTCTGATTAGTGTTATGCATTCAGTTACAGAAATTAAGAGCACATATATGTGCCTTTCTAGGCTAACATTTATAACATGTGGTACAGTAAATGGACATCCGTAGTTAACACAGTTTTTGTCCTCCAACTTAACTATAAAACTTGTTAACATAAACTCTCTTTAATGTTTGATCTCATATGACTCAAAATATAGTATTTCTACTCAGATCCCCTTTATAATGAAGTTAATTTGTTTCCACTTTTATCATATTTTACTTGTGCTCATTTTATTTTTTGTTTTGCGTAGGCAATCGAGTTTTACTCAAGAGCTAACAACATTAAACCTGGTGATTGTATTATTCTGAGCAACCGATGTGCTGCCTATCTCCAGTAAGTTCTTATATCTCATTGGAAGTAAGGTTTATTAATAACATACACTCCTATGGGTTGGCTGGCCCTCAGGATGATCAAGTTAGTGTATATGTTTCTTCAAATCTAAACTTGCCCCAGGATTAGCCAATTCCTTAAAAACAGGCCACCTTCTGCTTCAGAAGACCGCCCATTAAGTGGGTTGGATCCAACAACTCATGCTGGGGTATGTTCCTATATTTATCCCCCTTCCCCGGGGCAATTACGTTCCATCCTCCTATCTGTTCAGGGAATGAGTAATTTAATGCATGAACTGCTGTACTTTAGCTTGCATTGAAGGATGCGGAGAAGGTGATGAGTCTGCAAAGTAATTTAGTAATCCCTTACATACTTAAGGCAAATGCTCTCATCCTGGTAAGGATACCTTCTGGTTCAATTTGCTTGAACTGTCTAGAAGCTGTAGTCAATTGATTTCTGTAGGCTTGATAATAACTGGAATAATATGGCTTTAAACAAATGATATTATTGGACAGTTGGAAAAATACGAGCTGGCCCGAGATATTATTTGTTCAGGCCTTCAGGTTGATCCTCAAAGGTAATACAAAATAATGATATATGTGAGAGGGTTCTTTTCCAACTTATATTGGTTTTATATTAGTATCTTTCTGATTTATGGAGCTTTGAGATATCAATGGGAATATTTCTTTTTGCAGCAATCCTCTTCTGAAGTTAGAGAGGTCAACAGCCAATATATTTACAAGGCGAAACCATGTAAAACCCCAACACACTGATGATTATGATTGCACTCTTTGTTTGAAGTTACTGTATGAACCAATCACAACTTCTTGTGGGCATTCTTTCTGTCGATCATGCCTGTTTCAGTCTATGGATCGAGGTTTTATTTCTTGTCTGCTGTTCCTAAATATACCTTTCTCAATTCTCTAGAAAAGAAATAGTTTTGAAACTAACTTTGTTTCTGTTTATTATTTTTGTAATGTGCTCTTTGTTAATATCTTGCATAAATATTTCAGGTAACAGATGTCCTTTGTGTCGTACAGTTCTGTTTATTAGTCCCGGAATGTGTGCAATTAGGTCAGTTTTTATCTCTTGAGATTATAGTTGTGTTTCTCATTTTCCAGTCTTTATCTCAGAGTCATGTACTCTGTATGTGTATATTCTCACTGACTGCGTCTAGCGAGTATTTGAACATGTTCACCAAAAGTAAATAATACTTGTTCATGAAGACTCAACTCAAAATAAATGAATATCATAATCCGTCCAAATAGAAATGGGGGGTTTAAAAGATATTAAAACAAAAATAAGTTTACTTTATGCAATGATCAATGAATAATAAGTAGTTAAATACATGATGGAATAAATAATAAATATATGGAAATAAATTAAAATTCAACACTAAATGCATATGCTCTAGATCAGTTCATGAACATAAATGAACAATTTTTCAGTAAATGAACGTAAAAAATGCTAACCAAGCCTGTTCATTTAGTTGTTCGCCAAAGCTCTGTTTGTTTGCAGCCGTTTTTACATAGAGGAAGAAAGTACGTTACAAAACTTACCCTGCCAGGCCCCAAGAATGTACTTATAATTATAGACTGACAGTTAAGGTTTGTGCATGGCCTTTCTTTGATAGGGCTTTTGTTTGGATCTGGATATTCCTTGTGGACATGTGTTACAGAAATGTTTACCTAACCTCTGTCATATTGATACAGACATTTAAAGCATAGATTTTAGAGGCGAGAGGAGGCGCAAGGGTCGCCCTGGTGCCCGAGGCGAGAGGCGCACCCGAGGCGCTGAATTAATAAATTAATAAGAAAATATAAATCTCTTAATTTAAGTCTAATAAATCCATAACATAAAGTTCAAACTTCAAATAAATGATAAAACACATAAAATAGAGTTCATAGTTCAAGCTAAGTCTCAAACACATGAAATCCGGCAGGCGGCGCTGGCGGCCGGCTGTAGCAGTCTGCTGCCGGCGCCGGCAGTAGCAGTTGGGTGGTTAAGGTTGGACGTTTAAGGGTAGTAGAGTAGAAGTGTAAAACTATATTTTTGAACCCTAATTCATTTGTCTCCAAAACCCATCCTATATATATACTAAAAAAATATATGTACTAAATATTAAATTAAAAAAAAAAAAAAAGTGAATGTGAGAGAGACGCGCTCTGAGGCGCACAAGAGGAGGCGCATGAGGCGCACAGAGGCGCTCGCCTCTTAAACAGCACCTGCCTCAGCCCTTGAGAGGCATTACCCTCTGTGCCCCTTGCGCCTCTCGCCTGAGGGCGCGCCTCTAACAAGTATGATTTAAAGATATTATGTTTTTATTATATGTCAGATATAACTTATCAGTTGATTGGCTTTTCCAGTGTGACATTGAACAACATCATCCAAAGGAACTTTCCAGAGGAGTATACTGAAAGGAAGTTGGAACAGGAGAGTTTAACAAACCTTGGTGCTGATTTGTTGCCTCTTTTTGTCATGGATGTTATCTTACCATGCCAGAAGTTTCAGCTTAACATATTTGAACCTCGTTATAGACTTATGGTGAGTTTACCACATTAGTTCTACATGACGTGGTTCCCAATTTACGATATATTCCTATTGTAAGTGTTATGAAGACGTCAAATGAACTTTTTTTTCTCTAATCTAATAATATAAGTTGTTATATTGAGTGGCAAAATCAAGATCGCATCTACCCTGTTGAAAGGACCAATGAGGACTTGGCTTCAAGGACTGCAGTCATGCAAATATAATAATACGACTTGCTTGGCCTATAAGAACAGGGTTCTGCCCACCATATGAGAGAGTTAAATTGAAAAATGGTTCACACCAAAGTTTATGCCAATTTCAGTATAGTGGCTTCTCTTGACAACATTATAGATCGGTGAGCCTCCAAAGATGGAAATACTGTATTCTTATGTCAGATAAAACTAACTAATCAACTACATAACTAGAATGAGGAAAGATAAAATGGACATGGTAGTTCGGATAATGAGTTAGACCCTGTTTAGAAGTTTTCCAAATATTATGGAGCCTTTTGAGCTGTAATCTTGTGGAATTATTGAACATGTATATGGTCAATCTTTTCTCTGGCATTACCTTGCTGCTGGCTGATTCTATGTCCCATTTTAATTTTTTCATGGCAGGTGAGGAGAATAATGGAAGGGAACCACCGCATGGGAATGGTATGTGATGTACTTCAGTTGTTTTATTGTTCTTGTATTCATCAAAATTATCGTGGTCCTAATACACCCACCTTTTCTGCCTTTGGTGTCTAATTTTTGTGTAGGTTGTAATGGACTCATCCACGGGATCAATAGCTGATTTTGCCTGTGAGGTGGAGATTACAGAGTATGTTATTCTTAATAGTTGTAATATACTTTTATTTGTCATTTTCTTTTCGGAAAGAAGTGTTATTTTGTGGAATACTTTTGTCCACACATCAGCAAAATAGATGATCATCATGTTCTGTTTTTAATGCAGTTGTGAGCCACTCCCAGATGGGCGTTTCTTTTTAGAGGTAAAAATATAAGTAAGCCACTTCCTTATTTGCATTAATTTTTTATGGGTGGGACTATTCACACCCAACCAACCAAATGCCAACCCCCCCACCCCCCACCATTTTTTTATGTTTTTAAGCTTCTCATTATTTATTTATTTTTTTAAATATGGGGTGAGTTAAGTAATTGGTGGGGTGTGCATAACCCCACCCTTTTTTCTATTCCTGATTTTCATGAATGTTTCATAATGCAACAGTAACAAAGAAAAAAAAATTACGTAATGGGTTCTGCATTATTCTTGACACATTTTAATTTAAGAAATTGATTTTTTTTTCCTGGTTCAGTTCTGGCTCCTGCTCGAAAACTAGATCTTGCAACTGTGTTCCCAACAATTGCACATAGTGTGGACAAATAAGATTTCTATCATCTAATCTATATTGTGCAGAGAACAATATGATTTCCTTTATACCATGTGTGATCTTTAAAGAGTGATTTTTAAAGTAACTTAAAGTGAACATTACTTGGTGATATGCTTAATATGCTTTAAGGAATGAAAAGTAAATATGCTTTCTGTTGTGCTTTACGTTAGAGATATGCTCGTTTAGGAAATTATTTTAGAGCACTATTATTACTTTCTAGTAGTATAAATATGTAGGAAAAATCTTCGTTGTTTAAGCCTCCTGTGTCTACCTTTTGACTGCTTGCTTTTGCTTCTTCTATAACTAATGGATGCAGGTTGAAAGTCGCCGGAGATGTCGCATCCTTCGAAATTGGGATCAAGATGGGTAATTTTCACTGCTGTCTAGTGACTGTTTTCTGTGTATATGTTCTCATGAATCATGATTCTCATTTATGTGGTATTAGCTTCTTTAACTGAATTTTTTAATTTTTTTTTAATTTCTTGTATCATTGCAAATGAAGGTACCGCGTAGCTGAGGTTGAATGGGTACAAGATATTTTTCCACCAGAGGGAGCTGAGAGAGATGATGTAAGTGCTAAATTTCTCATCTGATGTTATATAACCCACATTTCAGGCGGCTGCTTGTGTGAGGTACAAAATGGCTTTGAACGAAATTCCTAAATGTGTGTATTTGGAATAGTTGGGTTACTGAAATCAATAGCACATGATTGAGTACCTCGTATACTTTCCATGATGATCTAAACAGAAAAATGAACTTGAGGAAAAAAAAGCATTCACGTCCTCATTTTCTTGGATGCTTCATATGCTTTCGATTTTGGTATATTGCTTGTGCATTTCGACTTTCTATATCCTAATGCACACTTTTGGAGTCAAGTTTTCAAAGCCTAAAAGTATTATTCTCGGTCTGCTTCGATTGATTTTTCAAAGCTCACAGTTAATGGAGATGACACAGAAAGCAGCAGCATTTGCTCGCCAATGGATAAAGGATGCACAAGAAGCAGCACAAGGAGGTAATTGCTAACACATTTTTTCACTGAATGTTTTTTGTTGAGGAGTAACTATTTTTAATTCTTGCTAATTTATTACAGACAGAATAAGGCTTGCAGAGCTTTTCAAAGCAGAAGGGTTGTTGCCCTCCACACGGGATCCTGAGCGCTTCAGTTTTTGGGTATGCTTCTTGGCTCACATTCATGTTCAAAACTAGGTTTTCTGACGACTTGTCATCTCATAAATACAGCTTGCCACGTTAACAAACCGTAGGCCATCAGAAAGATTAGATCTTCTTCGGATAAGAGATACAAAGGAGGTATTATTGATGCTTTCACCATATGCTATACAGTTACACAGATCTTTTGAGCAATTTCGTATCCGGTTCTTTTATTTTCCTTTCATTATGCATCGTCTCTATCGTTTGGCAGAGGATCAGAAGAGGACTTCTTTACATGAAGGCAGAAGAGCAAGGATGTAGACTGCAATAAAGAGAATCAATTATGTATCATCTTTTATTTGACAATTCAATTGTTGATAGATACATACATATACATATCTGCCCCTATCATATTGATTGATTCACATACAAGTGGATCTTCTCTACTTTCGGGAAACGAAATAGAGAAAGAGGAGCAAAGATAACCATCTTGCTTCTTTCATGGCTAAACTTATTGTAAAACGAAGTGACCAGCATAGTAAATAGCAATCCTTCAATTTTGGTTTTTTTTCTTTTCCCTACTTCATGTTTAACAAATTTGATTCCTACACCATCTCAAATTTTGTGTAGGTGCAAATTTGCCCGTTACTATTCATGGTTGAAAATTCTTCTTCTTCTTTTTTTTTTTGGATTTAGTTTTAATTTCTTTATATTACATTTGTTTTCTTTCTATTTTTATTTTATTTGATATCACAAATACCTTTTATTTAGTAATTAATTAAAATATTATGTACATTATTATTTGATTTTATGAAGTTGAAAAAATTGAAAACATATAATTTAGTTGTATTATAATATTTATTAATAGAAATATAGTAAGTTATCATGCAATATTTTATGAAAATTACAATGACATTTACTGCGACACATCAACATTACTGCATGTTAAATGTACTACAACACAAAAATAAATGGAATGCATTGATCAAACATTAACATTACTACATGTTAAATTTACTACAACACAAAAATAAATGGAATGCTTTGATCAAACATTTTTAGGGAAAATGGTCTAATTGGGAATGTTAATGACAATCATCATGTAATAAATATTTTTCTATTGTTATGTAATTTTTATTTTTCTAAACATTGCATTTGTTGTATGAATACTTAATTTTCTTTATTATTAATATGTATTTATGATGAAATTCATACAATTTTGGTATTTATGTTTTTTTTTACAAGAACCTTTTATATAATTGAAATCAATTAATTTAATTTTTCTATTAACTTAAATAACAAATATTTGATATAATAGAAAATTAATAGAAATTCCAAGAGAATATTTCAATTAAGTTAAGGATTTGAAGATGGTGACAAATTTTACGGCAAATCCAAGTTCTGGCACCAAATTAGCTACTTAGGGTTGGAGATGCTCTTATATGAATCAGCAAACGTGATGAGCTTCATGGTGCTCTGAACATCAAACCTTTCTATTACACAATATGCAAAGTATAGAGGAGCCAATTTTTTGTTTCAATACAAGAACAAACACTAAAAGCATGTTCCCCTTGCAAAGAGCAATATTTACAGATGCTTCAAACCATATATTTAAGTGGCAAAGATACTAAGGACCATCGAGCCGCATCATGAAATAGGCGCAGAAATCCAGGAAGAGGAACACAGGACCACTGATCCTCTGTAAATCAAGCAAATACTCCACCTCGCTTGTTTTGTAAAGCTGTCGTAGGATCATATGACATTCTCATTAGCAGCAAAATTGTTGTCTTGTAAGGACATGTGTACTGATCATATCACTAATGTGTTGTTAAATAATAGAATATTTTGACTAACAATAAGCTATGTTTATAACACTTGGTTAGAATCCTGCTATGCCAAGGAATTTGGATGGAGACATCAAGAAAATAAGATAACACAGGTCTAATAGTACCTGTATTTCGAACTTCACGACAGACGGTAGCTCTGACACATTTTCTATGGTGGAAGTTATACCATTCACATAATGGTTGCTATTCGTGTGATTGACGGAGGTCATACTCTGTACGCTGTGAATAGCATTAATGAAAAGGCATTTCATGTTATAGTGCCCAATTCTTTTCCATCTGACATTTAGTCCTTGCAGAGCTCCAAGAATCTGGGTCATCATATCCCGTGGACGTGCAGGAGACTGCTAAAATAGTACATATGAGAAACTTTGGCTTCTAAAATAGTTACGACACGATATACTGCATGTTTAGAGCTGATTGGATGAAATTGTGACCCAACAAATTTCATAAGCATGGCTTCTTTGTTATCCAAGTTAGAAAAAAAAACATTACTTTTTCGACAAATTGTACCTGAAGTCCAATAACCCATTGCTTCTTTTTTGAGATCTGAGGTGCCAAACTCCCATCAAGTGGAAAGCCATACATATTAGCATCTGTATAAGGTCCAGGAGAACAAGTTTCCTAAAAAGAGAAGAACAATTCCAGGTACGAAGTTTCAGAAGTTACAAATTTAATATCACAAAAATAACAGATGTCATGTTTAAATTACATTCGGCGCCTAAGCACCAGTCAAGTGCTCCACTAGCTCCTAGTGAATTTTAGAACATTGGTTTTGTATGTATTGTTTTCTAGATCTTAATAAAAATGTTTCAATTCCTATACAGGTATAAAACTACTCTCATCCATACGGTAGTAAAAGGATTCCCATTACTTTAATGTGGTTGTAGTCAATATGCATAAAAACACATTTCATATAGGAAACCATCAAAGGGCACCAGCAAAAACGTTAAATTTCAAGCACATACTGTAAATAATAAGTTCCAATTAAATAAACATATACCAGGGACTCTTGAAATCCAGCACCTAGGTAGCCAGTGGAAATGGGGGACCGTTTGTCCAATAATAGATAGTATGCAACAGTAGCCTGCCGCACAAGGTCATACAATAAATATTTCATAAGTCAAGGGCTAAAATAACAGTAGAAAAGGAATTTAATGATATTGTTTACATCATTTTGTAGTCTGCTCTGGAGTGAGTCCATCAGGTGGCTCCTATCAAATCCCATCCTAAGAACTTCTTGAAGAATCTCCTCATCAAGCTAAAAAAATAAGCAAGCTGCCTCAGTAGTATGAACGCACAACAAAATACGCATCTAACTTTACTAGCTGCAGCATGCAAACTAGTTCCAGGCATAGACCTCCTTCACAAGGGAATGTGACCAACCGATTTTATTCTGGTAAAAGTATAGGATTCTAATGATAAAAAGTAGCTCTAATGTCACTTGGAAAACAAGATACTGTACACCCTCACTCTTCAATTGATGGCTTAAACAAACTAAACTGCAGTTACTTAACAGAGGACACAGAATGATGCATTTCAAAGTTCTCCAAAATAATATTCATCAACTAAGTTCACAAGGAGGACAAATTTATATTTTTATATCGAATTATCATGAAACATTTCCTCCCATCAGTAATTAAAAGTATCTTAAATCCATAGCCCCATGAAAACAATTACCCTTTTCAGATGCTCCATTGCATTAGGCGGAGTGACAGCTAAATAGCGAGGAAGATTGACTTTGAACCAAGGATGCTGACGTATGTCGCTAGTTGAAATCCTCTTCACTGGGTCCACTACCAGCATTCGTGGAATCAAATCACGAGCTCCAGAAGACAAATGACTTGGAAGAGTGTACAGTCCACTCTAAAGTATTCACAAATTTTACATTTAAAAGATTTCTATCTCAAGCAGAATAAAGCTACAGAAAGCTATTATTTGATATACCTTTATTTTTTTGAAGAGATTGGGAATGTTTTCATCATCAAAAGGAAGAGCACCACAAAGAAGAGCATACAAAATAACACCACAACTCCAAATATCGACTTCAGGTCCGGCGTAGAGTTTCCCAGACACAACCTGCAAACCAATCATGGGACTTAGCTATAACAAAGCACCTCATTGCACAAACTACCCTTACTATCTATCAGAACCATCCATTCTGAAGAGTACTGATTTTACAACCTCAGGAGCAGCATAATTTGGGCTTCCACAACTCGTCCTTAGAAAATGCCCATCCCGCATAATGTTGCTTAAGCCAAAGTCAGCTATCTTCACATTGCTTTTTAGATCTAGAAGCAAATTCTCAGGCTTGAGGTCACGATGGACAACCATGTTTCTATGGCAATACTCCACTCCTGCAATAATCTTCCACCAAACATGCACAATTTAGCTTATTAAGTTGACTGCCACAAATTCAGCACTTGGAGATCTTGGATGGCAAAATGCATCAATTATAACCAAACAAGGATATTACCTACCTGCTGAAAAAAGTGTCTAGCTTCGTCCTCTTGTAACCGACCTTTTTCCACAATATAATCAAAGAGCTCTCCACGCGGTACATATTCCATGACAACATATATATCTGTTGGTGTCTCTATAACCTCATACAAACGAATCACATGTGGATGCACAAACAATCGACATATTTTAATTTCTCTTCTCACTGCATGACATCATTGATTCTTAGGAACTTTTAAAACACATTCGATAGTCTTAAAGTAAATGAAACAAAGGTAATGCCCAAATGTGATCAAAATAGCACCAATTTGGAGGAATCATGGATATAGAAGAACAATCTTCGATTGTACTCAATGAACCAAAACACTGACCTTTTTCTTCCATGTCAGGACTCCTCATTCTCCGACGATTAAGAATTTTAATAGGCCACTTTATGCCCTGTCCTAATATGTTCAGCAATTTTGACCTTCCCAAAGGAACCATGCCCAAGAGTTTTTCCAAGTCTATAGTTCCTTAGAAGCAAATCAGCAGTCCCACTTCCGCTTTCCATATTACTGTAAAAAAATTAAGTATTCTACCAGTCAGAGAATTGCACGCTCACAGGATGATACTACTCAGAAGCCCTAATGCAACTAAGTTTTCAAATAATAATTGCACAACCATTCTAAGATTGAGCAATGTTTTTGCTGTGTAACAAAACACAAATTTATTTGAGGTTATCAAAAAGTAATGGAACAAAAAATGCCCAGAAAAAGTCTAGAGTCCTCAATCTCAAATCTAATTCTTCATCATGCACAAAATTCACAATACAAAAAACCTACAGAACTAAAAGAGTTCGAATTCGCACAAGCCGACCCACATTACCAGCTAAATGTTACAATTAGCTACTTCAATCTAAATTTCTAAGCCCTACAACAAAAATCTAAGCGTTTAAAGTTGGTCAAACAAGCTTTGCGCAGAATCTACTCATAAAAATCAAACATTATCCGCAAATAATCAACAAGCCGATCATAAAACCGCGATCAACAAACAAGTTCAGACTTCAATCAAGAGAAATTCTCTTAAAAAACTAAAGAAAACCTGGATCAAACATCCTTGCAAAGAAAGGTAGAGAAAACCATTTTCAACAAATTGAAGTGAATGATCAACTGCATAAATTCGACTAAAACTAAAATCATTAGCGGCAAATACCTGAAGGAGTAGGATTACATGCAAACACTGCTTCTCCGTGATGCAGATTGGACACAGATTTGGAGGAAGAAAAGTGGTTAGTAGAGCTCAATGCTGATGCTTTTTAGAGAGAGAAACAACGGCGGTAGAAAGAGAAAATAAAATAAAGAAAAATCAATTTAGAATGGAAATTTTAAAAAAAGAAAAGAAAAGAAAATTGAAGCATTAATTAAAAAGATGGGATATATATTATATAAAGAGAAGTGAAAGTGATTAGATATTTGGGTGAGATTTTGAAGGCTGCTGACTCAGCATTTTCCAACTGATATGTACAATAATTCCTAATCATATGAAGAGATAAATACAAAATTAATGAAATGATAGCTGTCTGTATATCATGAGTTAGTCTCTCTTGGGACAATCTTATATAGGACGAAATTTTCATATGTTTTTTATTAGTTATAACTATGTTTTTTTAGATATAAATTCTATAATATATTTTTTTACAGTAATAAGTATGTCTCTTTCTACTATATAATTATGGCTAGCTGTTGCACAGTGTGATAGTCGCACCTAACTTTTCTTTCTTTTGTCTTTTTGAGTTACAATGGAGATGAGGACTCGAATCGGAGACCATACACTATTGTCGTGTGTTATAAGAATTTCTTTTTTTAGATATAAACATGAATTCTATTATATATCTTTTACAGCTATAAGTATGTGCGGTCGTTGCATGAATACTTGCATTTAACTTTTTTTTTTTTTTCTCTCTGAGTTACAATGAAGATGGGGGACTTAAATCGGAGATCATCCATGGGTTGAGAACTGAGTTATTATGATAATAAAATCATGTATTACATTATAAACACAATTAACTCAACACAACACATTAAAATTTCTCTTGGTTGAAGTTTAAAATAAGAGTGTTTACTATATTAAAGAAAAGGATAAAGGCAAAATCGCACCTTTGAGGTCTATAGATTATCAAATTTTGTTAGATATGTCCCATAGACTATAAACCTATTTCAAAAAACGTTACATAAATTATCAAGTGTTGTTTCGAAAAGTAGCTAAATTATAAATTTAATGCTAAAGATAAGATCTAATTAATTATACAAATTCGGTATTGAACTGGCCGTAAATAAATAAATAAATATATATATATATATATAGTTTATATAGCCGTTAATTATATTATCTATATAATGACAAAATAATTCATAATTTTCCTTTAAAAAAAGTCAATATTTCAACAAAGATTCATTCATTAGACTAAAAATAATAATACCATGATAAATTTTAAAAATATTTGACCGTATTCATTTCATAAACTAATTCATTATAACATTTAATTTAGAAATTGATGTTTTGATTTTTCAAATTTGTATAAGAAAATCAGCAATCCTTTTGAAAACATTATTTCTACATGATTTTTCTATTTAACTCTAAATCATGTTTATTAAATTTTTTTATCGATTTTAATAAATTTATAGAGATATGCATTACACAAATATCAACTGAGATCGAAATATTATCATGAACATTATTTCTTTCACAAAAATTAACATTTTTTATGAATTCTATGAAGTGCATCATGCACGAGTGATAAATTTTTCAAAATTTCCAATAAACTTTATTATTTTTTATATCAACCATTTCCATATTAAAAGATAAAAATAGTAACATTTATACATCCACGCATCGCACAATACTTACCCAATAATATAATAATGAAGAAATGTCACAATTCCAACATTGCAATTTTCATAGAAATAATATCCCCTAATATTTTGCAACTTTTTTGAAGAACGAAAGAAAGCTTCTCTAGGTTTAAACATATGTATATTCGAATAGCGAGCCTGATAACTCAAGAGGTATCTCACTTTTATAAAGGTGCAAATATTGTAATGAGGGTCATCCACGGGTGTCTCACGCGCTTCCACACGCCTGAGTGGTTGTGCTCAAATCCACTCAAATTAGTTTCAAGTGACATATCTTTATGTTATGTTAGGAATATTTTTATCTTATATGTTAAAGATACCCTTGTATTCTAATTTCATATCTTATGTTATGTTAGAGATACATTTATGTTATGTTAGAGATACATTTTAACGTAAAAATGTATCTCTAACATAATGTAAAGGTATGTGTACAAAATGTGCCGGAATTAGAGTTTTTTTTTTTAAATTAAAGGTATAAAATTTGAGCATAAATGTATCTTTAACATAACTTAAAGGTCGTGACGAAATCCTAAAAAGTAAGAGCGAAAAAAAAAAAAGGAAAAGCGAGTCAGACACCTAGATCCGACTCGGTTGCATGGATCCAAGATTCATACCCCTGATTCATAAGAGACTAACTTGGAAATAAGAAATATTTAAAATTGTTAAATTTTATGGTGTTGGTTAATAGTGCACTAAACAAAGTCAAGTCGTCTTACAACAAAAAACTAATTAGTTGCAGACTACTGATGTTTCTTAAAATCTTGCAACACTGAAAACAACAAATTCTATATGTTGCCAAACAACAATGGAAACAACACTAAGACGACAAATTCTTCCTGGAAGCTCGGAGCACCTACAAACTTCGAATTCTAGTAGAGCCTTCGAGCTTTGGCTACGTTCAAGACATAGAAACCAGCAGCAACTTCAGGGAATAAATTTCCTACAGAAGAGTCATAGAAATACAATGCAAATACAAGTTGGAAAGTCGAGTCAATGAGACATTTTCCCTAAAAAACGAACATGTCCCGATTAGTGTTCGTGGTAGGACGTGACATTTGGAATGTCCCACCACATTCCCAAAGGTAAATCGATTTACATCTTCTAGTTAATAGCACCACAAGTTTAAAGACTAGATTGCAGACTTCTATATGCTCCAACTTGCAAGTTTGATTTTTTCAAATATGCTATGAGAGATATGACTTTGCAATGAAGAATTTCATGTTTTTTCTTAAAGAGAATGTCATGCTCTTGATTGTGTGTGTAGATAGTCAAATTTTGTCAGCCTATCAAATGATGCCACATGTAAATAGTGTATTAAAAATCAATTTTCTATTTGTATTTAGGAATTTAAATTAAATTAATTCGTAAAAGAATAGATAAATAATTGATATTTTAATATGTATTCCTGACCAATCAAATTGTGACATGTGTTCAAATCTAGTTGCTTGGGAATCAAGATTAAATCCTGCAAATATGGAGGTGATATATCAAATTTGGTAATAAAATCACATCTTTTGATTAAGGAAAATATATTTTCAAATCATGGATGACCAATCAGATTGCATCTCCCTAAACCGTATATGGAAAGAGTTAGTCTCCTGTGCAACTGGTGCACATACAATTTGGGTCGGGTCCGGGTCGATTCGGATCCGCGCACTTTTATTTATTTTATTTTTTTTGAATTTTATTTTTTTCACTTCAGCTTGTTACCTTAATGTTATATGCATGTGACCTTTATGTTATATAAGTGTGACCTTTATGTATAAATGTAATGACCTTTATATACTCTAACTTAGAAAAAAATGAAAAATTTTAGCAAAATTTGTACATATTTACGTTTATGTAATATTAGCTGCACATATATTCATCCTTAAAATGCACTGAATTTTGAAAATTTCAATTTTTTTCAAAGTTATGGATTATAAAGGTCATAATATTTGTACATAAAGGTTCCAAGAATTGTACATAAAGGTTACAACAATACAACATAAAGGTCTTAATCTGAAGCGAAAAAACCTGAAAATCTTCATTTTTTCCTAAGTTACTGAACATAAAGGTCATAACATTTATATATAAAGGTCACACTTATATAACGTAAAGGTCACATCCTTACAACATAAAAGTAACAACCTGAAGCGAAAAGAAAAAAAAAAAAAGGAAAATCCAGGTGCGCGGATCCGGGTCGGGTCGCCCCAGTTGCACCAATCCAGATCCGTGCACCTGGTGCACAGCAGCATTTGCCATATGGAAATGTTTCATATCATACACCTATAAATATGGGTTTGTCTTCATAAGTTCAACACACAAGACAATTCAATAATTCAAGAGCTCAAGATTCAAGAAAGATAAGAGTTCAAGATTTCAAGACTCAAGAATTTCTCTCTCCGAGGTTCGAGGAGTTCTTCGTAGAGAGTCATCAAAAACGGCGTTCGATCAGAGATCAAGGTGCTAAACCCCTCTCATCAACATTGTCAAGTCAAAATTCAAGACATTCTTTACACATTCAAGGCGTTCTTCACGGAGGATTCCAAAATCATTGTTGAAGATCCAGTCAAATATTCAACTTCAAGATCCGTATCAATTTGAAGAGAAGAATCATAGGAATACATAGAGATTTGTACCCACTTTGTTTTAATTCAAATATATTTAATTTGCATCACTTTATTTTGTGTTTTGATATTGCAGACACGAAATTTTATTGCTACAAATTTTTGGCACGCCCAGTGGGACGATCTCTTCCTTTCATCTCTTCTCTTCACCAACTTCCAAAGTATCAATGTCTTCAGTACAAGCCACGATGACCCTTGAAGAACAAATCGCAAATCTGGCCAAAGCTTTCGAAGAACTCACGAAACATGTCCAAGCACGAGATGCGCTACTTACAAAGTTGATGGACAATGTTGATTCAAAATGTGTGATGAGCAAACAAATCAAGATTCACGATAAAGTTGAGGAGGCAAACAACTCAACGAGAATATTTTCAACTCAAGCGAAGAAGTCACAACATGAAGAGTTGCAAGTCTCGTCGAATGGAGTGATTTCTGCCGATCAACTGAAGGACTTCATCATGGGAACTATCAACAACGTCAATGGAAGCTCCAAGTTGTCTTCAATGTATACCAAGCCATACACCTCAAGAATTGACAATTTGATGATGCCTGAAGGATATTAACCTCCAAAGTTTCAACAATTTGATGGCAAAGGCAATTCAAGACAACATGTTGCTCACTTCATCGAAACATGCAATGATGCTGGGACCTATGGCGATCACTTGGTGAGACATTTCGTTCGTTCTTTGAATGGAAGTGCATTTGAATGGTACACCGACTTGGAACCAAACTCAATTGACAGTTGGGAGCAATTGGAGCATGAATTCCTCAACCGTTTCTATAGCACTCGACGAACAGTCAATATGCTCGAGCTCACAAACTCACGTCAACATGATGAAGAGTCGGTCATTGACTACATCAATCGTTGGAGAAACTTGAGCCTCAATTGTAAAGATCGATTATCTGAAACTTCAGCTATTGAGATATGTACTAAAGGCATGCATTGGAGCATTTGTTACATCCTTCAAGCAATTCAGCCGAAGACCTTCGAAGAATTAGCCACTAAAGCTCATGACTTGGAGCTTAGCTTAGCTGCAAATGAAGTCAAAGGACCACAAATACAAGAAGAAGAAGAAGAAGAAGAAGAAGAAGAAGAAGAAGAAGAAGAAGGGGGCAAAAAATGATGACCCTACAAAAAAGAGTTCCTTGATAAGAGCGTAAACTGTCTGCAATGCTCCTAGATATGAGCAAAAACTATCTAAAGTTTCTCAAATCAAATGTCAAAACTAATTGACACGAGTATAAAAGGTCTACAAATCAAGTCATGTGAAACTCCTTGATATGTGTATAAACTATCTAGCAAATTCAAATTCAAAATAACTCCTTGATATGAGTATAAACTATCTATCAAATCCAAATCCAAATGAAAGAACTCCTTGATATGAGTATAAACTATCTGTCAAATCCAAATTCAAATGAAAGAACTCCTTGATATGAGTATAAACTATCTATCAAATTCAAATTATCAAAATGGAAGAACTCCTTGATATGAGTATAAACTATCTATAAAATTCAAATTGTCAAAATTGAAGAACTCCTTGACAAGAGTATAAAATATCTGTCAAATTCAAGTTCAATATCAAGTTGAATAAGCTGCATGATATGGTCATTCACATGCTTCAAAAAAAAAAAATCGAGACTCGTCCACTCCAAGACATGTCGTCGTGAACAAGTCTCGAGGGGGCATTTGTAGATAGTCAAATTTTGTCAGCCTATCAAATGATGCCACATGTAAATAGTGTATTAGAAATCAATTTTCTATTTGTATTTAGGAATTTAAATTAAATTAATTCCTAAAAGAATAGATAAATAATTGATATTTTAATATGTATTCCTGACCAATCAAATTGTGACATGTGTTCAAATCTAGTTGTTTGAGAATCAAGATTAAATCCTGCAAATATGGAGGTGATATACCAAATTTGGTAATAAAATCACATCTTTTGATTAAGGAAAATATATTTTCAAATCATGGATGACCAATCAGATTGCATCTCCCTAAACCGTATATGGAAATGTTTCATATCATACACCTATAAATATGGGTTTGTCTTCATAAGTTCAACACACAAGACAATTCAATAATTCAAGAGCTCAAGATTCAAGGAAGACAAGAGTTCAAGATTTCAAGACTCAAGAATTTCTCTCTCCGAGGTTCGAGGAGTTCTTCGTAGAGAGTCACCAAAACGGCGTTCGATCAGAGATCAAGGTGCTAAACCCCTCTCATCAACGTTGTCAAGTCAAAATTCAAGACATTCTTTACACATTCAAGGCGTTCTTCACGGAGGATTCCAAAATCATTGTTGAAGATCCAGTCAAATATTCAACTTTAAGATCCGTATCAATTTGAAGAGAAGAATCATAGGAATACATAGAGATTTGTACCCACTTTGTTTTAATTCAAATATATTTAATTTGCATCACTTTATTTTATGTTTTGATATTACAGACACAAAATTTTATTGCTACAGTGTGTAAGGTGATCAAAACCATGTCATATTTATAGGCACATCCACCATGTGAAGTGATTCGTCATAATAGGCATTTATGCCCACTAAGTGGGTGTAGCCCCCCAAAACCTTACACTATCACTCATGAGGACTTGGAAGGCCATAAGTCATATGAGCTTCGAAATATGGACCTCCATAAATGGGCTTTTCTATGGGCTTTAACGTTTTAGGCTTCCTAGACGAACAATGTTGTCTGTCATGTTACCAACACTAGATATAACATTCGACTATCAGATAAATTTTTAGCCACCAACTTTGTGGATGAAATTTCCACTCACCAAAAATCGTATTGAGAGCAAGAATGCACTACGAAACGTAGAAAGACCTTTCGCCTTTTAATTTCACATTCACCCAACTTTAGGTCCTCAAATTAATGGTCAAACGCGTGTGGTTAAGACTTCCTACAAAAGTCAACGTTTGACCCATATTTACAATTGACTCAAATTCAACTTTTTCCAACATATGGTAGTAGATTAAGTTGAAATAAATTTTAAGAACTATATTATTTTTCACAATCACCATTTTTATGTCAATAATACTAACACTTGATTTATTTGTTGCATCACACGGATAGTAAATGAGGTTGGAATATTATCAAGAATTGATAATAACTTACAATAATATCACCATTTTTATACTCATTATGAATAAATTATTGAGCATATATTTGAATAAAAAAATTTCAAACCAATTGTACAAAATACTATTACTAATGTATGATGAAAGTAAGAATTATATAAAACTCGTAAATTATATTGATGGTAGATTAAATTAAAATAACTTTGAAAAACTATATTATTTTTCATGATCAACGTTTAATTTAAAAAAACTACTAACACTTGAAATTTTGTTACTCATGCATCACATGGGTATAGTTTGAGATTGAAATAATATCGAGAATATTATTATTTTTATTCATAAATTAAACAATTCACGTTAAACTCAAAATATTTAAATTTTATGATGTAATAAATTAGCCAAAATTTTCAATAAAATTTATTATTTCGTATGCCCAACATTTTCATATCAAAATATATAAATATTAAAATTTATATGCTCATACATGAGAAGAAACTTATATATAAATATTAAAATTTATATGCTCGTACATGAGAAGATGAAACTTAGACCATGTTTATTCCCAACCCAACCCAACCCAACCCAACCCAACCCTCTAATATAAAAATCATTTCTCTATCATCCACATACATAACTTACAACCCAACCCAACCTTCAATTATTTAAACGTTTATTAGTGACACCAACCCAACCTTTAAAATATTTCTTTTCTCATTATTTATACTTGAATATTATATATAATCATTTTTTGAAAACGTAAGAAATATATAAAAAATATTTTATATTCTAAATTCGATATTTATAATAAGAACTTTTTTACCATACACTTAAATTATGCTACAAACACAATAATGAGATTTAAATACTATATTTAAAAACGAAATCAAAAAACAACTAGTTAAACAAATAGATGCGTGAAATACTAAATTACAAATATAGAAGATACATATTACACATCATCTTGGAATAATCTTCAGAATTTGGAAATGATTGAAAATTTGGATAATCTTGAGAGTTTGGATAATTTTGGGAGGTTGAAAAATAATTTGGATTATTTGGATCCATAATAGGAAATGATAAAAATTCGATGAGAAAACGAGAGAATTTAAGATTGTGAGGAAGTTGATCTCTTCAAATTGTGTTTGAAAATTTATCAATATTGGACTCTATTTATAGAGAGAAAAAAATCATAAATTTTGATAAATTTTTTATATTTTTTTGATACACATTATCTTAAATATCAACAATCTAAATTATATCCACAAAAAATATATGGAACAAATAAGATTGTGACATTTGTCACAATCCAATAAAATGAGATAAAGGTAAGTTGACCAACTCAGGATCGGCTGACCGATTGGGTTGGCTACCTCTAATTATGTTTCCAATTTTTTTTTCTTCTTTCTTTTTGTTTTATATGAGTTGGGTTGGGGGGAAGTCACCAATAAACTATGACCGATTGGGTTGGCTACCTCTAATTATGTTACCAATTTTTTTTTCTTCTTTCTTTTTGTTTTATATGGGTTGGGTTGGGGGAAGTCACCAATAAACATAGTCTTATACTCGTAGGTATATATATATATATATATATATATATATATATATATAGGTAAATAAGATGTCTCATATAAGCTATTTTGATTCATATGGCAAGAGTATATTTCATGTCACCATTAGAGTAACATTTTCTTTTTAAATGCAAGCAACACACCACAAAACAAAAAGGCCTATATATCTTATTTCTTAAGTGAGAAGCTGATGTTACATGTCTAAGTGAAAACATTGTAATTTACATGTTGTACAGAAATTAATGGATCAATCCAATACTAATAAAAATTTGCAAACATTATTTGTTTGTTATTACTTCAAAATGAGTGATCAATTGCTATCTTATTAAATACTAATTAATGCATTATGTCATGATACAAAAAAAAGGATTATTACAATTTTTAAGATTTGTGTGATTTACAGTAATTTTGCATCTAAGCTTCTAAATTATTATTGAGGAATATACTACTCAGGCTTAAAAAAAAAAAGATAACCTGACATTTTTGCACTTAGAAATCTAAACTCAAAGTTCAATGGAGTTTTAAATAAGCAACCTAAGACCACTTTATGATCTCTTTTTAGCCAAATTCCAATTTATGTCCTAATATTTTACAATTATCGCATCGTATGACGACCATATAGTTAGAGTAGAAACAAACATATTTATAGCTGTAAAAGACATACTTATATTGCTAATCTTTTACCTGTAAAAGAATGTACTTATATTACACATATTTATAGTTGAAAAATACATATTTATACTTATAAAATACGTACTTCAATCTCTTTACATGTAAGATTGTTTCACAAGAATTCAATTCAATTTTTTAACTCAAATAAATGAAACATATGTTAAAACACTCTCCATCTTGAACCAAAGCTAATCCTTAATTCAATTTTCATTTGATTCAAATCTTAAAAACCAAATGAAAATTTAAAATTTGACCGGAAAATATAAAAAAATGGATTCAACTGGGCAAAGAGAGAAAAATAAAAAACATAAACTTTGGAATGCAATTGAAGAAATTAAAATATACATCTATTATATGTTACAAAAATTTGCATAAGACAGTCTCATGAATAATTTTCATGAGACAGATCCTTTTTATCCATTTACCTAATCCATTTCCACAAATTTACATATGAATTGTGAAGAGGAAGTTATGGGTTCACCGTTCTCAATAAGATGATAGATCCGTGAGACGGTCACATACAAGACTTACTCATTATATATTAGACTACCAAATACAATCATACTTCAGATTGTTTCTCGTAATCAACCCTACTATTTTCATATTTTGTAATTTTTAAAAAACATTGGCCAAACTAAAGAAATGCTAACAATTATGTACTTGCTCCCCTTCCTTTATAATCGTCCAATTTTATCCAAATCGTTGTTCCTTTTCAATTGTCACAGTGTCATTGTTGATGTCATTTTACTTTCTTTTTCCATCAACTATTCTAATAAATGGATAAAGAATTGTGACGGTGGAATACTTATACCACAATTCTTGTAATTATAAACTCATTAATTTATTATCTTGATTGTATTAATAAACTGTTTTTATTTTCAAAACTAAAATTAAGACTAAAATAACATAACGGTAACCGCCTGAAGTGAGGAAAAAAAAAAAAACTCAAATGGACGTGAATCCGAGTTGGATTGCCCCAGTTGTACCAATCTAGATTGGATCCATACACACCTCACTTGGCGCAGGAGAATTTGCTCATTACAAATGGTCATTCAAATTCCAATTAATATTCTCAAACATGTTATGTATAAAATAGGTACCTTTTCTTTTGAATTACAATTGGGGCTAAAATTTGTAATCATACATGGATAAAGAGATGTACATATCGTTAGGTTAAATTTACGAATAAAACGAGGAAGTAATACTAAAAAGAAAGCAGTTGAATTGTAAATATTTAATTAAGTAAAAAGAATAGGAGAAACAACTCCATCTCAGCTGGTGCAGTTAGTTTAAAGTAGTTAGACAATCCACTCTCCATCCAAACTCACCAACCATTGCAACTTCTCATTTATAACTTCTTTTTTCTCTCAAAAACTAACCATCTTTTCCAATGGCAAATCCACCAAATATCATAAGAAAATCAATCTTCAATTTCCTCAAACACCTTCACCACTTTGCCTCAACCCCATCTCTCCTCCTCCTCCCCTTCGCCGCCTCGACTCTCGTCTCTCCACCCCTCATCGCCTCATCGCACCTTTTCCCCGTGGTCCACGGCCGCCTCCGGTCGCTCTTTCTAGCGGCCGGAATCCCTCCTCAATCGGAGCTATTCCCCATTCTCAATCTAAAGCTCTCCCAAACCATTCTTTCATCCCTTTTAATCTTTCCCTTTACCATCTCCTTTCTCCTCCTTGCCAAGGCCTCCATACTCAAAGCCCTTCATCACCATAAACCAACTCACAGAGCTACATTCATTCGCCTCCTCATCACACAACTCTGCAACTTAGTACTCGTCGTTTCAGCCAACGCTACGTGCTTCTGCCTATTAGTCGTATCCTTCAACATTTCCGATGTTTTAGGCCTTTCATCGCGGAGATTCATGCTCTTTCTATCAGCAACTGGCACAATAACTTACTCCATCATCCTTGCCAATGCCTACATCATATGCAGCCTATCACTCATAATTTCGGGCACAGAGAATCTAAGTGGCCTCGACTCGATCCTCAAGGCCTGCATTCTGATCCGGGGCAGGACTTCCACCGCGCTATCACTAGCAGTGCCATTGAACATGGGCTTAGCTGCCGTCGAAGCTCTGTTTCAGTACCGCGTCGTGAGACAATATCATCAAGCCATGCCTTCCAATTCATACATGTTTTTAGAGGCAATGATCATTGCTTACATGTATGCAATCCTTGTTGTTCTTGATACAGTTCTTGGTTATGTGTTCTTGAAAAGCTGCAAAACACAACACCAGATTGAAATCCAAGAAAGGGATGCAAAATCTTAAGGCTTAGGTGTTAGAATCAATATTACTGGAAATTCTTTGCTTTGCAGAACCATATGGTTTCCCACTTGGGAATTGCGTTTAAAATGCAAACACAATTGTAAGTTGTTGTTTAGACTTTTGTTCATTGCGTACACGATTTCAGTTCACAATATGATCAGTGTGAAGAAGAAACCACTTATGTTTCGTCCCATTTTAGAGTTTGAAATTTCCTTTTCAATCAACAAGGGTGTGTTTGCTTAGCCTGATATAATATGCTAGATTGCAACTCAACGATAAATTGAGTACGATAGATAACCTTGGTATGTATTAAGATGTTTTGTTGGATTTTACATCATTGACGCTATTATAATGTTAATAATTGGAATATGAGATGTATACTGAGAATTGAAGAGCAATTTAATCAAATTAACGTATTAATAACTGTAGATGTTTTTAATTTGATAGTGGATCACCCTTCCAACATGGGAAGTAGTATCAGTCATTTGCATGATATGAGAAACGAGCTTCTCTATTTTTAGAGCCTTAAGTATGTCAAACAAACAAGTTAATAGGATTGATGGGCCGGTAATGTAATTCATTGTAATAATAAGAAGCAAATGGACCCAAGAGTGTGTGTTTAACAAGCAAAAACTGTGCATTATATTACATAGCAAATTGAGACCTCAAACAACGAAACCTACTCCTACTTTGAGTACAATTACATCTATGTATTTGTTAGACAAAATCTTTAACTTATAACATCATGAATTAGTTTTGTTTCTTACTAAAAACTAGTACTTTTATATACAAAACTAGATTGTGCATATTTTTATTGTTCACGAAACTAATGTTTTAGGGTAAAATATCCTAATTAGTAATTGTAATTTTATGTAATATTTTTGTTTAGGGTCAAAACTAATAATTTTAAGGAAAACAGTATTAATTTTTGATAATTTTACTTTTACATCAGGTGAGCTACAGATTTATTTAGTAAATAATATGAATCACATGCAGTGGACAGTCTTTTAAGGAAAAAAACGTAGTTCAAGATTTGCATACAAAAAGCTCTCTCTCTCAAGTCTTATCCTCTCTTATAACAACTATGCATCAATAAATTAAGAATTACTCTCCTATGTACCAGTTGCACGGATCTCAATTGGACCGCGTGTCTCTTTACTTTTTTCCCGTGTTTTGGTCGTTACCTTCACGTTATGTTAGTGTTACCTTGGTGTTATGTTAGGGTTACCTTCGCATTATGTTGATGTGACTCCATCTCCAGATTTCATACCTTTAGTTTAAAACCACTGAACTAAAATAACATGAAGGTAACACTAATATAACATGAATGTAACACTAACATAACATGAAAGTAACATTAACATAACATGAAGGTAAAAAACAATGTTAATCATAACATGAGGGTATGACTGTCTGGAGCGAATATTTGTGGGTTTGAGCGCACCCACCAGACACGTGGGAGCGCGTGAGAGCGCGTTGGGGCGCGTGAAAACGCCCGTCAGAGGCGCGTGGGGTGGGTCGACTAGGATCCATGCACCAGTTGCACAAAATATTTTGTCATAAAGTAATTAAGGGTTTCTTTTTTAGTATAAAGTAATTAAGGGTTAAATGTAAATAACAACTACTTTTTTCAATTTACAACCTAATCTATTTTTTTAGTTGCAACCTAATCTTCTAAAATTTATCCAATTGCAAGTTTTCTGATAAAGTGTAGATCACATGATACGAAGGTTATCCAATTTTTTCACTTTGCAACATAAACTTTGTTGTTCTTATCTGATTGCAACCTTAAATTCTGAAATTTATCAACATATATCCTAAATCAGAGGTTGCAATTGAATAAGAAAATAAAGTTTTGATTGCAAGTTAAATAAAATAAAATCATGTACCGGCCGGAAAAGTGAATTAATTGCAATTGTATATACTCCAGAATTTTAAGACCGGAAAAGTGAATTAGATTGCAATTGTATATATTCCAGAATTTTAAGGTTATAGTCGGATAAGAAAGAAAGTTTAAATTGCAAAATGAAAAAAATCAGGCTGATTTTTGCATTCAACCCATTAATTAATGCTACCATCTAAATTTCAACATCAAAACAATATAACTCAGTTTTTAAAATAGAAACGAATAAAAGATCTGGTAAAACCCTGTTATTATTAATAAATGATTATCCCAAATTCCACTTTGAAAAGGAACATAATTTTAAACCAAAAACCTATATCTCAACTAATTAACACTATATCTAATGATATCAACTACCCTACATATATATACCTATATAGCCTCTCTAATCCTTCTATACAACAAATTTTAGGAAAGGTTCCATGATCCAATCTGATTATTACAGGGAACCAAACCAATTACCTACACTACAACAAATAATTAGTGTCAATCTAAATACAGGTTAGCTCTGTACAAGCGCCATCATACATTTGTCGTAACATGCTTTCCACATTTCTTGTTAACATTCAGCATCGTCCCAGCAGCATCGTCCCAGGACGAATGTGAGGGCCAGATATGTATCTTTGTTAACTTCGACTTTTGAAAAAAGCAATCCCTGATCCAATAATAAATAGTGTAGCTCAAACCAGCTGCCCGTTTCATAGTACCTGAAAAGCGCCACAACCCACTTCTTGATTTCCTTCTGTGCAGATATTCATGTTTTGTAACCTCGAGAGCACTATCAATGTCTTCAGCGGAGCTGAAGGTTCCTTGATCTTAAGCAAAAGTAGCTTTGATCGTTGAATGAACCACGGATGGCCATGATGACATATTTCACCTTTCAGTCTTCGATGCCTTTCTCTTCAGGGTTTTACCTTGCGCATTCTCCATTTCAGCCTCTTTTTGAGCTTTCTTCTTTTCTAGTTCAGCTTGTTTGCAATTTTCTTCATGAGCTTTCCTGAACATCCTGACGAAGTTCAGGAGTGTTGTAATAACTGCGTACAAGGTAAAACACAGGATCAAAAACCATATCGTAATTGAAAGAAAGCATATCGTAATATTTACCTTGCTCAAAAGGGCATCGTGCAGGATCTTCACCAAAATATAGAGCCAGTGCATCTGCATTTCTTCCCTGCACAACAATCACAGTGGCCAACATTATTTTCAGCAGAAGGAATTACGATACTATGCCATAATAAGTCACAACATTCAGGAGACATACTGCAATAGAATACAGATTTGTTACGGAGGAAACGTCAGTCTCAGCAATACCCACGAATTCCTTCAATGTCTGTCAAAAACAACAAGCTACTCTGTTAAGAAAGAATACAACAAGCCGCTCCCCATGACAAGAACTCCATCATTTTGAATCAACAAAAATCAGAAAGGAACAAGTAGGATTGAATTTCTAACAAGTTTAAAGATAGAATGCCAACATTTAAGAAATCATGCAGCATATGCATAATGTATATCATATGAACTCAGTAGAAACTGAAAATGCATTGGCTGCCAATATACCTTGCGAAAAGTTTCAGATACAGGACCATCGGTTTCTGAAGCAGCTAATTCCTGCTTCACTTTTTCTAGACCTTTGATGATGGCTTGCATTTCTTCAGCCAAAGATTTCAATTGTATCTACAAAGAGACAGAGTGAGTGAGAGAGAGAGAGAGAGAAGAAAATAAATATTCTATAAGACTTAAAGCATGTCCACCTAAAGAGAATAAATATGAACCTTAGAGGCAGCTTCCAAGCTGATGAGATCTTGATGAAAGTCTAGAAGAGTCGGCGTCTTTGAGGCAAGCACCTGAGAAACAAAATGGAGAAACTCAAAACACATGAAAACAGGAATTACTAGATAGTGCTCTTTTTAAGTATGTGAAGTATTTTGATTCACAAAACACTAGCAGATGCTGTGACTACAAAGTGGAAGTGAGGCATTCTAAGTGTTGACTTCTACATATTACCGAACCCAAGTTTACAATCTAAGATTATTTCTTACTTAGGTCGTTGTTTCTTATAAAATTTACAGTAGATATACCAGAAAAAAGAGACTGCTGTTTGTAAATTTTGCAATTCAAGATTCTTCACCTGTGCAGAAAAAATGGTTCAATACCTTACAAAGATAATGCATGAGTGTCATCTTGTTGTTCACGGCACGTGTATCCGTCAGTTTCAAAAGACTGTCTAATTTGAATCCGAGAGCAGAACCTAAATAGAGAAAGTAAACACTTAGCTTAATAATTTTTAAACTCAAAATCTGCTTTCTGCCACAGGTAAAATCAAGCTGCAATATCTTAATTTAAGTAGGGAATATTATGTGAAGTTCTATTAAATTAATTACAGAAAAAACGACTATGTTTTACATGGAGAAAGGTTCTTACATACAACATAAAAATTGTCTGTAAAAGACAAGCTAATCTTGATACAACACATTAAAAAAAATAAAAAAAAATTAGCCATAGTGAGTAATGAAAGTTCATGCAACAAAAACTGAACCAAAATTGTATCCTGGTTACATAAATGCAAACAGAAACTTCATACATTAAGTAGACTTGTCACTTGTATAGGTCAGTCTTTTCTCATTATGGCAGCATATTTGAAAAGATACTTAATTATACCATAATGAGGTTGCTTAGTTTTCTACCATAATCACACTTATATAAAAATAAATCTAGTTTGGTCTGCACCAAGGCATACTTATAAGATGAAAGAGTTCTCTTGGACAGGCCTACGCATGATATTTTTAGCATGTCAGATTATGTCATACCCACATACGGAATTTGAAATTTGGATAGCTGGTTAACCCAATAGTAAAGAGTTGAAACATGGAAGATTTTTAAAGTAAACCTGCACTGCAGTCTCTGAAAACTATAACTTAATCAAACTTAATAAAAAGGTCCATACCTCGAGCAGTGCCTTGATTCAACATATTTCCAAGATATAAAATGTTCTTCATAATTTCTTTCAGTTTGAGGGATCTCCGGACCTAATGCATGATTAAATGTAAAGTATTTAGGTGATTATGATAGCAGCACATCAATAGTCAGTTGAATTTTAGGTTTACCTCTTCACAAGCAGAATTTACAGTGTTCAAGCTTTTTCGGAAATCAGAAACCTGAGCCAGAATGCAAATTAGATAGTTAGTTCACATCATAATAACTTACAGATGTTTAAATATGTATATATACACACACATCAAGCAGACCTGAGAGTTGAACTGAATCTTGAACAAGAAAACCCTTAATTTTGATTCCACTCTTGGCACCTTCATAAGCTCCAGGAAAAACTGACAGAAGTAAAAGAAAGATCAGATCCCCTGCCCCACCAATTAGTACTCATAATACATGAGAATGCATAACGATAGTCTCTATTCATCATAATGTTTTTCAACACAATATTATTGAATACAAATTTTTCAACACATTCAGTGAATATGGATAGTGGACCATGGAGATACAAGCAGTGAAGATCCTTGGTCGCTAAACACATCCTTTATTTGATTGTTCGACTAATAGAATTTGTTCGCTAAACACGTCCTTGGTGAAGAAGCAGTGAACATTACACCATGAAGGTGCAGAATCGACTCGACTATATGTATTATTTAACAGATACACCTAACAGAATGCAGAATCATTCTATTAAGGAGGCTGAACCTCATAACAGTGTGGGCAAATTGGATCCGGCTTATATTTTTTCAAACACAATTTTGTAAGAAGACTAACAAAATGAACCTTTAATAACAAATGATGGCAACTGCATCCAATTATATTGATTAGTAACTCATAAGAAACTCAAAAGATTCAGTCAGCAAAAGAAGCAATAGAGCACAAGCATAATCTTTTCAAAAGATATACCTTTTATAACAAACACAATTCTGTAAGAAGACAAACAAAATGAACCTTTTATAACAAATGATGGCAACTGCATCCAATTATATTGATTAGTAATTCATAAGAAACTCAAAAGATTCAGTCAGCAAAAGAAGCAATAGAGCACAAACATAATTTTTCAAAAAAGTAAGGATTCAATTAACAAACCTGTTCACACTTGCCCAAATTGTCCCTGTCACCTGTGTAGGCCTAGAAAGTTACCAAGGCATCATTAATTCAAAATAAGCAATGGCTCATTGGATTAGTGGAAAATACAATAAAATGGCAAACTTGCAGTGTATATAAACCCTCACCTTAAGAAGTTCCATCTCTTCCTTAGTTGGACAAAATTTAATAAGATTTTCTACTTGATCAGCATCCAAGATTGATTCATCCATTGCTAGAGCTGCAGCCTGTTGAAGTTAACCAACCATGCCATTACAAAGATGCATGTGTGTATGTGTGCGTGAGAGAAAGCGAGAGAGATTAACACATGAGGTCTGATCACCTCTAGCTACAGAAGAGAAGATAGAACTAACTAACAAATTCGTACATGGTATACATCATTAATTTCACTTTACTCAAACTAAGAAAACTTTTGAGGATAAATCAATTATGAAGATAAAGGAATTGTCTTTTAAAACTTCTTAGGATGGGGTAAAAGTCATTTGGTAGGCAAATATTGCTTAACATGCACTGAAAATTCTGAAGTAGCCTTCCTGTGTTTTTTTTTTTTTTTTTTAATGATGCATTCATTATCTATCTTATGCAAAAGAAGATTTAGAGAGACGGTTTTTTAAGTTAAATTATATTTGTACGCAAAAACATGGCTTCTATTGGTCATGAACATTCTGATATTATAAGTGGGACAGTTAAAAGATGGTTTATTCTTTAGCTCTCTTCAGTCTTTTCTAATTTTCTCTCCAGAACTCTGATCATTATTCTTCTTTCCTAATTCTTCATTGTTTCTTTTAGATGTTATCTTCATGTTCCCTTCTGCAGGAAGTTTCAGAAGAAGTGACAACTGCATCTTCATTTAAATTCATATGCGTACTAGTCAATTTTATTTTGTAGGTGCTATTAAGAATTAAAGACAAAAAAAATTTAAAATTTATAAACATCACACTAAAGCTTCTAAAAATAACTATATCACGAAATACTATTACAAGCTACATCACACAGATTAAGGAACACATCTAATATTTATATATATGTTTTATTGTTTTACATTTCAGGAGTAAAAAGCTCAACAGTAAATATGCAACATCTGTTGCTTACCATCATGTCAGGAAGTGGCATTTTCACTTTTGTGAGCATAATTTCAGTGTTATTGGCCCTCCTTAGGTCAACCTACAAAAGAGAACCAGTGGGATTGAGAAGCAAGTAGTAGAAAAACTTGATCAGGATGCAAAAAAAAAAGGGGGGAATTTTTTTATAAGAATCCAGCCTGAGTTGAGTTTCAGGTAACAAAAAAACTCATCTACTTGCAAGGCACTAGTTCAAAACCGGCTTCTGATATTGTGC
This sequence comes from Scutellaria baicalensis, assembly GCA_005771605.1. Classification (NCBI taxonomy): domain Eukaryota; kingdom Viridiplantae; phylum Streptophyta; class Magnoliopsida; order Lamiales; family Lamiaceae; genus Scutellaria; species Scutellaria baicalensis. The sequence continues at coordinate 6,610,994 of CM016727.1, read as the reverse complement.
TAAATTTGAAAACATCAAGGCATTCTAGTAATAAGAGTAGGCTATTTTGACGATACATAAATGTGTAGGAAGTATTAAAGACTTAGGCAGAACTCACAACCAGGAGACTCAGGATATAATGATGCCACTAGAATTATCCATATTTTAAAAATAAAAACATAAAATTATGTGAAATGTAATTACTGATAGAATCTTCATGCGCCCAAGATGAAAAAAAAAAAAAAGGGTGGATGTAGTTATTCTATTTAGTTACTTATCTAAAAAATGTAGAAAAACACCAGATACGAGTGTATAATTCAAAGTCTGCTATCATGAGGAAACAATGATTTGGCATCTTTATTCTTGGATGCCTGCAACATTAATATTTGATGTCACAGAACATACCATGCCTTCATATTCATAGTATTTTTATTAGTCGTTTGTTTTAATGGATATGTCTCTTTATTCTTCCCAATAGAAATTGGTCCCTAGATTCAAATAACATACTAGATGGACTCTGTCAGGCTTAGATCCAGTAGATTTCCGGCGCCCTCCAGATTTGCCACCTGCTGCATCTGTCTTTGGTACCGTGGCAGAGAAAAGAGTCTCAAGTTCAGATACATCAAATTCTGGAGCCCTATAGTCAAGAGGGGAAAATACGAGTCATTTAATGGAGTGAATATGCAATTTAAAGAAAAAGAAAGAGTAAATGGAATATTTTGTGCACTTCTATGTCAAAATATATGTGATTTAGGGAGCTAAAGACACTCATGCAAAGAAACATAACCCAACTAAAACTGTTCCTTTTTTAGGATAAGAAGACAAACAGATGCAAAGATAATTGCTCGGAACTAATCCAACTAATAGACTTAAATTAATGGAGACAGAGAAATACACTTGCGGATCACCGAATCTCTGCAATTCTTCCCACAAGCTTCCTTGTAATACCCTGGTCACCTTGCTCCAGTGGAGTGGCTTTAAGGTAGATCTTCGGGGTACTGCAGCATTTGACATTGCTGGACGTGAAAGCCCACGCCCTCTACTGGAAGGCAACCCTCTACCATCTGACATAGGTCCCTTTGCACCAAAGGGAGGAGGTGGGGGTGGTGCACCTCCTGGAGGTCTAGGAGGTCCTGGAGGTGCAGGTGGACCAGGTACACGACCTCCAGGTGGAGGTGGAGGAGGTGGTGCTCCTCCTATGGGTGGAGGTGGTGGAGGGCCACGAGTTGTAGGTGGGGGAGGTGGAATTGGAGCCCCACGCATTGGAGGTGGTGGAGGTGGAGGAGCTCCACGAAAGGGAGGAGGTGGAGGAGCTGGCATGCCACGTGCTGGAGGTGGCGGTGGAGGTGGTACTTCAGCTGCACCAAAAGGAGGTGGTGGAGCTCCAGGCGGCAGGTGGTGGTGGAGGTGGTGCACCACGAAGAGGAGGTGGCGGTGGTGGTGGTATTGAAGCTCCAGGTGGAGGAGGTGGTGGAGGTGGAGGTGGAGCTGGTGCACCACGAAGAAGAGGTGGTGGTGGTGGTATTGGAGCTCCAGGTGGAGGTGGTGGTGGTATTGGAGCTCCAGGTGGAGGAGGTGGTGTTGGAGGTGGAGGTGGAGGTGGAGGTGGAGGTGGAGCACCTCGCATGGGAGGAGGTGGTGGTGGAGGTGGAGCACCGCGCAAAAGAGGAGGAGGTGGTGGTGGAGGTGGAGCACCGCGCAAAAGAGGAGGAGGTGGTGGTGGTGGTGGTGGAGTTCGGGAGCTTTGAGAAGGGAAAGAAGAAGCTCCATGGATAGGAGGTGGAGGTGGAGGGGGTGGAGGTGGTGCACCAGGTTGAGCGTTATGTGAATGAAAAGAAGAAATGCCATGCATCAGAGGTGGCAGTGGTGGTGGGGGAGGAGGTGGCGGAGATGCCTTTCCCATGTCAGGAGATCTTGCAGAGGATGCATAAGTAGGAGGTGGAGGTGGAGATGTTGATGGCGAAACTCTACTAATATTTTGCACATTAGAAGAGGGGGGAGGTGGAGGAGGTGGAGGAATATTTTTTTGAGCAGCTGACCATAAGCTCGTATTAATAGGTTGAGGGGTTGAATAGGGAGGAAAAGAGGAAGGCAATGATTTAGTAGAACTAATGCTTTGAGAAGATGGTGGGAGTGGGGGTGGGGGTGGAGGTGGGGGTGTAAGACTGCTCGATTCTCCATCACGAAGCATAGATATATGTGGTGGAGAAGGTTTGTATATCAAAGATCTAGGAGGAGGAGGAGGTGGTGGTGGTGGTGGTGGTGGTGGTGGTGGTGATGGTGGTGGTGGAGGTGGAGGTGGAGGTGCAAGACCAAGTTCCTGGGCTTCCAATTCTACTTGTGTGATAAAAGGCCCAGTTGTGGAAGAATCCTCTTGAGCTGGGGATATATCTAATGATGATGGAATAGGAACATGCTTTGGACGGCCCGATGGAGAAGCTTTCTCAGTCATAGCTGTTGTTTCTGAAGATGAAGTAGCAGACAGAGGCTTAGGTTTTCCCCCAGGTGGGGGTGAATCTTTCCCAAGAGCTGCTAGTGCCGATGGAGCACTATTATATCTTGAAGGAGGATAATAAACATGCATTGAATTAGTATAAGAACCTTTATTAGTAGGAATCCACCTGGATACAGAATTTGGCTTTGCCTGTCTAACCAGACCCGGTATATCTTGCTGCTTAGACTTTTTGTTCACACCAACTGCATCAGAAGCAAGTTTTGAATTGGGAATTGGCTGTTTTTTAGAGACAGATGATAGACTTCTATCCAACTTCTGCTTATTAATATCAGCAGGAAACTTCTGCTGCGAACCCTGTCTTTCAATATTCTTCATTGAAGGACTTGCAGCTTCTTCACTTTGTTTGTCCTCTCCTTCTTCCGACTTATCACCAATACTACCATTAACAGATTCAGTTTCAGCATCACTGGTCACATCATGAATCACAAATCTAGACTCTAATTGAGCATTCCCATTACGTAGTGTATTGTTAATTGGGTGGATGTTGCGACGATTTCTATGAGTTCCCTCATCTGATGCAGAGTCTTCAAATGCATGATGATCCAAATCTTCCTTCTTAGCAACTTCCTGATGATTTCCATTATCCTGAACACTAGATTGAACTGTATGGTTATCAGGCTCTACTTTGCCATCCGGTGAATCAACTATATTGCTGAAAATCTCTTCTGCCTCAAAAAATTCCTCAGCTGAGGCACCTTCTGCTTCATTTCCATCTTCACTCACTGCTTCTTCTGTGCTTATAAAGGATGGAGCGGAATCTGCATCTGAAAAAAGTACCTGATGCCAAAAAAAGAAAAAAAAAAAAAGAATCAACTTAAGCTTCAGAAATTGACAAACACAGCACAAGCAAATGAAGTCTTACCTCTGCCTTAAATTCTCTTGAGAACTGATCCTTGGCATCCCAAAGGACATCAACTTCATCGCGAGTCAGCAGTAAAACATTTGACCGGACGAATGCTGTATGAAACATTACTCTAAAAATCATCTCTTCCCTCACCATGTCATCCTCAAAATGGATGCACTCAAGAACAATATCTCCTTGAACACGGCAACGAATATCGATTTTTACTCGTTCACACTCTGCCTGCAGCCACAAAACATAAGAACTATAAATATGTGCTCAATCCATCTACTTAGTACAAGCATTAGGATTGTAAAATTACCTGCTGATAGAGACGGATATTCTTTTTCACCTTAGAAGTTGAAAACAAAAGTTTAGAACTTCTACTGGATGTTTTCAAAGTGGGATCCTGACCATATACACGAACTACTGGTCGGCATCCTCTTCCACCATCATATAAAGGAAGGATCTTAAGTATAACACAATCCAAAGCCAGAGGAGTATCTGATGGAGGCCAATCTGACCCAATATTTCTTCTAGAGATGTATTGAAGATACCTCAGCTGAGATGGCTGGGGATTCAAAGGAGACAAAAGATGAAGAAGTTCCCTCGGTGCTTGTTTGTATACCATTTCCAGAGTCTTCTGCTCACCGGTGTATTGTTTTCTGTAAAGAAGTAGACCAGCAAGCATGAATGCAAGAACAGGCCATCCACCTCTTTCACAGTGCATTAAAAGCACATTTTGTTGACCCTCAAGCGACAACCAGCTCTCACTTGATCGCAAGAAGTGGTGGATCATCTCGAGTGGTAATAACGGACACCCTTCATACTGCCGAGGATAGTCCATTACCGTCATGTCATACTGAGATAACACATCAGATAATTGGCTCCTCCTTTCTCCTTCTTTGAAATTGAAAACCATAAATGCAGCATCAGGGTAGTGGTCCTGTAGCTGAGCAACAATTCCATTCATGTATGTTCGGTACTCATCTTCGTCGAGTACATCAGTGGAGAAGCAGCAATCAAACACTGCATTCAACAAAAATGACGTAGCATCACCACATGTCAAAGTTCACATACAGAAATTATTCTCATTGAAACCAACATTAGTTGTTTAAACTATCCAAACTTTATACCATGTAATCCAAGATAAAGAATTTGTTAGTTCATATGTTGTACAATAAAGAAAATGGTGGGAGCAATCAAAAAAAAAAAAAAAATCACATGAAAAATCCTACATAAAATCTAAAACCATCATACAATCCATAATTATGTAACCATCATTTTAAACTCATGACTATATTTGACCATATCAAGAATATTAAAAAGTGGAAATTTAATAAAATGCCCATAAGCAATGATCGCCAATGAATGCATCTCCCATTTTCAAGAAGCTAACGAGACTAGGACACTACTTTTTGCACCAGAGGCGTCACAATTCACTTTCAGCTTGTACACTCAGCTTAACTGAACATGAAATTTCAGATTGACAAAATAATTCCCAAACTTAGTGACATCCATCAACTCTTTCAAATTCCAAAAAATGCAATTCCAATCCCTTTTTCACTCCCTATTCAAATTGAAGTATCCATAACTCAGCTTAATATCTGAACTCAGTTTAAGACCAACTAGAAGACAAGCACAGCTTGAGCTTGAGCTTGGGCTAGAGCTAAGAGCTAGCAACTAGGGAAAAACATGACAGAAAACCACCATCAATCAATCAAAACTCCAATGCAGAAGAAGCCCAAAGCCTTGACAAGTAAAGAATCCCAATGCTGAAGAATCAAACTCATATCGAAACAGTATCCGAAAAAAGCGTACCATAGACCCTCTCGGAGATCTCGAGAAGGCGATCCGGCGGCTTCCGGTAGAAGAATCTTCGGAACAGCGCCATCTAAGGGCGCTGTTTTCCCCCAAACTCGATCCAAAACCCTTTCTTCCCCAATTCACTCTCCCAAACTTCACCTCAATTTCACCCAACTTCACAGATCTTCACACCCAAAAATCACCGCCACAATGCAAGCGTGAAATTCAACAACTGAACAAACTCAGATCAAAACACCAGGTGTGGGAGCTCCCACCTCACACCAATCCAACAGTAGATTATCGCACCACCACGTGAGCAGAAAAAAAAATACACACACACACACAATTGCTCCAAAAAAGGCCGAACCAACCAGTGTAGTACACAATGAGTCAATCACCAACGAAATCCAATCAATTGAGATTAGGAGGAGAGATAAGGTGCATAATCCGCGATATCATGAATCATAAGAGGACCGTTTGTGATTACAAAAAAGGGGAAATCTATCACATGGGAGGAGAGAGAGAGAGAGAGAGAGAGAGGGAGAGAAGGAAGGGAGAGAAAGAGAAACGTAGTGGACTGAAAAGGTAAAAGAATATCCGTCAAGACCCGATCCGACCCGTTAATATGACCCGACCTGTGAATATGGTTTTGTCCATTTCTTCTTGCTTTCTTTTTTAATTTGACATTTATTGAGATTGAGATTGAGATTGAGATTGCTCATCTGGTTTCTATCACGTGGCCATATGTTGACAACGGTTTTGGGACACTTGTTTTTTGTAACTCATCTTACTACTCTATTATTACATTTTTATTATTAACTAGTGTTTCATAGGGATCGCAATGGGCATGTTGGGGCGGGTAGTTAACTACCCAAACTCGTCCTGCCGCGCCCCACGACCCATCAGCGAATCAGAAACTTTTGGCCCGTGCCTCGCCCCGTTTTTAAAAAAATTTAAAAAATATTTTTTTTAATTTTTACATGAATAATTTGAAAAACACCTAATTATTAAATCATTAACTAAATAATTTGAATAATTATTTGATTGAATAATTTGAAGTGAGGATTTAATTTTACTATTTTACACACCCAACAACAAATTAAAAATATTATTTTACATGTAATATTACTACTTTAGTCTTTTACTTAATTAATTAATATATGATTCTAAATTACTTATATATATATATATACACACATATATACACTTAATTATCATAATATATACATTAATTGAGATTAATGTATATAAACTTAATTATCACATTATATATTATGTATATTAATATTAGAACTAGGCGGGGCGGGGCAGGTCGAGGCAAGGCGGGACGCTGTGGGTACCCAGACCCGCCCCGCCCTGAGCACGGGTCGGGTCTGCCCCGTCCCGTTTCAAGCTCGGGACGGGTCTGCCCCGCCCCAAACACCACGGGTCAGGTCGGGTCCCCACGGGTCGGGTCAATTTTGTCATCCCTAGTGTTTCACCCATGCGTTGTTGCACAGAATAAAAATATTAGAAAAACAAAATTATGTAGTTTGATATGTTGAAAATCTTTTATGTTAAATAATTAAGTTGTAGTACATAAAAACATTTGAATTTAACTGAATGAACAATGTAATCTATATATCTTCAATTGTTTCATTAAATATGATTAACGTGAATATCAAAAAATATTATAATGTTAAACATAATGTAAGACTATTTGAACTGAATAATATAGAATCAAAAATATGAATCAATTTATAGAATAAATTAAAAGTCATAAACTACAAATTAAAAAAAAATTATATACAACGTTTGTAGCGGTGCCTCTTTCCTTAACTTCTTTATCACAAATGAAAATCTTCAATCCAACACGACTGATTACTCTAGAAATAGCAATGTATAATTGGTCGTTACTAAAAACTGGTTTCTTTAGGAAAAGACCAACATGAGAAATAGATTGTCCTTTACTTCTGTTTATCATTATTGCATATGAAACGAAAAGGAAACTGTTTTCTTTTAAATTTAAAAGGTAATCTCTTATCAGAAGGAGTCAATAATATTTAGGAAAAATTTCAATTTTAATCCATTTAAAAAGTCACTGTCCAATTTTCATCCACCATGAGAGCGGTTTTCAATTTTAGTTCAATTAATCCAAAAAATCGTCACTATTTGGTCCATTTTTGGCTTAATTTGACTAAAATTGAAAACTGAAAATTGAAAACCGCTTCCATGGTGGACGAAATAATGACAAAAATTGACCAAATAGTGACGATTTTTGGCTTAATTGGACTAATATTGAAAACTGTTTCCATGGTGGACGAAAATTGGACAGTGGCTTTTTAAATAGACTAAAATTGAATTTAACCCATAATATTTAGGGATTAAAACCTTCTAGTCAGCATTTGATCCACATAGAATTTTGGGTGAGTCGCCCAAAATATGGGATAAAAATAGCTCAATGACTATTTTGAGTAAAATTATAATTATTAGGTTAAAATGTGAATATTAATTTAGTTGAGGTCATTTTTTACATAAAATATAATGAATGTGTTAAATTGGGGTATTTTCTCTAGAATTTTTGCTTCAATAACCAATCTTATATTATTAACACACTTGTTTTTTGTAGCTGTAACTCATCTTACTACTCTTTTATTACATTTTTATTATTAATCTCTCCTATATCTACTTGTATATGCATTTATTGTGTAATAAATAGTAGAATTGACGTCGTGTAGAATAGTACCATGTTTTCACTCTAAAATACTTCCTTATTACTTGAATTTAATTGTCTATTTTGATTAGTAGTTGTAGGTTATGTTTGGTTGCATTTTGGATGTTGAAAGAAAGAATAAGTCATATTTGAGGCTTTTCACGGATCATGTTTCGTGAGACAACCTACACTTCATAATTCTTATATAATTAATGAAAATGAGGTTGATTCATATTCGTCTCACATAAACTCTCTTTAAGATCGTCACATGTAAGTTTTTGTGTTAAAATAATATCATGAGTTATGTTTATATACACTTGTTTTCTCTTTCCAATGCAATGTATCTTTTGGTTTATCATTTCTTATGGGAAAAGGAAAAGTGAATATTTTTCCAAGTACAAACAATTGTTTTTAATAATGGGGAAGAAAATAATCGAACAAAATAATAACCAATTTATGCATGATTTCTAAAAAAAATCATGCATAAATTGGATTTGGATTGGAAAATGAAAATTAAAGGAAAATTTTCATTTGTCATATACTGACTTCAATAAAAACCGAAGCAATAAATGAATATAACAGGTACTATTGAGATACAACAAGAGATTGAATGCTTGAACTTTATTGTATATTTTTTGAATAAATAATTTATAATTACAAAAATAAGGGATTTGTGTATGAGTAGGTCTTGTGTGAGATTGTCTTACGGATCTTTTTTCGTGACAGGTTAACTCATAATACACACTTAACAATTCATATGAACATTTGTAGATGTGGGTTCAATTCATGGATAATAATTAATTAATAAGGATCCGTCTCACGAAAACTATCCGTGAGACCGTCTCACATAGATTTGTGTTTATGTCGTTAGATTAGAACTAGTTTTTCACCTGTGCATAAATTTCAAATATTAATATTTATCAAACTATTTAACATATAATTGTTATGAATAAAAACTAAATATAAACAAAGAAGATACCGTTTAGGTCTTCGTGAATAATTTTCATTAGTCTATTTAGAATATTCCTCAACTTCTTATTTGGATTGGTTGAATAGCTTTCAATTTTCCACATTTGAAGTACGAATCAAATATTTAATTAAAAATGAAAATTCAAACATCCGTTTTTATAGATATTATATCGATAGAAATTGATTTAGAACTTACTAAATAATTTACTTTCATTAATTTTGTTGGTTAGTATTTTAATAAAATATATAAATTATAAAGAGTATAATTAAAAATGTATTATTTGAAACAAAAATTCACAATAATCTTTTAATATAAATTTAATTCTCTATATACATGTTACAAAAAAATTGATTTTTTACAGTTTAACAAAGATATAGAATGAAAGTTTAGTCTTCTATATGTTCTTAATTTTGGTGATGGAGTTGAATGCGTATTGGCTTGCTTTATATAGAAGAAGGAACTTATTGTGGAATGCATTAGTCAATCTTTTAATTGGCACTACAAGAAAAAAGCTCATAGACAAGGGTTAAAAACCCTTGTCGTAGCCCAAAAAAACCCTTGTTGTAGGTGGTGTAGTCATAGGGGTCTGAAAATTTCGCTCATAGACAACGGTTTTTAACCGTTGTCGTAGACCTCTACGACAACGGCGTGACAACTGTTAAAAACTGTTGTCGTAGGTTAAAAATTATAATTTATGCACTCATAGACAACGATTTTTAACCGTTGTCGTAGATCTTTATGACAACGGTTAAAAACCGTTGTCTTTTTGTTGTCTTTGATTCAACGACAACGGTTTTTAACATGCAGAACATGGCAGAGGCTTAGATAGTTGATTCAACGACAACGGCTTGCTATAATTTAATCTCCAAATTAAGACGGTAAATACAAACATGCAGAACCAACTCTAGAACCAAGGATGAAAATATCGCGAAATATCGCGGATATATCGCGGATATATCGCGAATATGGATATTGCGATACGGATATTGGGTGTTAATGTTTTTTTTCCTGGGTATCGCGGATATTTCGCAAATATCGATATCGATATCGATATCGGTTCAGTGTAGTATAAAATTGGATGGAAATTGGGAAATATCGCGGATATATCGCAAAATATCGCATGTATATCAAAATGAGCGATTTTGATTCACAAAATTGAACTATGTGATTTTTTTTCCTTACTTTGTATTATGTATTGTGTTTGATATTGAAAGTAATATATTCTCCTCGCATCAATCTTTCATTCACGGATATAGCCATATTTTGTGGCTTTTTTAAATTTTCATTCCTTTAACCAATTATTACTTCATTTACTTCTTTTTTTTCTATTTTTTTGCATGATATATTTCTATATATATATATATATATGTTGAAGGCAAGTGAACATTTTCTATCATACAATTTAAGGTTCAAGGTATGATATTCTCTCATATCAATAACTCTCTCCCAACATTTTTGATTAAATTAATTTCAATTATTTACTTTATAGATTATGATTATTTTAATGTATCTAATTTATTTATTTTTTTGGATATAGGGCATTGACATTGGAGAAGAAATACTTGCACCACTATATATATCACTCAATTGTCATTTTGAAGAACTACGAATTGGTATGTAAATTTAATCTTTTTTTTTTTCATTTTAGTTGATAAAACTAGCATTTTATTGGTATATTGTAAATTGCTATGTTTAATTGTGCTAATTATGTATATGTTAGGTGAAGCATTTAGTTAACTTATAGAACTTTATTATAAAATCATAATTTTACAATTAATTATTTTATAGTGAAGCTAGCACGTAAAATGTAATGTTGTAATTGTGTATTTACAATTAATTGTTATAATTATTAGTTTTAGTAAAATTTTAATAGTGCTAATTATGTATATGTTGGTATATTGTAAATTGCTATGTTTAATTGTTGGTATATTGTAAATTGATGTGTTTAATTGTGCTAATTATGTATATGTTAGGTGAAGTATTTAGTTAACTTATAGAACTTTATTATAAAATCATAATTTTACAATTAATTATTTTATAGTGAAGCTAGCACGTAAAATGTAATGTTGTAATTGTGTATTTACAATTAATTGTTATAATTAGTTTTAGTAAAATTTTAATAGTGCTAATTATGTATATGTTGGTATCAGTAGTGCTTGGATCAAGATGACATTCCATCTACTATGTTTGAACCTCATAGGTCATCCTTTTGGTACTAGTGTATTGTATGATGTAATTTTAGTAATTTTGTCTTATATTATGTAATATATTATCAATTTTCATTCGAAAAACAGTATTTATAATGCTTATTATCTATATGTTAGTTTTAAATATATTATTTTAATGTGATTTTGAGTGGAATATATGTGTAATGAAGTGTAAAAATAATCCCTAAAATTTCATATTAAATTTCCAAAATTTTAATAAGATTTCCGTTGTTTTTTCAAATTTTTTGCGATATCGATATGCGATATCGATATCGACATCGATATATCCGTAAAATCAAAGTTGCGATACGACATGCGATATCGATATTTTCATCCTTGTCTAGAACATGGTTTGATAATTCATCAAGTAAAGAGACCCTTAAATGACTTAATTCAAGTAAATTCATTCTATGATCAGTCACATATGGATATGGATAAGCTTCATACACTGTATGTATCCCTTCTTACAAAACATGTTTCTAGCATCTAAAACATTATTATGTAAGTTCAATTCCTACTTGCAACTCAGCCATGTTCAACCCCTTTAAGCCATCATATATGGTAAAGATGATAAAATATACTTTCATAATGTGAAGAGGGAGTGCATGGTTTCTTTCCTCCCTGCTGTCTAACTAGATAGTTGAAATATCCTCTATACAAAACAATTCCAAATATTTTGTTTCCTTCATTTTATCCTATACTAATCCCTGGTTTATATATTTTTTACCTCAATTGCTCTCTATCTTGAGAGATATTGATTCCCCTGTTTTCATTTCCAATACAAACTTCAATTTTCATTTCCTGTTTTTTAATTATTTACTTGGTTTGTGAAGGAGGATGAGCAGAGGCTCACGTACCTGGAATTTGTGTGGACACTGGAGGCGACGATGACGGCTGAGGAGGCGTGGGGGAGGAGGCGGCGCTGCTAGGTCTTGGCAGGGGCTTAAAGGGACGATGGCGGCTTGGCAGCAACGGAGAGGGCTGGAGGCAGCGATGACATTGGCAGCGATGGAGAGGGACACTGGCGGCGACGATGACAGGTGAGGAGGCGTGGGGGAGGAGGCGGCGCTGCTAGGTCTTGGCAGGGGCTTAGAGGGACGCTGGGGGCTTGGTAGCGGCGGAGAGGGCTGGAGGTGGCGATGACATTGGCAGCAGTGGAGAGGGACGCTAGCGGCGACGATGATAGTTGAGGAGGCGTGGGGCGGGTCGACCCGAGTGCATGGTCACCAGTTGCACAAAATATTTTGTCATTATAATAATTATATGTAAATTTCAAATTAAAGGAAAGAAAAAAATTACTAAAACCAAACTATGATCATCGTTTTTTGATGACAGTGGGAGATTAGTAATCAAAGTCGAAACCATGTCCATAGCACCATTCGATTTCAATTTGTTCCTCCAATTTTTTTTCAAACTATCAAAACATATTTAGAAGTCAATACAACTTTTCCCAACCATGACTGAATTAGGTTTCCAATAGATCGATCTATCAACTTGTGTAAGTATTCATGTTAGATAAGGAGTAGGACTTGGGTGCCCCCGGGGTACGGATCCAGGATTCGTACCCCTAACCCGACCCGAATTATATATATATATTTTTTCTTTTTCTTTCTCTATTTTTTCCATCTTCTTCTTCTTCTTCTTCTTCTTCTTCTTCTTCTTCTTCTTCTTCTCATCCAATCCTTTTCCTCTTCTTCTTCCTCCTCATCCGATCCTCTTCTTCTTCTCCTCCTCATCCAATCCTCTTCTTCTTCTTCTTCTTCTTCTCATCTGATCCTCTTCTTCTTCTTCTTCTTCTTCTTCTTCTTCCTCCTCTTCTTCTGCTCCTCTTCCTCCTCCTCCTCTAATTTTGCAGAGGATAATTAATTTTATGGATTTGCTCTAGGGTTTCTTTGCACAATGTTTATGTGTTAATAATTCATATGAATTCTGCAATTTGCAGAAAAAAAAAAGAGGAAGAATATGATATAAATCGCCTTTTTATTGTTTAGAAATATTAAACTCACCATACAGTAATGTAATACCTATAGAGTAAATATGTAATACCTATAGAGTACACATGTGATACCTATAGAACAAAAATTCAAACAAATAATTCATACCTTAATTGAGTTAGTTTGTAATACCTATAGAGTATACATGTGATACCTATAGAGTAAACCTGTGATACCTACACAAAAGTAAAAACAAATAATTCATACCTTTATTGAATGAACACATGATACCTTAAGAGTATACATGTAATACCTATAGAACAAAAAATAGAACAAAAAATCAATACCTTAATTGAGTAAGTTTGTAATACCTATAGAGTATAAATGTAATACCTATAGAGTAAACACATAATACCTATCATTAAATCTCAAGAAATATAAGTGTAATACCTATAGGGTATATACGTAATACCTATAGGGTATACATGTAATACCCATCACTGAATCATCAACTAGGTAATCAGGTGTGTGTGGACGCACACCAGCTATGTTAGGGGCGAGCGTGGGGGCGCGTGGAGGCGGCCCACGCGCTGGGTCGGGTCGGGGGCACAGATCTGAGATCCGTGCCCCCGATGCACACAAGTTTTTGTCTTAGATAAGATATTTTTGTTTTTTTTCCATCAATTTAATTAACTAATTTGACTCATTGAATATATGATAAAATCTATATATATATATATATATATATATATATAAAGCAGAATAGTCTGTCAAAAATAACTATAATAAATATCTCATTTATTAAATATTTCTATTTTAAGAAATCATTAATAACTTTCATTTTATATTTCTTAATAAAAAATTAAAAAAATATTAATATTTATTATATTTAATTTTATATTTATTGTATAGAAACTCAAAAGAAAAAATAAATATATAAATCTATCTATATTTCTAATAATAATATAATAATAGAGGAAAAGTTGGAAATATTTACAAAAATAACATTTTCCCCACAGAAGTATCACGTCAACAGTTGTTTTTTCTTTTTTTCGTTTGTATCTTTAATTATTTAATACATTCAATTTATAATATAAATATTGTATTAGTATATTCTTATTTTATTAATATTAATTAAGTTATTTTTTTTGAATAATTTCTTAAATACCAATAATTGATATTGTTCAAACAATAATTTCAATAATAAATATTAATTTGTTAAAGGATAATTGATATCATATATAATATAAATTAATAAATAAGTATACACTATTAAAGATGTGTGTATATACACATCATGTATATATAATATGTATTTAGTGTGAAATTAAATGTCATCCTAAGTATTTTTAAATTAATATTTATTTTTAAGTGTCACGTTAACAAATTTGTTTATTTGCATTTTTTACTATTTAATCAATTTATTTCTAACCCAGGAGAGGTCATGAACTAAGGCGTAAGAATCTTTTCCGAAAACTCCAAGGATCTTACTGAGATATAAAACTTTGGTGTTTAATTTTCCCCTTCCACCCTAAACATGCCTGAACGGCCACTCTGGCTTAGCGGCAACAAAACGGGGGAACATTAGGAACTTATAACACTAATCGTAAAACCCAAACCTGGGTAATTTCAACATTTCCCTAGTTCATAATTTTCCTTTTCTTATAACATTTTTGCTATGTTCAAGAGTCCACTATGATCTAACATATATGATTTTAGCCTTCCATATAGGAGGCGATCATTAAAATACAGAAAAATAAATACCTTTAAAATTTAAAGCACACCAGAAGGAGTAGAAGAAGAGTAAACACTTATGGCATTGGGAGATATTACAAAGAGGGTAGAGAGAGAGAGAAGGGGGCGAGTTCAACTCAAGCGTAATTACAAAAGGAAAAGAAAGCCCTATATATAGTTGAAAGAGCCGGACATGAAGCCCCGGATTTCAAAATTCTTTATAAAAGTAAACAGTTTAATTACTGTTTAATTTGACACATGTCAAAAAAGACAAAATTAATAATTCTTGTCTTCTATCTTGTCTTCTGGATCATTTGAGAAACATGAGAAATTTGTACTCTTCTTCTTGTCTATCAAGATAATACCTGATCTGAAAATCATTTGAGAAACATCCTTCTGTGATTGAATATTTCTCCATACATCTGTAAAATTTGATATCATGATTTTTGATAATCTTCAAAATCTTCTTTTCTTTCTTTCAGAAATCATAATTTTTCTGATCATTTCTGCTGGAAGGAGGAGAGTGATTGTTTCCAGATAGAATATTTATCTGTTCTATTTTACCTTGGGAGCAAATTTTTACCTGTTAATACTCCATTGATGGAAACAAAAGCACCGAGAACATTCTCTTTTGTGTTGTTCCATTGATTATTATTGATTCCTGGACCTTTGGATTATTGAATCATTTAGTATATCGAAAGATAAAATAAGATCATTAGAGGGGATATCCTCATCAGGATCTTGTGCATCTTGGATATTCATGGAATTATTACTATCAGACTTCATTGATGAATCTTATTTTTCTCCACCAAATTCTGGCTGGCTAAGCAAATCTTGCTTCATTTCTTCGATATATAATTCAATAATTTTTTCCTTGGAAAGAGATCCAGAATATTTTTGAACCATCCTTTTATAAGGACTTTGAGATTTATCTTCTTTTATCTCGATTGCGTCCTTTTTAAGCTTATTAAACTTGATAACTTCTTCCAAATAATTAATGGTTTCTTGTAGGCCAATTTCTCCAGTATCTGGATCAATTCTGGATAATTTATCCCAAAATTTTGAGAAACTAATTCTCCATAGGCAAGGAATTCCTTTATCAGTATAACCGAATTCTGGAACCCATTTCCATATCCATGGAATACTTGATTCCATAAAAAATCAATAAAGGGTTTGGCCCGTAATTGAGGCCTTTTGAACAATTGGTGCTGACATAGTTCAGTCTTCCATTAAACCTTTAATATTTTTTGGTAGAATATCTAGCGAAGGACCATATTTGTTCCACCAAGAAAAGAACCAATTTGGTACAATTTTATGGAAACAATTTCCACAAATTTTTATAAGCCAAGTATGCCTTTTCTTTTTGTTTTGTTTTTTTTTTTTTATATAAAAAGAGCTTTATCAAAGCTTTCAACATAATCCCAATAATTAAATTTAAAATTGGCTTTTGAAATAGGATTAATCACCTCCTTTTCAACTAATGGAGAAATTCCCCATTCTTCAATGGATATTATCCTTTTGATTATGAATTTTGAATAAGCATAATCATTTTGGCTATTTCCAGGATTAGTGTTTTGTTCAATGTCCACACTCTTTGTTGTAAAAAGGAGGTTTTCATAGAATTCTCTTGGTTTATATAAACCATTTGTATAAAAAGTGTTTGAGAGATATTTCTCTAAAACATTCCAAGGGTTATCAACCCATTGAGTATCTTTTTCTTTTATAAGAAGAATGATCTCTTTATATTCATGTTTAATAAACATGATAGATTCACTTCTTTCTTCACTGGCTGTTTTAGCATATGATGCTTGTGATTCAGAAGTTTCAGGGATATCATCCTCTTTTCTTTGTTTCAGGAATTTCTGGAAATCTTTATATAAAGGATTGTGTTTTATCAGGAATATTACCCTGTGAGATTCCAGAAATATTTTGGTTAATCAAGTGTTTTGTACCATGTGATACAATAGGAGGTCTTCCTCCCCTTGAGGAAATTTTCCTCCTCTGTTACCTCTTCCTCTATAAGAGGAAAACCCATCATGGCCTCCTAGGCCTCGTACAGACATACCTGTAATCATTTAAGAAATTCTCTGGTTAAAAAAATCAGGAAGATGATTATGTTCTCCCTTTTTATATAAAATTTCAAATTCAAAAGGAGCTAAATAAGCTTGCCATCTAGCAAACATTTGTTTAGATATATCATGTTTAAAATCCTTTTTAAAAATTTCTTTAGCTTGCTTGACAATCGATCTTAACAACAAATTTTTGATTATATAAATCATCTTAGAATTTCATAATACTTTTAACAATAGAAAAAATTCTTTCGTAACAGTAACATAATTTTTCTGAGCAGGATTCCATTTTCCTGAATAGAATCTAACAAGAATTTCTTGTTTGGTTAAAGGATTTATTTGCTTTAAAATTCCTCCAAATCCAATATCTGAAGCATCTGTTTCAACAATTTTATCCCATTTAGGGTTTGCCAAAGATAGACAAGGAATATTTTTTACCTTTTCTTTAATAATTTTGATTGTATTAGTATGTTTTTCTGTCCATGGAGATGTTTTCTTTTTAAGCCTATCATATAAGATGGCTGTAATTTTTGAAATATTTTCAATAAAGGGAGTAATGTAATTTAAGCTGCCTAAAAACCTTTGCAATTGGGTTTTGTCTGTAATAACATCTGAGAATTTATTTCCAAATTCCATACTTCTTTGAATTGGAATAATTTTTCCATTATCAATATTATGGCCAAGAAATCTGACATTTGTCTGAAAAAGACTCATTTTCGGTTTTGATATAATAAGACCATTTTGAATAATCAATCTTTTAAAAATCTCTAGATGCTTGAAATGTGTTTCCATATCTTTAGAGAAGACTAATATGTCATCAATGTAAACAATTATGAAATTGCTAAAAGGGATGAAAATATCATTCATGATCTGCTGAAATTCAGATGGAGCATTTTTCAATTCGAAAGGTAAAACAGTCCATTCATAATGTCCAATAGGAACATTAAAAGCAATTTTATATCTATCAGATTTTTTTATCTCAATTTGCCAATATCCTGACTTTAAATCAAATTTTGAAAATATTAGGGCTCCAAAAAGTCTATCAATAAGATCTCTTTTATTTGGTATAGGATGCCTTATCCATTTTAAAACTTTATTTAAAGGTTTATAATTAACAACAAGTTTGGGAACACCCCTTTCTTGTTCTGAATGTTTATTAACATAGAAAGCCGTGCAAGACCAATACGACTGTGAAGGTGTTATTAAACTTTTTCAAGAAGAGTTTTGATTTCCTGTTTACAAAGTTCTAGATACTCGGAATTCATTTGACTAGGTCTAGACTTCGTAGGTATATCTTTTTCATAAAATTCTTCCTCATAAGGAAGGGAAATAATATACTTTTTTCTATCCCAAAAAACATTTGGATGGTCATTACATATCTCAAGAGAGAACTTATTATGAATAAGTTTGATTTTTTCCTGCAATTTAAGATTTTTCAATTTATCTCCAATAGTAAGGAAATTAATTTCTTCTTTTAAAGAATTTATATGAAATATTTTTCTATCCATTTGTTCTTTTATTTCATTAAAAACTTTTTTAACTAGTTTATTTATAAATTCAAAAAATATGGGTTTATTATTAAAAGTTCCAGTTAAACCCTTTTCATCAATCCTTATCAGAGGATATATTTTATATATAAAAGGTAATCCAAGAATTAATTGACTTGATATATCTTTAGCTAAAAGAAAGCTAGTGGAAATACAATTTCCATCTTTACATATTAAAGTATCTGAAAGTTTATAATTAATATCCAGAGATCCTCCTCCAGCATGAGAAAGAGAATGTGAAGTTTTATGAAAATATCTTGAAGGTATTAAACCTTCTTGTATAACATTAAGATCAGCATCACTATCAATCATGGCAATAAAATCTTTTTTATAACTTTTATCAATTAAAAGAGTTATCTTAACATACCATTTTTGAGAAGTAATTATATTCATTACTTTTATAAATCCTTTTGGGGTTTTATCTTTGTTTATTAAAGATAAGAAAGATTCACTATTGTTATCAGATTGTTCTGTGTTATTCTCAATAATAGATATTCTATTATGCAAAGCAGTATTATTATTATGTAAAATTTTTACTTCCTTTTTGAGATTTTCTATCTCTTTGAGTAAATCATTAATTGTGACAGGATTTTGATTTCCATATTTTTGTTTTAGGAGTTTATTAACCTCCTGCATAGAGTAAGTTCTATTAGGTATAATTATTTCTTCATTTTTATAACTTGTTGAAGGCATATCTTCCATTTGATCTATAATTTTTGACCTTAAATCAAAATCTTTAATATTTTTTGAGTAATTCAATAAAGGAATTATTATCCAAAACATTAATTTTCATGTCTTGAAATTGAGATAATAATTTATAAAATTCATCTCCCTTTTCATCATTATTACTAATGTGATTAACACACAAATTTCCTTGTAAGCAATTTTCACATTCTTCTTTATCTGAAGAATCTTTATCTGAAAGGCAAAAACTTTTATGCACCGGTTGGACGGATCTGGGATCCGCGCTGAACACTTGTGCTGAAGCTCACCCAAAATTCGCTCCAATATACCAACCTTTGTGTATAGTTAAACCAACCTTTGTGTATATTTAGACCAACCATGTGTAGGTAGGTCTAACTATATACAAAGGTATGTCTAACATATATAAAGATATGCTTAACTATATATAAAGGTATGTCTAACATATACAAAGGTATGTTTAAGTATACATAAAGGTATGTCTAACACAACGTAAATGTATGTCTAACATAACGTAGTGGTATGTGTCAAAATTAAAAAATCAAGCCAAAAAAAGACAAGGCATGGAATCTGGGCAGAACTGGTATGTTTAACATAGCTTAAAGGTATGTCTAACATAACGTAAAGGTATGTCTAACATATACTATTGGTATGTGATTTTTTTCAAAAATCATGAGCGAAAAAAAAAAAAGAGTGCAGTCCCCCCTGACCAGGATCCGACCCGAGTCCATGCACCTGATTCACAAGAGACTTACTCTATCTGAAAAATGAATCTTCATTATTAGAATTGTTTCCTAATGAAGTTTCTTCAGTATCAAAATTTTCTGATTCAGAGTTAATCATTATTATTAACAAAGCTTGTTTAATATCATCATTAATGTTTAATTCATTAATTTTCTTTTTGGTCCAGCCTTCATTTGCATAATGACCTGGTTTATCACATTTATGACAAATTATTTTTCTTTTATTTTTATTTCCTTTATAAAAGGTTTCTTTATGTCTTTTCTTTTCCTTATATTGACGTTTTTTCTTATAGGATCTTTCTATTTTTTTCCTAGAAAAAGATTTTCTTTTATAAGGTTTTTTAATTTTTTCTTTTCCTTTATTAGGAATATCCATACCAAATTGATCACAAAAACATCCTAATTGTTTTCTTTCAACTTCGCTTTGTTTCTTAATCTGCCTATTAAGCTTTAATTCATTACAGAGGGCCAATCCTTCTTGGACACAACTGCTGATTAGATTTTCATACGTATAATTCTCATAAGGAATATTAAGATTATCTTTTCTAATAATTATTTTAATTCTCTCAGCAAAGAGACTCGGAAGCCCATCTATAAATTTGGTTTTCCAGTATGGAGCATTACAATCATGTAATTCAAAGACTCTAGATAAGAAAGTGTTTTTATACCAACGAAAATCTGTTAGAGTTCTGCATCTTAGATTGCTAAGAAGAGTTCTAATATTTTCACTATTCTCTGTAAATTTTCCAGTAAAATGTTCAATAATAGTCATTATCAAAGTATAAACAACATTTTCTTTTTGGATATTATTTTCAATTTTTATAGAATTTAGAATTCCATTTTTCTGTGTTTGAGATAAGTAATTATCCCACCAACCTTTAAGTTGTCCAGTAAAACCTGCTATTATCATTTTAGCAATATTACTATCAGTATTTCCTGCTGTTGTACAAACAGTACTATACATTAGCATTCTATGTGCTAAATTGTAAATATGCTTATCAGCACATCCATCCAGATTCCATTCATAAATACTTTTACCATTATAACTTTTTTCTAAAAAGAAATCTTGTTCTTCATGGAGAACATCTATAGGAGTAGGTCTACTATAGTAATATTTTTGTTGTGTGGGTCTATCAGCCCATTTCATTTTATTAATTATTTCTTTATTATCTATTTCTTGATCCGATAATTCATCTTTTAGGGTAGAAATATTATGACCCTTGAACTTTTCTGAAAGATTTGTAATAAGATCTTCAATGTTAGAGGATTTTAATTTAAAATCTCTTATTTCAGGTGGTGGCTGAATAGAAGAAGCTGCTACTTTAATTATATCAGTTTCTGTTTTTTGTTCAATATGAACATCAGGTTTTATTTGTTTAATAGCAGAAATTATATTTTCTATTTTATTATGTAAAGAATTTAATTCTTCTCCAACTATATTTAAATATAAATTTGTATAATTCTGTTTATCCATAAGGATATTTATGTGTTTTATTGTAACCTGTAGAGTTTCATTTTCAATTATTTTTGAAAAAGCTGTAAAATTCATTATTTTATTATTTTTTTCCATTTGGAAAGGAGTACTTGGTGGATACAAAAAATTTTGTTCCTAACATGTTATTAACTTATATGTTCTTTCTAAAACAGCAATATGTTCTATAATATAAGTTTTTATAAACCATGGAACAAAAAACATTATCATGTTTTGCTTTTCACAAGTTTGATAAAACTCTTTTTCTATCTGTTCTAGTTTTTCTGAGAAATTTTCAAAAAACCATTTTCTGAAAAGTAACCAATTTGGACTTTTAAATTCTTTTTGAATAACCTGTCTAGCAGGTGATCCTTTGAAAAATCAATTTCTTTAATATTCATTATTAAAGACTAAAAGGAGCATCTGACATATTGTCAGTATCTTCTTTATGAACATTTTCATAACTAAAATCTCTTACAATATTATTTCTGTTTATGAAGACTTCATCAATAGGATCTTGTTTATAAAATTCTTTTTCTTCTCTAATTTGAGAAGTTGAAGCTCTAGAACTTTGAGGTTCATTAACCCAATAATCTAGAGGAGATATGAAAGAGCGAGATGATCTAGTTCTACTCATAGAGTTTATCATAGATCTTGAGGAAGTAGGTAGGAGTTTCCTTTGTTCATTCGTAAATTGGATTTGAACTTTTCCCTCATCATTTTGAATAATATTTTTTAAATCATTATTTATCAAGGGTTCTTTATGAACTGCTTGTTCAATAATCCATTCTTTTGGAAAATCAATTTCTTCCCATTTTATGCCTCTTCTAGTGGTAATATTAGACCTATAGAAATTGTTTCAATTAATATTGTTTCATTTATTATTTTATCTAATAATCTACATCTTGGATTCATTGTATATAAAGGTTTATAGTAAATTCTATAACATATACAAATTAATTCAGAACCTGGTATATAATTATACCCATTAGTTTTAACATTTAAAGTTAAAGCACTTAATATATTAGGATCAGAAAGAGATAAACATAGATCAGGATAAACATATTATTAAATCCATTTGATTTAATAATATAGTATTGTATTAGTTTATTCTCATTTTATTGATCTTAACTAAATTAACTTTTATTGAATGAATTCTTAAATACAAACAATAGATATCCAAACAATAATTTCAATATTAAATATTAATTTGTATGGGGATAATTTATATCACATTTAATGTAAATCAATAAATAAATATAATACTATTAAAGATTTGTGTATATACATATATGTATTTATATAATATGTATTTTGTCTGAATTATATGTCATCCTAAATATTTTTTAAATTAATATTTATATTTCAAATATGTAATATCATTCAATATTTTATTCTTTATCGATATATTTTAATGATAAATTGAGATATTGTTAAGTATACAATTATAAATATTTCATAATTAAATAAAAATTTTGTCTTTTACTTTACACTTAAGACTTCGTATATTTTTATATGAGAGTGCGGCGTTAAATGACTCAGCTGATTATTTAAATTATATGCTTAGTTTCTAATTATATTGTCATCATCATCATGATCACAAGTACTACATTTCGATTTTGTGTTGGACTTGAATTGTAATGATCAATGTCGTGCTATATCAATTAATTTATGTAATACATATAATAGAATAGTTATCTGTCATCTTTGATGTTAAACGATATTAATTAAAAATATTTTTCTAATTCATTTTATTTTAAAATAAAAGGTTGAAAATATATAATTGAAAGTGCTTGCATCAAGTTCCTACATAAAATTTCTAATTTTATTGTGTATTATTTGTATATATAGTAATTAAATTTGATTTTTAATTCATAATTTTTTTAGTATATTTAATTTAAATAACTGACGATATTAGTCTGTAACATAGATAATAAAAAAATGTTTCAACTAGAAATGTTATGTATAAAGAAGTTTTTAAAAGACTTACAAACTTTACAGGTAAAAATTCCAATTTTGATTTAAAGATCATGATTCATACTTGTGTTTTTTTAGTATTAATTATAGATTAGTGAATTGAATGCGTATAATATTGATATATTGTTGTGAATTGAATTATCTTTATCAAATTTAGATTTTCTTAGTTATTAAATATTATATTGTCTTCTATATACTAAAATCATTCACACTATATTATCAAATAATTAATATTTACCAACATTATATCATAGACCGCCCGATGAGCGGGTGCGATTACTAGTTACTATAAATAAACAAACTTAGTGTTATTGCATGAACGCATTAAAATTTATCCATTAGATTAAAAGATCTGTTTGATAAAATGTTTTAGTTTGATAATACTTAATAAAAAAATAATAGACAATGTGAGGAGTTATTTTGTAGTGTAATTAGGAGATGTTATTGTCACAAACTTGTCGGATTGCAATAATTAAGAAATATTAAAGATTCATGCCATCCAGTTCATGTCTAAAACAAAACCTACTAAAAAAATGAATAAATCATAGATTCAAAAGGCAGTAACGTACAACTAAATAAAACAAATATATAGATTTGAAATGAAATGAATGATTATTTGTAAAACCCATGCAGTTGGATCCAACCTCACTGCATGTTCATTCAACTAGTAAAGGTCATTAAAATTTTGAGTCAATTCGTACGATATTAATAGATTACATATTTTTCACTATCAAATGATCCACTGCGTATGCAAGATCATCGAGATTTGATAGGATTGAAGTGAACTTATGAATAAAATCGATAAAATTGCAAAAAAGAAATTTTGATCTTAACGATTTCACATTTAGCATTTTTTCAATAGGTGGGACTAAATGCACCACGTTAATTTTTAAAAGCACCACACTAATAAGTAAAATTTGTTATGGGTAGTGAAATAAGTATGATACATTTAAAAATTAATGTGGTATCTTTAGTCCTACTCTTTCAATTTAAAAATTAGTGCGGCGTCTTTAGTCCTACTCTTTCAATATCGAAATCTTCGTTTTAGGCTTTTAGCCCAAAATTAAATAGGCCCACAGCCCATGTACAAACAAGCCCAACATACATAAATGGTAAAGACATGACCCCATGGCCCGTTAAGTTATATAAATGATTTAAGACTTTTGTATTAGGAAAATGCTAAAATCCTACGGTGAGTTTTTATTATGCACATCATTAACATGTAATGATTTCTTCCTCTCACTGTATAAAAAATGAAATTAACTGATATAATGGATATCTGACACATTAACGGTGAGTATATATTAATGTGTCCATGATGGGTTGGGTATGAAGACCGATCAATATTATCCTAACATTTGGGCCTAATACAAAATTACCTATACATTATAATTATTTGAGTGACACTTATGTGCCCTGGGGCACGATGCACCAACTTAATCATCGCATGATATTAAATATATACTCATCAGGTATCACGTGTATTCTTTTAAGGGCAAAATTCAATTTTGGTCCACTTAGGAGGACACTGTCCATTTTATGTCCACTATTGGAAGCTAATTTCGATTTTAGTCCACTTAGGCCAAAATTCGTCACTATTTAGTCCATTTTTTCGTGGGAAAACCAGTTTCACCGGCGAGTGTAATTCAACAGCCTCCGAATTTTTTAAAACACCTATGTGGACAGTCCTCGACCAATCAAAATTATTTGAGTCAACCATATATATATAAATTAATCAAAAATAAAAAGTAATTAAAAAAAATAGCCCCATCTTCTTCTTCCTAGCCCCCACTGTCGGCCACCAGAATTGGTCATCGGAAAGTTGTCATATTTGCCAAAATCACCTTCAATCATCCCACTTTCATTCTAACATGCTTTCTATCTTATCCCACCAAGAAATCATTCAAAATGATATATAAAGTGGTCGAAAACAGCCCAAAACAGCTGCCTACTTCGCCGGAAAACACCATAGCCACCACTTCAAGCTCAAAAAATTGATTTCTTCCAATTCCCCACCAAAATGGTTCAATGATATACCAAAATGATCATCTCCTAAACCCCAAACATAATCTCATATCAATTTCATGTTTCTTGTTCAAATCGAAACTCAATTTACCGAAATCGTTCGAAAATGAACTTCACAAACTCATTTCATTGTTCTCCAAATTCACACATGCATTTATGAAATTGAATGAGGGGTTTTGATCCCCACATATTAAGGAGTGTTTCATTCAATAATTGAAGTGATGAAGGAATTATGGGTTAATTTTTCGTTCAAACTCGTTCGAAATCATTTGAAGTGTTTCATTGGAGAGAGCATGGATAAAGCGCCAGCCACACTCACATTCCAACACAGTAGCAGGTGCCTCTCTTTCAAACCCTTGTGCGTGTGTGTGGTTGTGGTGGTCACCAGCGACGAGTCCGTCTCCGGCAGGGTGGTGGCAGATGGGAGGGGGGCTTGAGGAAGAAGCTGTTTTTTTTTTAATTATTTTTTATTTTAGATTAATTTATATACATATATATGGTTGACTCGGATAATTTTGATTGGTCGAGGATTGTCCACGTGGGATTTGACGTGCCACATAGACGTTTTAAAAAATTTGGGGGCGGTTGAATTACACTCGCCGGTGAAACTGGTTTTCCGGTGAAAAATGGACTAAATAGTGACAAATTTTGGCATGAGTGGACTAAAATTGAAATTGGCTTCCATAGTGAATGTAAAATGGACAGTGCCCTCCTAAGTGGACCAAAATTGAATTTTCCCCATACTTTTAAGGTATTACTTACATACAGAACAAAAAATCAATATCTTTAGTGAATAAGCAAGTAATACTTAGGTTATACATGTGATACCTGAAGAGTATATATCTAATACATATCACTGAATAGAAAATAATACCTTAAGACTATGTACGCGATACCTGAAGAGTATATATCTAATACAACACATGAATATGGAAAAAATAATATCTTAAGAGTATACACGTGATACATATAGAGTACATATGTAACACCATGAGCTGGAGGCACAGATCTAAGATCTGTACCCAGAGATATATAAGTTTTTGCCTACTTATTTTTAGGAATGAAGTATTATTAAAGATGTTATATAGTGTTTGATCGGGTAAATATCAATTTCATAATAGGATTATATTTATTAAGATTTTGAGATATCTCAATTCAAAGTACAATTTAAACTTATTTCTTATCAAATTAAGACCTTAATTTAAAATGGTTCTCAATTCTAGTTTAGGAAATGGAAGGCATTAATGAATTAACTTTATTTTCTTTACTTTAAAAATCAAATTAACAATACAAATTAGGATTTGATGAGACTAATTTATGTGAGCTATTCTTCTTTTCTCATATGAAGGAATGGAGAAATATATATCCTCGAATTGACCTGGACCAATGGTGACTACTGGTTCGAGTTGTGATGGTTTTTTTTTTTTCCAAAAATTTTACGAAATTTACAACTAAAGCAAAAATGTTAGTATTTCCTATTCAATTGGGTTTTTATTTCTTACAACTAAATTTACAACTAAACCAAAAGTCATATTTTATAGATTATTCAACAAAAAAACTGATCATGTGCAACCATAGCACCGATTGCAATTATTGTAGAAAAAAACATACTTACAGCCTAAAAGGATATATTTGAAATATAGAGAGGGCTGCCGAAATTACACAAAAGTTTTTAAGGATTTGACTTTTCTAACATTGTATATAAGGAAATGTACTTTTCTACCACAAAATATAACAAAGTTACCTTTTCTACACTATTTTGACTCGGTCATGGAAAAATCATCAAGTAATGATTGCTTGATGATATATTCAATTTTATTTATACTTATTTAACAATTGTTTTATCCAAATACTGTAATTACAAATTTATTTGCTCTTTTTATTTATTCTGTTGTATTTATAGTTATTTAACAATTGTTTTATCCGAAAATTGTAATTAGTAAATTTTTATAATTTCTAATTCATAAATTATGGTTCGATTAATTAGTACGAGAACCAGTATAATATGTTAATCGAAGCAAAATAATTTATACTTAATTTAATAGAAATACTGAATATAATTTAGGTGGTTCGAGTGGCTCGATCAGTAGTTCAAAAAATAAAAAAATTACAAAGTGATCGAACCACTATGTGAAATTCATAGTGGTTCGATCACTAGTTCAAAAAATCAAAAATTTCCAAAGTGATCGAACCACTATGTGAAATTCATAGTGGTTCGATCACTAGTGTAAAAATCAAAAATTTTCCAAAGTGATCGAACCACTATGTGTTTCACATAGTGGTTCGATCACTATTGAAAAAAACCAAAATTTTCCAAAGTGATCGAACCACTATGTCAAATTCATAGTGGTTCGATCACTATTGAAAAAAACCAAAAATTTTCAAAGTGATCGAACCACTAGTGGTTCGATCCCTATTGAAAAAAATCAAAATATTTTCAAAGTGATCGAACCACTATGTCAAATTCATAGTGGTTCGATCACTAGTGTAAAAAACCAAAATTTTCCAAAGTGATCGAACCACTATGTCAAATTCATAGTGGTTCGATCACTATTGAAAAAAATCAAAATGTTTCAAAGTGATCGAACCACTAGTGGTTCGATCACTATTGAAAAAAATCAAAATTTGTTCAAAGTGATCGAACCACTATGTCAAATTCATAGTGGTTCGATCACTAGTGTAAAAAACCATTTTTTTCCAAAGTGATCGAACCACTATGTCAAATTCATAGTGGTTCGATCACTTTGGAAAAAAATGGATTTTTGAATATTTTCAGTTTGACCCCTGAAAATTCGATTTTTTTACATTTTGACCCCAAATTCAATACAAACCCTAACACTATTTCACCCCATTTGCGCCTCCATCCCCCATTTTTTGAATATTACATTTTGACCCCAAAATAAATACAAACCCTAACACTATTTCTCCCCCATTTGCGCCTCCATCCTCCATTTTCCTCTCAAATTTCTTCTCTCTTCTTCTCTCTTTCAAACATTGAAGTGCATTGGTAAGTTTTTTTTTTTGTACATGTCTTTCGATTAATACTTCAAAATGTTTAAATTATTTTGAAGTCTTTTGTTTTAATAAAATTGGAACTTGTATTTAGGTGTTAAATTTTGCATTTTGGTGAGTCCATCGATTTTTGGCAACTCCGTTTGAATCTTGAAGTGATTTAGCAATGGGTGATGAGGTATGTTCCAATTTACACTTTTGCTTTGATTTGTTGAAGTATAGTTCGAACCACTTGATGTTTATAGCTTTAAATTGTTTAATTTGTTGAGTAATGATTGCAATTAGTCCTCTTATGGTTTTGTATGGTTCTAATTTTTTAGATTTTTTGAATAGTGTTTGAATTGTTTAATTTGGTATGGTTCGAATTTTTGAATAGTGTTTGAATTGTTTAATTTGTTGACTAATGATTGCAATTAGGCCTCTTATTGTTGTTATGGTTCGAATTTTTTGACATTTTTTGAATAGTGTTTGAATTGTTTAATTTGTTGACTAATGATTGCAATTAGGCCTCTTATTGTTTTTATGGTTCGAATTTTTTGACATTTTTTGAATAGTGTTTGAATTGTTTAATTTGTTGACTAATGATTGCAATTAGGCCTCTTATGGTTTTGTATGGTTCGAATTTTTTAGGTTTTTTGAATAGTGTTTGAATTGTTTAATTTGGTATGGTTCGAATTTTTGAGTATTTTTGAATAGTGTTTGAATTGTTTAATTTGTTGACTAATGATTGCAATTAGGCCTCTTATTGTTGTTATGGTTCGAATTTTTTGACATTTTTTGAATAGTGTTTGAATTGTTTAATTTGTTGACTAATGATTGCAATTAGGCCTCTTATTGTTTTTATGGTTCGAATTTTTTGAATAGATTTGCACTATTGTTGATTGCTTTGGGTTTTTTGAATACATTCGGTTTAGGGTCCATGGGTTCAATTGTTTTAAATTTTTTGCACCATTGTTTGAGTTGTTGAAGTATGGTTCGAACACTTGGGGATTTATAGCTTTGAATTGTTTAATTTGTTGAGTAATGATTTCAATTAGGCTTTATTGTTTTTTTGGTTCGAATATTTTGAGTCATAGCTTTATTGGTTTTTTGGTTCGAATTTTTGATTCATAACACTTGGGGATTTATAGCTTTATTGTTTTTTTGATTCGAATTGTTCAATATTTGTTTTAAATTTTTTGCACTATTGTTTGACTTGTTGAAGTATGGTTCGAATTGGGTGTTGGGATTTATAGCTTTCAATTGTTTAATTTGTTGAGTAATGATTGCAATTAGGCTTTATTGTTTTTTTGCACGTTTTGAATTTTTGGATTTAGATACGGGTTTCTTGATTCGAATTGTTCATTATTTGTTTTAAATTTTTTGCACTATTGTTCTTGATTCGAATTGAAAATTGCCGATTCTTGTTGCAAAAGTTTGGGTGTTTGAATTGTTGAATGTTGAAAATTGCAAATGTTGAATTGTTGTTGAATGTTGAAAATTCGATTTGTATATATATATATTTACTTGAATGTATACTGATTGAATTTTAATGATATACAGTACGAGCCGGTATGGGTACGCGAGGCTTTACAGGGTACTATAGCCTACGTAGTTGGCTATGTTCGTCTGAGCCTCATTGATGAGATCAAGGCAGAATTGCGTACCCTAGGACCGGACTGTGTGCAGGAGTTTCAGGGGACGTGTTTTGGACACTTCTTGCTGTGGGAAACCGAAAGGACGATCAGCAAGCAGTTTCTACATGCCCTTATGACACGCCAGGTGCATAAGGGACTCGTTCCAGCTGATGAGCGATGGTTCCATATTGGGAGAGACCGTCGCCTGTGCCGGTTCTCGAAGAGGGAGTTCGCACTGGTTACTGGGTTGCGTTTCGGCACTTCCGATTTTAATCCTTCGGCAGTCCACCATCCAGACGAGGACTCACTCTATTATAGAGTTCACGGTGGTTCGTCCAGAGTGAAGGTGAACGAGCTACTAGAGCGATTCACCCAGGGGGAGTGGAGACATTCTCGACAGGACAGTATCAGGATTGCGAAGATCCTGATACTGCAGTGCATACTTATGGGCGTGGATGCGGGCAAGTCTGTCGTGGAGCCCTGGGTGTGGGTTCTTGTCGAGGATGATGAGCAGTGGGAGAATTTCCCATGGGGCAAGTTCTCATATCTGAACCTGTTACGCTACATTGACAAGGTGCCCACTGAATTCCCACATGGACGTACTACACAGTGGAAGTACCACTTCTATGGATTCTCGACAGCCCTACTGGTAAATTTCATAGTGTTCATTTCATTTACATTAATTCATAAGTTTTTCAATTTTTTCAATAACATATAACTTACGTCCTGTAAAAATTTACAGATATGGGCACTTGAGGCGATCCCATTCACGTCCACCTTCGCCGGGCGCCGGTTGGATACGCCCCTGTCCATGCCTCGGTGTTTGAAGTGGTCCCTCAAGGTGGCGGAGATTGATCTGTCGACCATGCTGGACGGTCAGGTATTTGCATCACCCTTCTCTTCTTACACTAGACTCTTTCGTTTGTTCTTTAATCTTCTTTGATCAAATATAACCTGAAATTGGGGACTTGTAAAACAGGGTATTCAGTGCTTCGAGTCCCTTGATGCGACACCGGAGGAGTGGGTGAAGCCGTACATGATGGGTGTCGACGGCGACATATTTACAGGCGTTCAGCCCCCTCCACCTCGTTATGGTCCACTACGTGGTGCAGTGGCTCGTCGGCGAACACAATCTGGACGAGCTACGCACCCCGTGGAGTCAGAGGCTGAGCCCGACTCCGATCGTCCATCCACTTCGAGGCCTGCTCGTGCATCCACTTCGAGGCCTGCTCGTTCTTCCAGAAGGCCAAGGGCCCAGTCCGACATCCCAGTTGCAGCTGATCCTCCCCAGCCTGAGTCAGCTCCCGATTCCTGGTTTCCTCGGATGACCGGTTATGTTGATGAGAGAATTGACCAGGTCAGTACTCAGTTGCAGCAACTCCGGGAGCATGTGGACTCAGAGGCCCTACGCAGTGACGAGGAGGCTAGGGCCTTACGGGAGTACATGGAGGCCGAGGCCCGTAGATTAGACGAGCAGAATAGGGCCTTACGGGAGTACGTGGATGCCGAGGCCCTTCGTTACGACGAGCAGAGTAGGGCCTTCGAGGAGCAGCAGAGGCAACTCCGGGAGTACGTGGACTCAGAAGCTCAGCGATTAGAGACGTACGTTGATAGCTTCTTCGGATACGGGCATCAGAGTCCCCCAAGGACTTCTTATCACGAGCAGTTCTATCCGTCCGGATCGTCCACAGAGCCAGCTTGGTATCAGTTGCCGAGGCCACATCATGAATGGGCTCCATGGCCGTCAGAGAGTGTACCTGCAGTTGATCCAGAGACAGCTGCACAGATGGATCCCCCTACATCTGTTGCCAGCGAGCCTCCGTCTGCTATGAGGTACACTCTGCAGACACCTGTATAGTTTACCCCGTCCGAGCTCGGGGGTGCTCATATTTCCACATCTAGTGCAGCATCTCCCGAGCGACAGGTGGAGACCCCGGTCCAGCGTAGACCGTCCACTAGTAGGCCGGCCCGTGCACAGAGGGAGCGTCGTCCGTCTCAGCATGTGCGCAGTCCCTTCCTCAGGAATGAGCCTAGTAGAAGACTGAAGACGAAATTGGCGGATTTCCGGGCGTACTGTGCCAGAGATGATCGGTCTGCTGAGAAGTAAGTGTTTTGTTATCATAGTAAGTGTTTTTAATCGTTTTCTAGTTTCAATACCAATCACTTATGTACAATGTCTTGTCTTGCAGGCGGAATGTGGGCATTGGTGTGGCTGTGGGCCCTTCCTGGTTTTGTCATTTCATCAACGTTAAACAAGCTATGGAAAATTCGGTTAGTCTTGAATCATAAGTTTAAAACTTCTTTGATCAAATATTTGTTTAACCTTTTTTGTACCTTTATTAATTGATTTGACTTCGTGACAGCACATGGATGCGTACCTCGGGATTCTGCAAAGTGCCCCAGAATTTCTTGGTGTACACGAAGATTTCAAGGAGAGTCTTCAGATTATCGACACTGGATTCGGGGTGAGTCCATCGATTCATTGACTAACACCAATATTTACTTTATGATCGGTCCATGGCCTCATCTCTGAGCATGTGGTTTCTTTTTTTACAAATCCAGATTGCGGCTCAGGGTATTTGGGCAGAACGCCACCGTGGAGAGTCTGATGAGCAGAAATACGCTGAACGGGATTATCCAGAGGATTTCACGTTCACGTCCCTAACGAGACTCATCCACTACGTTTTGGGAATGAAGCCGCGGTGGGGGGAAGTGAAGGAGTGGGCGAAACTGGATTTGGGCGTAAGTCTCATTTTCTGCACAACGTATTTTACCTTATTAACAATATGTACACTACAATGTTCTATACCAACGTAATGTACACATCATCGATTCACCAGGTCGTAACTGTTCTTAACTTGAACGGGCACTGGGTCACTGCATTCATTGACTTCAG
The DNA here is from genome assembly GCA_005771605.1 of Scutellaria baicalensis. Lineage (NCBI taxonomy): Eukaryota > Viridiplantae > Streptophyta > Magnoliopsida > Lamiales > Lamiaceae > Scutellaria > Scutellaria baicalensis. The sequence goes on along the minus strand of CM016727.1, from coordinate 6,578,258 downwards.
ACGCTGCTCCGTTACTCTGTTCGACAGCATGAGACATGCGTACACGGACGAGGTGATGGCGTTGCGCTGTCGTCAGACTCTTGGTATACGTCGTCTTTTGCCTCTGGTGTTGGACAAAGCCGGTTTTTATCAGGAGTCCAGACGATGTGGGACTGGACATGTTCCGGTTGATGGGTCTGAGATTGAGTGGGAACTGGGCACGGTGGGTCATAACAAGTGTTACGAGCAGCAGGATCCTATATCTTGTGGGCCCTGGAGTCTGATTACGGCAGAGAGCATGATCACGAATACATTCCCTAGCCCGAAGTTCACCAAGAAGAAGGGCATAGATGCTCTTCGGAGAGATATGGCCCTAGCAGTTTACAAGTACTCCACCTCCGAGGACACTGTAGCTCCCGATTTTCTAGATTAGCAGTGTATTTTTCGTATTATCATGTATGAACGAATGCATATGCAGATCCAGACCTTCGTGATTACCGTATACATCTGTATTTTTCGTATTATCATGTCAAATTCATCCATGCATGGCTAGTTCAAAAAATCAAAATTTCTACAGAATGATCGAACCACTATGTGAAATTCATAGTGGTTCGATCACAACGGCAAAAAATCAAAAATTCCACAAACTGATCGAACCACTTTGTGAAATTCATAGTGGTTCGATCACAACTTCAAAAAAATCCAAAATTTCCAAAGTGATCGAACCACTTTGTGAAATTCATAGTGGTTCGATCACTTTGGAAATTTTTGGAATTTTTGAAGTTGTGATCGAACCACTTTGTGAAATTCATAGTGGTTCGATCACTGCTTAAAAAATTCAGAAATTTCCAAAGTGATCGAACCACTATGAATGTCACATAGTGGTTCGATCACTTTGTAAAAATTTTGATTTTTGGAGGTAGTGATCGAACCACTTTGTGAAATTCAAAGTGGTTCGATCACTACTTCAAAAAATTTAAATTTTCCAAAGTGATCGAACCACTATGTGACATTCAAAGTGGTTCGATCACTACTTAAAAATTTTGATTTTTTGAAGTAGTGATCGAACCACTTTGTGAAATTCAAAGTGGTTCGATCACTACTTCAAAAAATTTAAAATTTCCAAAGTGATCGAACCACTATGTGACATTCAAAGTGGTTCGATCACTTTGTAAAAATTTAGATTTTTTGAAGTAGTGATCGAACCACTTTGTGAAATTCAAAGTGGTTCGATCACTACTTCACAAAATTTAAATTTTCCAAAGTGATCGAACCACTATGTGACATTCAAAGTGGTTCGATCACTACTTAAAAATTTTGATTTTTTGAAGTAGTGATCGAACCACTTTGTGAAATTCAAAGTGGTTCGATCACTACTTCAAAAAATTTAAAATTTCCAAAGTGATCGAACCACTATGTGACATTCAAAGTGGTTCGATCACTTTGTAAAAATTTAGATTTTTTACAAATAATAGATTTTTTGTGGTTCGAATAATAGTGTTTCTCAGGTTACCGACATATAAATTTTGTTTTCTAGTAATTAACAGTATTATTCACTTTAATTTTCACGTTTCACAGTAAATGTTCAGATGTTTGTTGTCACAGTTTATTTGAAATCAATACCAATCCATAGTCAAGATGTTCACGTGGTAGAATTAATGTTGATTTGAACATTCATTCACGGGTTGCTCAAAACTCATCTATTTAAGTGAGAATGAGTTTCCAACACTAATAGCACAAAATCGGGAGTGATAGTAGTGTGAAGAATTTGAAGTATTTGAAGAATTATCAAGTAAGTTATCTCTCTTTGGTTTTTTATATCGAATGTTTTCAAAATTCTAATTTGGATACATTTTCAGATCATATTATCGAAAATGTCTTATTCGGTGGTGGTTTCGTTCGGAGGTCATTGGGAAGGTATTCAGTACGTAAATGGGTCCCAAGAGTTGATCAGTCTTCCAAGACTCACGTACATGGATTTATTGACCTCGATTCATGGGATCGTGCTTGCCGACTTAAATTATTGGGGATATGTGATCCATGCGCTAACTGACTGTAACGGGAGATTGAAAAAAAAGAAAATCAAGACTGATTCTGATTTAGAAGAGGTTTTTTATTCAGATGACTCTCTTTTGGTTGTTTTTGTTTCGTTGACTAGGGTTGATCCTGGAGTATCCGCGGGATCGTCCTATCAGGATCAGCAAGCTTCACTGGATGACCATGAAAATCAAAGTTCTCAGCCTTCCTGATTTCCGTTCGACTTTGGAAGTCCTTCAACCTATAATGTGCACACTGTACATGAATTCAGCCCTGCACCTGTCCCTACTGGACTCCATAACGACGAAGAATTCCTTTCGAAATGGGATTTGGCCTGTCGGAATCAAACCACTGAAGCCGGTACGTCTTCGAATGAGCGTTGGGCAAACCGGTCATCATCATGGGGGAGAGACAATAATTTTCAGTTTCTCGACCTGAATAGTCCTGCTGCCTTTTTCGACGAAGGTGAACCGCTCCATGGAGAACACAGAATTTCCGCTGATTTGGACGTTGAAGCAGGTAATTACTTTTACATAACGGATATGTGAGTACAGAGTTATTGTGAATTCCCCAATCACAATCCATTAATTGGAATGTCCACATTTTGACGTCAGATAGAGAAGACGGATTTACCTTAGACGAAGATGTTGACGCATCGTTGGATGATGAGCAGCGCGAGGCGTTTGCGGAATTTTGTGAGTACACAATGCAGCCGGAATGGTATGTTCCCGATATGGACGGATTTGACGAGCCAGAATCCGGGGAGATTTTACATGTCCCTCATGGACTTCAAAAAGGCTCGGTGTATAACAGTAAATCCGATTTAAAAAATGCAGTCGGGATGTACCATTTGGTGAATCAAGTTGAATATCGGGTCCTATATTCGGATAAGCACAGGTGGAATGTGAAATGCAACCACGACGGATGTCGATTCGTACTTAATTCATCTTCCAAGCACGGGATCTGGAAAATCTCCAAGGCTGTAGTGCCGCATAGTTGTCAGCATGACTTAAACACCCGCGCATCCCGCAGAATCCCTTCCTCGGTGATCGGTGAATACTACGTCGAGCAAGCCAGAAAAGAAAATTCCAATCTTGTGCTGAGGGCTATGATTCAAGAAATGGGTCAACGATACGGCCTGAACCTCAGCCTCAAAGTCGCAAGAAGGGCGAAACGTCACGCTATGTACAAGGCGTACGGCGATCCGAAACAGTCATTTTGCTTGCTCCCGCTGTATTTGCTCGAGTTGGTGGATGCCAATCCTGGAACTTACACTGCATTGGAAACACACTCGTCCGGTAAATTCAAGTTCGTGTTTTTTGCCCTGGCTGCCTCAATCATTGGATTTCGAAATTACGGTCGTCCGGTTATAGTTGTTGACGGTTGTCACTTGAAAGGCTCATACAGAGGTATTGGCTTTGTCGCGGTGACAAAAGATGGGAACGACCAAATTTTCCCCCTTGCAGTTGGAATTGGAAACATCGAGAATGATGAGTCATGGTCTTGGTTCATGAAGCATGTTAGGGAAGCATTCGGATGCCCTGACGACCTACTCATCGTTTCTGATCAGCACGCAAGCATAAGTAATGCGATACATGAGAACTTCCCTGAGGCCACGCATGGACTATGTTGTTACCATATTAGACAACATTTGGCCAAACATGGGTCGCATTTGGTCAATCTGTTCCAAAGAGCTGCATACTGTTATGATCCAAATGAGTTCGATGGGTAAGTTTATCCCCATATAATTATTTGCACTACGTATTCATAAATAACAAATTGACGTAAAGTGTTCTTTGTTTTTTTAAACAGGTACATGTCAGCCCTACGTGACAGTCTGATGATGGGTGCAATCAATACATTGCAGAACGCCCAAGAAACGAGGTGGTCACGCGTAAAATGTCCAGTACGACGATACAGTTTCATGACGTCGAATGCCGCGGAGGTTTGGAATGCACGCCTCGTTTGGGCAAGAAAGTTGCCCGTTTGTTCCTTCCTAGAGGCTGCTCGACGGATTATGGAAAAATGGTTTGTCAAACGGAGACAAACGGCGGACGAAAGGGATCACCCTCTTACGAAGAACGTTCACGACAAGTTAATCGAGCGGCAGCGGCTTGGTCGACAAATGGATGTCTCTGAACTTGGGGGAAATAAATTCAAGGTTGTTTCCAATGGTAAACTCCATGTGGTGGACTTGGACCACCGTATGTGCACATGTTGGGAGTTCCAAAGCGAGTTAATTCCTTGCTCACACGCATGTGCTGCCATCAGGTCAGTCCACTTTTTGATCTTTGACTACAATTCTCTCGCCCATCCCATCTCTTGATTTTTGTTTGGTTTCACAGTTTTACGAAACGGTCGGTGATCAATTACGTGTCGCCTTATTACACGACCGGATGGTTGAGGGGAATGTGGGCCGCCGAGGTTATGCCTGTACAAGAGCCACAATACTGGAAACAACACGATGTCGTTCATCTACAACTGTGTACGGCTCCAGAGAATCCAAGACAGGCCGGTCGACCTAAAAGTACCCGTATACCTTCTACGGGTGAACATTCTACTGGACCTCCTCGAAGGAGTGGGACATGCGGACGATGTGGAAGAGCTGGTCACAATAGGGCTACCTGTACGGAGTACATTCCCGAAAGTTCACACCCTATTTTGGATGAGCTTGAGGAGGATGATCCTATCAATAGTGGTCACGTACCTACGAGGAGGAAAAAAAAGACATGTTCATTGTGCGGTTCTGATTCACATACGAAGAGGAGGTGCCCTACGTATTTGGCGCGACCTTGAAACACAGTTGTATAAGTACATATGTATATGCTTAGAAAAATTGGTTTTTACACTAGTGATCGAACCACTATGAATTTGATATAGTGGTTCGATCACTTTGGAAAATTTTTATTTTTTTCAATAGTGATCGAACCACTATGAATTTGACATAGTGGTTCGATCACTTTGGAAAATTTTGGTTTTTTTCAATAGTGATCGAACCACTATGAATTTGACATAGTGGTTCGATCACTTTGGAAAATTTTGGCTTTTTTTCAATAGTGATCGAACCACTATGTGAAACACATAGTGGTTCGATCACTTTGGAAAATTTTTGATTTTTACACTAGTGATCGAACCACTATGAATTTCACATAGTGGTTCGATCACTTTGGAAATTTTTGATTTTTTGAACTAGTGATCGAACCACTATGAATTTCACATAGTGGTTCGATCACTTTGTAAATTTTTTATTTTTTGAACTAGTGATCGAGCCACTCGAACCACCTAAATTATATTCAGTATTTCTATTACATTAAGTATAAATTATTTTGCTTCGATTAACATATTATAGTGGTTCTCGTACTAATTAATCGAACCATAATTTATGAATTAGAAATTATAAAAATTTACTAATTACAGTTTTCGGATAAAACAATTGTTAAATAACTATAAATACAAGAGAATAAATAAAAAGAGCAAATAAATTTGTAATTACAGTATTTGGATAAAACAATTGTTAAATAAGTATAAATAAAATTGAATATATCATCAAGCAATCATTACTTGATGATTTTTCCATGACCGAGTCAAAATAGTGTAGAAAAGGTAACTTTGTTATATTTTGTGGTAGAAAAGTACATTTCCTTATATACAATGTTAGAAAAGTCAAATCCTTAAAAAATTTTGTGTAATTCGGCCCATTTGCTCTTGAGATATATGTAAAAACATATGTATAATTGGAATCCTCATACTCATCTATATTTATCTATACTATAATAATAGAAGGATAGTTGGAGATAATTACATTTTTGACATTTTCCCTCCCAAAAGTGTCAAATCAACAATTTTTTATTTTACTTTTTTTTATTTAGTCTATTTGTTTAATAATATAATTAATTATTATATTTGTTGTATTTTATATTTTTATTACTTCGTCCATTTAATTCAATAAAATAGTTATTGTATTATTTTATTTTTATTTTATTGATTTAAATTAAATTAATTTTATCAAATGTAATTTCATAAATACCAATAATAGATATTACTCTAAAATTAATCTCAATAATAAATACTAATTTGTTTAGGGATATCTAATATCATATTTAATATAAATAAATAAATATAACACTATTAGAGATGTATATATATATATATAATATTTGTGTAGTATGAAATTATATATCATCCTAAATATATTTTGAATTAATATTAGTATTTCGACTAAGTAATATCATTCAACATTTTATGAAGATTATTGATATATATCATTTACTTATATATTTTAATGATGAAAATATTACTAATTATGCAAGTATAAGTATCATATAATCAAAACTAAAATTTGATGTTTAGTTTAAACTTTCATACCTATCTACATGAGAGTGCATGTTTTGAATTTTGATGGCTAGACTAATTTAATTTTATGGGCTTAGTTTCTAATTATGCTATCATCATCATTATGATCACCATCACTACTACTACATTTACATTTTGTGTTGGGTTTGAACCGTAGTGTTAAACGTCAGGCTATAGAAATAAATTTGATGTTGATTGATATTATAAATGTTTTTTCTAATTCAATTTATTTGAAAATAAAAGGTTAAACATATATAATTGACACTGCTTGCGTCTGCTGGCGTAAAGTTCTTACGTCAAATTTCTAATTTTATTGTGTATTGTTTCTATATATACATACTCACACAAATATTTAATTTAAGTGATTGAATTTGATTTTTAATTCATACTTTATTTTTAATGTTATTCAGTACACATTATTAAATGGAATATGTATAATTAATAGGATAGTATATCTTTACGTTTCATGTTAACATTTTCATGTCCCCAATACAATGATGGTTTAAACAGATCCATCATGACATCAAATCAGTCTTACTATATTCCACAACAAATTAATAGGATAGTATGAATTAGACAATATATATTTAATATATAATTACATAATTTCAATATTTAATAATTGTTGAATATTTTGTATCTTTAAAATGTTTATTATTAATTATATTATATTATCAAATAATTAATATTTACCATATAATATATATTAGACGCACGGTGCAACTACTAGATAACAAATGTTGATCGGATGTAAATGTATGGCCGATGTCCACACCATAGAGTTTCTGAATAGTATTAAATGCTCAGGTGTCCCGAACCTTGAGTTATTACTGAAGTTCGGCATGCCGATTATATTACTTCACAATATTGACCATTCTCTTGGTTTATGTAATGGTACTCCAATACTTATTACAAAGTCTGATAATCATGTCTTGCAAGCAAAATATTTTGGTGGAAATAATACAAGTCATGAGGTTTTGATTTCGAGAATGTCGATCGCTCTATCAGATCCAAAGTTGCCTTCAAAGTTCATTGATGACAATTTTCATTGATTATGTCATATGCAATGACGATTAATAAAACTCAGGATAATTGTTGTCTTATTGTTAAAGAAGTCTGTGTTCTGTCATGGACAACTTTATATAGTTGTTTCACGCGTAACAAAACGTATTGGACTGATGATATTAGTTAGTAACACAAATGATAAAAAAATGTCTCAACTAGAAATGTTGTGTATAAAGAAGTTTTTTCAAACTTATAAATTTTGCAGGTAAAATTTCCAATTTTGATTTGAAGATCATGATTTGAAGACATATCAATAAATTGTTGTGAATTGAATTATTTGAGACAAATTAAGATTTTCTTAATTATTAAGTATTATATGTTTTCTATACACTAAAATTACTTACACTATATTATCAAATAATTAATATTTACCAATATTATATCACAGACCGCGCATCGCGCGGGTACGAATACTAGTACTATACTAATAGCAAAATGTTTGGGAAAAATTACAATAATGCCATTTTCCCGCCCATTTTATTCTTTGTCCTTTTGTCCAAGTGTCAAAATGTGATTGAACATTAATTGTATTTTCTTTCTTATTTTTTTTATTTGATCATTATTATTAGTTATTTTAATGTTTGGCTTGGAGGATACTCTTCAACAATTAAATAATATTAAAAAGTAGAAGTTATGATTGTGTCTATAGTCTATAGATATTTATAGACAACTTTTATTGGAGAAATCAATAGAATGACTTGCAACATACTCTTCTATCTATAAAATAATCTATATCTATATTCATACTATATAAAATGTCACATAAATTTGTGTAAATAACTTTTTTTTTATTTTTTTTCAAGATTTCATTTTGATTTTCTAAATTAATTTAGTAATTTTAAATTAAGCTTCCATCTCAAGACATTGAAATCAAATTTTCTCTCAAAGTCATTGCCTTATATAAAAAATGTTTATTCATTTAACAACACTCACTTACCTAGCTTATAAAAATCAACAAAATTTAATAAATTCTTTTAATAATAATAATAATAATAATAATAATAATAATAATAATAATAATAATAATAATAATAATAATAATAATAATAATAATAATAATAATAATAGATAATAGATAATAGATAATAGATAATATATTAAAAATTATTTCAAATAAATAGAACTGCAAATTTCCCGCCCATATTAAAAATTATATATACTATACTAATATCAGGACAGTTGGGAAATTATATAATAAGACGCGCAACGCGCTGGTACACTGCTAGTTATACTAAAAGCAAGCAAGTTGGAGAAAATTTCTAATTTGCCACTTTCCCTCCTAAAAATGTCACATCAATTTGATGATGTGTAAAATAATTTATTTCTCTTTTAATTTTTCAAGATTTCATTTTAATTTTCTAAATCAATTTAATAATTTTAAATTACATGAATTTCTTGATAAGCTATCAAATATTATAATAAAAAATAAAAGAAAAATATATATAATTTTTGATAAATAATAATTATAATGAAAGAGAAATAAAAATTATATTTTTTATGTATTTATATTACACATACTATTAAATTTTTGTTTAAATAATTATAAATTATAAAAGACCATTTAAGTTAAAAGTTTATAAAGTAAATAAAATCTATATAATATAATTTATTGTAGAAAATTTGTTTTTCATATTAACATACTCACGTGTCTTCTTTTTAAAACGTCTTTTTTATTTTAATATATATTTTGTGATAAAATATTTAATAGAATTTTTTAAATTCATGTACTTAAAGATAAATGTTTAAGATAATATAAATATGTAAAAGTTTTATGAAGTTAGAAGTTAATACGAAAGTATTTTATGTTAGAAGTATATACTACGTAATGTGTAATGTAAGAAGAAAGTATAAGCATTCAATGTTTTTTAATATTACAATATATATAAAAGAATATGAAACATGTAATTATGTAAATTCATTTCTATACTATATCTAAAATGACAATAGTTGGTGATTATTACCGATTGTCATTCAATTGCAAAACTATTAGCCAATAGGAAAAAAGGGAAAAAGCAAACTAAAAAAAAAGAAAAGAAAAACTTTTGAGTATCTTACTGGACAAGCTCCTAAAAATTATTGGACAATTTGAATAATTTCTTTTAATTTCATTTTGATTTTCTAAATTAATTTGATAATTTTGAATCAAACTTCCATATCAAGCCATTAGAATTAGACTTCATCTATAAGCCATTGTCCTACCTCTATATAAGCAATGCATGAATGAAGATGGAAGTCTCACTTGAGGATGCACTAACTTATTGAAATTAATGAAGGTTTAAAATATCAAAACAAAAAGAATAATAATGGAGCTTGAAATATCAAAAGAAGAAGAAAATTAGTGATGGAAATAAGATGAAAATTTGAGATGAAAATCATTTTCGCATTTAAGCAATGTATGTATATATACCTACTCACTTAATGAGAATGAACTAGATGAAATGGCGGTTAGAAATATCAAAAGAAGAAAAAAAGTTGGTGATGAAAATAAGAAGAAAAATTGAGATGAAAGTTATTGTATAAAAACAATATATATATAATAACTCTTATTTAATTAGGATGAACTAGCATCAAATGAAAGTTAGTAATTTATCAAAAGAAAAAAAATTAGTGATGGAAATAAGAAGAAAAATCAATATGAAAACCATTATACTATATAAACAATTCATATATATTCACTCTCACTTAATGAGAATGAGCTAACATGAAATGGAGGTTAGAAATATCAAATAAAAAAATCGAGATGGACTTTTTTTGATATAACGAGATATTACCAATACTAATTTGATTGTCATCTTGATTATTCAAATCAATTGATAAGTAATTGCATTACAAAAAAATAAAAAAACCATTTATCATTATAATAGTATAGATTATAAAAAAAGATTAAATAAGGATTTAACATTTTAGATACAGTATAAATTACACTATATCATCAATAATAAAAATTATTAGATTATATAACAAGTCGCGCATCGCACGGGTACACTACTAGTACTTATAAAAAATATATTTATATCTCGTTACATGTGAAATAGAACCAACTCATATTCCAATTGCAATTTGCAAGTACAAATTCCAAGGGGCTTTAATATCCAAGTAAAACATAATCCTATCATTTATTTTAAACTCACAAATAATAACAACAATAAAAACAAAAAAAAAAATTAGCATGGATATCTACAAGCACAATAATGATCAATGGGGTTTTCTTGTTTCCCAATTAGACAGGCATAGCTTGAAGGATTGCGACCATATCTCTCGGTGCATACACCTTTGCACACTGGATCAAATCCATATTCACATGATGTGTTGTCCACTGTGTACTCACACATTTTCCCTTCCACTGAAGAAATTATATTATTTTCTGTAAAAATTAAAATTCAATTAAATACATCGTCACATTGTATATGAATAAAAAATTTAATTTTCTGTAAATTTATTTCATTTAAACAGTTATAAAAAAATGTTTTCTATTCAATTCCTAATTTGAAAAAGAAAAAATAGCATTTTGACCCAAATAGGACTTGGGTGCCCCGGGGACTATATATAGCTAAAACCCTAATTCTTTCTATCCATCTTCTCCATAGTGCGCCTCTTCTTCCTCATTTTCCTTCTTCTTCTTCTTCTTCTTCTTCTATGTGCTTCGTTCCTTCTTCTCCATTATTCTTCTCTGTTCTTCTTCTTCTTCTTCTTCTTCTTCTTCTTCTTCTTCCTCTTCTTCTTCTTCGCTGCTTCTTCAACGCCGCCTCTCCTCTCCATTTCTTCACCGCTGCCGCGCTTCTTCACCGCTTCTTCTTCGCTTTTTCCTCCTCCTTCTTCTTCTTCTTCTTCTTCTTCTTCTTCTTCTTCTTCTTCTTCTTCTTTTTCTTCTTTTTCTTCTCTGTGCATCGTTCCTTCTTCTCCATTATTCTCTCCGTTCTTCTTCTTCGCTGCTTCTTAAACGCCGCCTCTTCTTCTCAGTTTCTTCACTGCTGTCGCGCTTCTTCACTGCTTCTTCTTCGCTGCTTCTTCATTCTCCTTCTTCTATTTCTTCTCCATTATTCTTCTTCTTTGTTTGCTACTTCGTCTCTATTTCTCTACTTTTCATTCTTCTGTTGCTTCTCCATTCTCCTTCTTTTCTGCTTTTCCATTCTTCTTATTCTGCACGGAGGTACCGCTTCTTCTCTACATGGAGCACTTCTTCTCTGCAACAATTTCTTTTTCTTCTTCTTCTCTGTGATGTAATACCTTAAAGGTATTTATGTAATACCTGAAAGAGAATTATGTAATACCTGAAAAGTGAGTATCAAATACCTTAAATGTAAGTATAAAGTATGATACCTTATAGATAAAAATGTAATACTTAAAGTTTAAACAATAATACCTTAAAGCTGATTATGTAATACTTTATACTATACTCTAAGCATTAATACTTCAAAGGTACATATGTAATACCTCAAAGGTAAATTATGTAATACTCAAAGGTGCTTATGGAATATCAAGTATGTAATACCTCAAATGTGCATACATAATACCTCAAATGTAAATATGTAATACCTTAAAGCTGAATATGCAATACCTCATACTCAAATATGTAATACCTCAAAGAACTACCTCATACTCAAATATGTAATACCTTAAAGGTGTATATGTAATACCTTAGATATAAAATATGTAATACCTCAAAGGTGCATATGTAATACTTTATATTTTAAACTCAATACCTTGAAGATAAATGTGTAATACCTTAAGAGTATACACGTAATACCTTAAGAATATGTGTATAATATCTATCACTGAATAGAATTTAGTATGCGCAAGCGCACACCAGCATAGCTGCAGACGCGCGTGGGGACTCGTGGGCGCGCGTGGAGACGGCCCACACGCCGGGTCGGGTTGCCCTAAACCCTAAACCCTAAAAGATCCGTGCCCCGGGTGCACCCAAGTTTTTGCCTTTTAACCCACGAGTTTGTCCTTAATTATCTCAGATTTGGTACCCACAAATCGCAGTTAATCAAAAAATAATTGTTAATCTTTCACCAAAAAACTTTGTCACTTTAATCAAAATCATCCATCTTAGTGATGGAAGGTGATTCAACATTTTGGATGCAATTTTAAATGCACTTTGATGAAAAATAAAACTTAATTAAGGGGCTTTTTTAATAAATCAAGAACAATGAATGAATACCAATCTAAAATTAAATAAGAGCAAATTAAGTTGGGGATCAGAAGTGAAAATTAATAACCTGATGCCATGAAAAGAATGAGAGAAAAGAGTAGATGAAGCTTTGACATTTTCACAATTGCCTACTAAATGTTTATTTGAAGATAATAATTATATAGAATTCAAATGGCTATTTAAAAGGGATGATTTTTTACAATTAATAAATTTGCACTGTTAATTAATGCAAGATCTCTATTTTGGGAAAGCAAATTTTGGAAACAGTAGTTTTGATACTACAATTGATTAACTACCAAATTACAACCTCATACAAAATTTCGTTTCCAACTCATATGAACAATGTATATTAAATAGAGTATTCTCTAAGTATACAAATTAATTGGATCAATTATTCATTTTAAATTTAACCAAAACTATTAATTTATTAATTGAATATATTATTGGGATCATACTCATTAGGCAAAAACTTTTATGAGTCAGGTGGATGGACCTGACCCGACCCGTTCACGCGCCCAAAACGTGCCTCCCACGCGCTGAAAACTTGTGCTGAAGCTCACCCAAAATTCGCTCCAATAGACCAACCTTTGTGTATAGTTAAACCAACCTTTGTGTATAGTTAGACCAACCATGTGTAGGTAGGTCTAACTATATACAAAGGTATGTCTAACATATATAAAGGTATGCTTAACTATATATAAAGGTATGTCTAACATATACAAAGGTATGTTTAAGTATACATAAATGTATGTCTAACATAACGTAAAGGTATGTCTAACATAATGTAGTGGTATGTGCCAAAATTCAAAAATCAAGCCAAAAAAAGACAAGACATGGAATCTGGTATGTTTAACATAACTTAAAGGTATGTCTAACATAATGTAAAGGTATGTCTAACATATACTATTGGTATGTGATTTTTTTTAAAATCATGAGCGAAAAAAAAAAAAAGAGTGCGATCCCCCTGACCCGGATCCGACCCGGGTGCATGGATCTAAGATCCATGCACCTGATTCACAAGAGACTTACTCTACTCATTATATAGGAATAAAGTACTCATTTGATGTTTGGAAAATTAGTGTATCTTTATTTTTAGCAAATAATTAATTAGTAACTTATTATGTTATAATGACTACCAAATTACAACTTCCATGTTTTGATTATATAAAATATATATCCACCTAACTTACCGTATAATTTGAATAACTTATCCAATTATATAAATTATAGTAAGTAATTACTATATAGTCACTACATACCTTATAACAACTTCCATGTTTTGAAAAGGCTAAATTAAAATTTTGGTACCCAAACTATACCCATTTTTCGCTCTGGGTACCCCTATTTCATCGAGTAACAATTTTGGTACCCCACGTTTAAAAAAATCTCACATTGGGTACCTTCTGTCAGCTTTCCGTCCAAACTAAACGGAAGTTAACTAACCCTAATTCCAAAGCGCGAAAATTAGCCCCCTTTTCTAAAAAAACCTAGCTGCTTCAATTCCTCTCCAATTTATTCCTAATTCTTCGTCATTCACGAATTCTTGCATCTAACATCTTCAAAGCTAACAAACCAAGCTCTACAAGGTCGAATTGCGATGTCAAGACGAGGAGATGTCACATTTGTTCCCAAATATGATATGTTTTTTCTTCAATTCCTTCAGCTTGTATAGAGTATATTCATGTGTAGGTAATAATCTAAAGAATACAATGTTAATCCTGCAGATCCTGATAATGAGCCCACTATTTTTAGTTTGAAAATATTTCATGGTGGTATAATGAGATATTCACCTGTTATGGTGTATCAAGGAGGTAAAGTAGATTATTTTGACTATGTTGATGGGGAAATGTTTGGGTTATTAAAGTTAAAGGAATTCACAGATGAATTAGGATATGCTGGAAAAAATATTAGGTTTTGGCATCAATTTGGGCATAGTCTAGAGAGGACTGGAAGAATTCTTAAAACTGATGTTGAAGTGTTCGACATTATCAAGTATATACCTAAGGATAGAGTGGTGTTAATATATTGTGAGCATATTGATCCTGTTGTTGGGGGAAATGCAGTTGGTTGGGGTAATGTAGGTGAGACTTTTGTGGACCTTGTACTTGATTTTTCCTTTTTGGATGATATACCTACACCTGCAACTAACAATGATGAGAGTGAAACCTCAGATGATGAAGATGCATTAGTTGATAGTGATTATGATATGGAGGAGGATGATAGGTTTTTTTGAGAAGTATGTTGATAAAGATGTAGAATTTTGTGGTCTTCCAGGTAGTGATGGAAAGATGAAAAACAAATATGTGAGTGATGAGACATATGCTATGTTTGAGAAAGATACAATTGAAAATCTAAGTAGTAGTGATGAGCTTGAAAGCATTGCAGGGTCTGATGAGGAGAGTATGCCTAGATATCCTAAATTTAATCCTAAGACTGAGGGAAGAAAACTAGATTTGGTGGTGGGCCTTGTTTTTAGCACCAAGAAAGAAGCTAAGGAAGCCATAAATACTTATTGTGCAAAGAGGGGAATAAGTCATAAGTTTAAACACAATGATAAAAGAAGATTGAAAGCAATATGTAGGAAAGAGGGGTGTGGGTGGTATATTCTTGTATCACCAATGCAAAAATGATAGGTCTTGGCAGGTTAAGGTGTTCAATTCTGACCATTCAAACTGTTCATGGAATTATAACAATCCTAGCATCAAATCTTCTTGGATAGGGAAACACTTCATGAAAAAATTCAAAGACAATCCAAAGTTAGGAACCAATGAATTTAGGAATGAACTTTGCACCAAGTTAAAAGCAAACATCTCCAAAAGTAAGGCATTTAGAAGAAGAAAGAAAGCAATGGAACTGTTGCAGGGCACTTTGAAGGAGCAATTTAGCAGAATTAGAGATTATTGTGAAGAATTGCTTAGAACAAACCCTGAGTCATCTGTAGTGCTGAAGTGTACTGATGTTGATAAAGATCCTAAATTTCTTAGGCTTTATATCTGCTTGGAGGCATGCAAACAGGGGTTTAAACATTGCAGGAAAGTTATTGGAGTTGATGGTTGTTTCCTGAAGGGACAACATGGTGGACAGTTGCTGACTGCTATTGGGATTGATCCCAACAACAATATGTTCCCAGTTGCTTATGCAGTGGTGGAGAGTGAAACTAAGGAAGCTTGGGAGTGGTTCTTGAACCTGTTGGATAATGACATTTGTTTTGAAAATCAGTTTGCTTGGACCTTTATGAGTGATAAACAAAAAGGGCTGATTCCAACATTTGAGGGTTTATTTCCTGATGCAGAAAACAGGTTTTGTGTACAACATCTGCATAGTAACATGAAAAAGGATGGGTTTACTGGGCTATCAATCAAGAATGCACTTTGGGCAGCAGCTAGAGCAACTAGAGTAGAGGAGTTCAAAGTGAGAATGCAGCAGCTGAAAGAGTTGGACAAGAAGGCATATGAGTGGTTGGAGACAAAGCCCCCACATCAATGGACAAGATCACATTTTAGTACATTCCCAAAGTGTGATATTTTGACAAATAATATGTGTGAGAGCTTTAATTCACTAATTCTTGCTACAAGAGACAAACCAATTATTACCATGTTGGAGACAATTAGGAACTTACTCATGGCTAGGTTGCAAGTAAGTAGGGATCAAGCTTGTAGATGGGAAAAAGGGATTTGTCTTAGAATCAAACAAATGTTGCAAAAAAACATGAAGCAAGCTGCTGAATGCATCCTTATGAAATCATCTGAATGGCATTATCAGATTATACGACCATTTGACCAACACACAGTGGACTTCGAGCAGATGATATGCAGTTGTAGAAGATGGGATTTAACTGCCATCCCATGTAAACACAGTATTTCTGCAATTTGGTGTAAAAAAGATGATCCTGAGAATTATGTGCACCAACATTACAGTGTTGACATTTATCTAAGAGCATATGCACATCCTATCATGGGCATCAATGGGCCTGAGTTATGGCCACATAGTGACTTGCCACCATCCTTTGCCTCCAAAGAAACAGCTTGGCAGGCCAAAGAAGATTAGGAGAAGAGGACCTAATGAGCCACCTGCATCATCTAGTAATCTAATCAAACTGAAAAGAGTTCAAAGATCATTGAATTGCAGAACATGTGGAGCCTCAGGCCACAATTCTAGGACTTGCACCAGAAAAACACTTGAAGAAAATCAAAATGTGGAGGCTGATGAAGTAGAAATTGGAGCATCTCAAACTTTTCCTGAGTCACAGAGTAGCCAACCTCCACAGCAAGTCAATCCTGAAATAGTTAACAACCCTCCAATGAAAGTAGAACCTTCAACAGCTAACCAACCTCCACAAAAAAGAGGAAAACTACCTGTAAGACTTGCTTATGCTATTAATAATTACTTACTTAACTTGATCACACTTATTCATTATGTATCTTTTCAAGTCTCAGGTTAAAAGGAGTGCCACAACTACTGCATCTTCAGGAGTGAATCCATTGGCTAACACCTTACAAAGTAGTCAACCTCCACCAAGCAATCCTAATAATATGAAGAAGAAAGCAATATTGGATAAGAAGCAACAGAATGATGGTCAAGTTCACATTAGAGGCAGTGGCAATGTAAGTTTATCTATTTTTCATAGTTATGTATTTCTTTCAATACATAGAACTCATATTAACTACCTAACATCTATTTTGTTGTATAGATCCTCAATTCATTAGGAGTTAGTAGTCCAGTCATTATGAAGGAGGGGTGAACTACATTACAATGTCCAATTTGAGGTCATATGTGGGGAAATCAAGCAAAGAAGACTCATCAAAAGAGAAAAGAAGTGCAAGTGGCAGTGAAAAAATTCTGAGAAACCTAACTGAGAGAGTTTATTTCTGTTTGGAATGGCAAGTGGCAGTGTGTTGCCAAATTCTGCTAATTACTCTGTTTATTTCTGTTTGGAAAACAAGAATTTATTAGGTTTGTGTTGTTTTTAAGACAAAATGCAGTTCATTTGGCCAATATTGTTTTATGAGACAGTGTATTGTTGATTTGGTTTATGGTGATTTGGTGTTAGACCATTTGTGTAATGACTATTTGTGTAATTCTCTCCAATACAGTAATGACATTTTGCTTTTTAAGATATTTGTGTAATGGTACTAAGATTGCAACTACAACATGAAACTCAATTTGCATTATATGAAAATAGTGGTTACAAATTGTTAAAGCAGTGGCAAATACTCAAACTGGTTTTTTTTCATTTTTGTCCACTTTACATATCAAAATCGTCATTGCACATAATATGAGTGCAATGACAATTGAAAAGCAAATCCTCAAAAATTCGAACTTCTTCTTCAATGCAATATACTCCAAACTTCCAAACTTTTCCTTTCTTTTTGTCTTTCTCAATTCAGCTTCTAGTTGCTTTTCTTTAGCCTTGCATGCATCAATCTCATTTTCCAATCTGTCAAATTTTTTGAGGAATCGAGGGATAAGCTCCTTGAACCTTTGACACATCTCAGGATCAAGCCACTTGAAGAATCCACAATATTTGTCTGCACAAACATAAAACACCATGAATGTGACTTTCAATATTGAATCAAAATTGGGGGTAATCAGTTCGAAATCTTACCCCATAATACGGGCATGCCCAATAGCGTCTTCCAGGATTATCAGTCGTCCAAGAGTTCTTCACTGGAAGTTCTATCCCACACCCACAATACACAATTCCAGATTGATGATTTGTGAAAGCAGATCCATTGGAGCTCGAAAATTGACTGTAATTCCTTGTCATGGTGGTATATTGAAGAGAGAAATCGAAATTTGGAGAGACTCACCTGAAGATTGGTGAAGAATGAAGAAGAATTAGGTATAATTTGGAGAAGAATTGAAGCAGCTAGGGTTCTTTAGAAAGGGGGAAGAAAAGGGGGCTAAGTTTCACGCTTTGGAATTAGAGTTAGTTAACTTCCGTTCAGTTTGGACGGAAAGTTGACGGAAGGTACCCAATGTGAGATTTTTTAAACGTAGGGTACTAAAATTGTTACTCGATGAAATGGGGGTACCCAGAGTGAAAAAGGGGTATAGTTTGGGTACCAAAATTGTAATTTACCTTTTGAAAATATTAAAAGTAATATACCATATAGCAAATGTATATTCAAGACTTATTTACATGATCATGTATAAACATATCATGCAGAAGATTTCAAATTGAAAAATTATATATATTTCTTGAGCTTCAACTAATTTAATATACCCTAAAACCTATAAATATTATACTTCGCGTATCGTTCTCATTTCCATTTAAATTTATGAGTTGGTTTTATGTGCACCAAGTGCATATATAATTCGAATCGGGTCCGGATCGATCCGGATCCGTGCATTTTTTTTGTTTTTTTTAATTTTATTTTTTCGTTTCAGGTTGTTACTTTTATATTATATGGATGTGACTTTTATGTTATATAAGTGTGACCTTTATGTACAAATGCAGTGACCTTTATATACTTAAACATAGAAAAAAAATTTTAGCAAAATTCGTATATATATACCTTTATGTGAGTTGCACTTTTATGTAATATTAGTTGCATATTTATGTGATATTAGTTGCACTTTATATCATATGATATAAAAGTGCAACTAATATCACATAAAGGTATGCGTAATATCATATAAAAGTATGTTCATCTTAAAAATGCGCTTGAAAAATTTCTGAAAATATTCATTTTTTTTTCTAAGTTATGGATCATATATAGGTCATGATATTTGTACATAAAGGTTAAAGGAATACAATTTAGATGGCATAACAATACAACACAAAGGCAAGATAACCTGAAAATCTTCATTTCTTCCTAAGTTACTGAACATAAAAGTCATAACATTTATATATAAATGGTACACTTATATAACATAAAGTTCACATCCTTACAACATAAATGTAACAGTTTGAAGCAAAAAAAAAAACCCAGATGCACGGATTCGAGTCACGTCACCCCAGTTGCACCAATCCAGATCCATGCACCTGGTGCACAGGAGAATTTGCCTACGTTTATGTATATTTGTACAACTTGTATCAATTCTGAACTCGATCATCACTATACGCGTACTATTCGTACACTCGCAATGCCCAATTACTATACACATACATATGCTTTAGTGAATTTAAACAAATATTTTAAGAGGATAATCTCTTATGTCACGTTTGGTTCGCATGTTGGGTTAGTTAAGTTAGTTGAGTTATTATAAGTTTACACTATTCAATTTAATTGGGTTAAATATTTGATATGTTTGATTTGAATGTTAAGTATTGGGTTTAAGTTAATACTAGTAGTGTACCCGTGCGTTGCACAGTGTGTTATATATATAATTATTAAAAAAATATAATAACATATAAAATGTAATGATTATTATTTTAACAAAAATATATTGATACTTTTTAAATTTGCATTAGTATAAACCTAGGTAGTTTAACTTTAAATTTATGCCATTATAAATAATTATATTCGAAAATATTAGAAATTTGAAATATATAAAGTAATATATTAATCTATGGATTAAACAAACAAATAAAACAAATTTGTGTCAGAACATTACATGAGTAGTGAAATTTTTAAAAATAAATTTAATATCTAAAAATAAGTTATATGTATTAGAAACGTTATGATTTAAGTATTGAGATAAATAAATTTATATTTTATTGGCATTTATAACTATAAATACACACGTATTTTAATAATTTTTTTTGGTTCAACGCCACATATAACTCATTTAATTTAAATCAAATAAAATAGTTATAAAATAAATTAATTTATACCACCTCAATTAATATAAAATAAGAAAGATAAAATAAAATATTTGTATACTTCAAATGAATAAGTTGGTTAACTTGCAATAATAATTTTAATCTATTTTTTTCTATTTGATATGTTTTATATGTGTAATCTATTAGGTACACCTATAATATTTTTTTATTTCTACATTTTAATATCAATTTACAATAAATTAATACTATATATCGTTAAAAATGAAAAATCATTGAAGCCCACACACATACATTTCCATATTTCAGTTTGATAAATTTTATATGAATATTAAATTTAAGATCATTAAATAATGATTGCTTTTATATATTATATATTTAAAATTGATTTAAAATAGGATAAATTACAAAAAAAAACAACCCCAACTATCGACTTTTTTAAAATTGCAACCTAATATGTTTTTTTTTTAAGATTGCCACCCAGTCTTTCTGTGGTTTTGCCGATTGCAAAATTTTCGGTTATTTTTCCGGCAAATGAATTAATTTTTTTTTACTTTGCAACCCAAACTTTAATTTTTTTGTCCAATTGCAAATCATGATTTTTTTTTCGCTTCACACTGATACCTTTATGTTATATATATGAGTGTAACATTTATGTTATATAAGTGTGATCAATATTCATAAAATAAATATCAACGAAATATTGGTCAAAATTGGTGAAATATATGTAACATCGGTAAAAAATCGATGGAATATCAATAAATATCGAGAAAATATCGGAATATATTGGTAAATATAGGAAAAATAATAATAAATATATATACCCATATTTCCATCGATATCGATATTTTCACGATATTTCTGTGAATTTAAGTTACCTATATTTCCACCAGAATCGAAATTTTCATTCTTGATTGCAATATGATAAAAACACAAAGTTCAGGTTGCAATTAGATAAAAAAAAAAAATAGGTCGCAAAGTGAACAAATTAATCTCCATTTCGCCGGAAAATTTGCAATCTACAAAACCACAAAAAGACTGGGTGACAATCTGAAAAAAAAAAAAAGATTAGGTTGCAATTTGAAAAAAGTCGATAGGTGGTGTTATTTTTTGAAATTTACTCTTTAAAATAAGTACTTAAAAATAAGATGAGAGATAATAAATATATAATCCCTTATTTCATCTTATTTATCTATTTATTTATTTTATTTGAAATTTCTATACAATAAATACTAAATTGAATATTATAACTGATTTCTTAAATTAAATATTTATTTATTTGTATTGAATTTCTTAAAATATAATAAATAGGTTTATTTATTTTTATTTGTATTGAGTTTCTTAAAATACAATAAATATGTTTATTTGTATTTATTTATTTGTATTAAGTTTCTTACAATAAATACAATATGAAAGCAATTAATAGGTTTCTTAAAATAGTAATTATTTAATAGGTAGATAATTTATTGCAGTTATTTTTGACAAAATATTCTGTTTTTATATATATATAGATAGATTGTGTCTGGTTTGAGTGTTGTGCTAATTTTTGAATTGAAATTATGCGTCAAAATTATAGCTGCAATTGATAGAAAACTCAATGTTTGGTAAGTAATTATATACTGAAAAGTTTCCCACATAGTTATATGTTGAAATACTACCGAACCATTGCATGTATGATCAGGGACGAATCCAGGATTTTGTTTCAAGGGGGGCAGGAAATCTTCATTTTGTAGTGTTATTCAAAAAACGTTCCCAATTTAAAGTTCATGAATATATAATAATAAAATATAGTGTTATTGAAAAGAAGTGACTTAATGAACATCCATAATTTGATAAAATATTTTTCTACTACAATATATCATAAAGTCTATACAAAAGATAAATCATCATTCTATTTTTCGAAATTCGACATCTTGAATTGTACTCTGCGATGTTTCAAGAGATCAAAATCATCAATGATAGAATCTATTGAAAATTCTCGAGCTATCTCTTTCTCGATATATGTGACCAAGTAAATCGAAAGAAAATCATTTTCCATTTTGTTCCCAAGTCGTGTCTTCACAATCTTCCATTAGGTATTTGATCATTGACTTCAATAGAAGGTTGTGCAATTTGAGAATTATTATTGATTTCAGGATCTCTTTTCTTGAAAAAAGAATCAATCTTTTTTGTTGCCCATGAGAATATGAGATCTTGATATACAATGAAATACTTTAAAAATTAGAAACCCAACACTTTTTAATACACATATCACATATATATATTTATAAATTATATATATTAATATATTACAAAATAATTAACATAAATTCTTTTCGTCTCCATCATTCAATCTCCTAATGCCTTTTTCAAGGCTCTGTTTTTTAATTGATCTCTGCGGCTCTGTTGTGGACTGTCTAATGTCTTTCTCAATTTTTGTTTTCAATTTTTAAAAATAATAATGTGCTAAGCTACAAACTATTTGTCTCTACTACATGATCCAAAAATCGAGGAAGAAAACAATAAACTCATTACTCATCATTCATGATCATGAATTCATCTAAATTAAAATAACACATTTGTAAGTGATATAAAATATGAATTCAAAATTCTAACACACCTTTTGACTTGAAATTCTAAAAATATGTTGAATTTTACTTGAATGATAGATCATGTGCACCCAAAATGATTATTGAATTGAGAATTGAGATAGAAAATTTGAATTTGACAAGTTGCCCTAATCTATTCTCTTCTCCCTTTATCCCCTTTTAATAAATGAGCTTCAAAATTATAAGTTATGAAGTATTATAAATAAATTGGGCTTATAGTTTGGGTCTTTGGGCTAAAATTGTGTCTCATAAGTTGTAAATCTATTTAACTTATTAATTTACTACAATTAAATTAAATATGATTTAACAAATTGTGGACTAGTTATTCACAAATTACTCCGATTTTATCACAATTTTATTTTACTATCACTAATTCACTGCTAAATCATATTTTCAATTACAACTTGGGGGGGGCGAAATTTTAGAATTTAAGGGGGGTGAACTCTTAAAAATTAAATATCTAAATAACAAAGTTCATATATAAATTGAAATTTCATAAAAATCCAAGGGGGCGACCGCCACCTGCGCCCCCTAAATCCGTCCCTGTGTATGATCAAGAAGGGCTTTGATCTTTCAACCATTATATTTGTGTATTTTTTTCTGTTTTGATTTGAACCTACATTCACATGTTTATATTTATGTATTTTATTACAACAATCAATAAAAATTCAATGATAATAGTGCTAAGTTGATATTTTAATTAACGACACATATATAATAATATTCGTTATTTATCAAATCTTTTTATTCAGAAATCAAAATTGAAGCTTGCCAATCTATTGCCTAAATCTAAATATATTTTTATGTAACTTATCTTTAGATCAAAAATTACAAAACAATTTATCAGATTATTTACCAAATTAACTAAATTATATGCTGGAATTTGCTAGTAAACTATGAAAAGATAGAAATTAGGGCAAACTATGAATAACAATTGACATTTCACATCATTAATACTGGGCAAAAAACTTGTATGCACCTGTTGCACGGATCTGGGATTCGTGCAACCGGGTCTACCCGTTTACGCGCCCAAAACGCGCTTCCACGCACCTCCCACGTGTCTGCATGCACTCCCACGCGCCTGAACACTTGTGCTGAAGCTCACCCAAAATTCGCTCCAATAGATCAACTTTTGTATATAGTTAGACCAACCATGTGTAGGTAGGTCTAACTATATACAAATGTATGTCTAACATATATAAAAGTATGTTTAACTATATACAAAGATATGTCTAACATATACAAATGTATGTTTAAGTATACATAAAGGTATGTCTAACACAACGTAAATTGGGCAGAACTGGTATGTTTAACATAGCTTAAAGGTATGTCTAACATAACATAAATGTATGTCTACCATAACCTATAGGTATGTGATTTTTTTCAAAAATCATATGCGAAAAAAAAAAGATGCGGTCTCCCGACCCGGATCCAACCCGGGTACATGAATCTTAGATCCATGCACCCGATTCACAAGAGACCTACTCTTAATACTATTGGGTTAATATTAAACCCACCTATTCTATTTTGGTGGGTATAATAACTGATGTGATTGAACTGATCACATTCGAATTATTTGGGAAAGCGAACCGGCTCGAAGACAAAAACCAACCGATGCGAACAGAATAGAGAAGCGAACAGAACAGAGAAGCGAACAGAATACAGAGGCGAACAGATATCCCCCTGAAAGGAATAAAGTGAATTATGGTACATCTGGATGCAAACTATTCTTTCCGATAATAGTTCGTAGCTTACATGGAAACAAACACGAACTAACTAGACTTTCGGGATAAGAGGACGAATTGATCCTGAGTATATGAGGCGAACTAGTTTAAATTCAGATAACCGCCACGATCGCGGATAAATCGCCCAGTAACCACTTTTTTAGGAAAAACTTAAGTGTCACGTCCTTCAGGGAGTATTTATAACATTTATTCTTTTATTCTTTAGGATACATAGACATAAAAAAATACATAAAATTATTAGAAGAAAACCACTAGTTTTACCGGATCATTGACTTGAGTGTCGGAGTCTCTTCACAGGGAAAAATCCCCGGTGTTCTTTGTTTTGCAGGTACTTTTAACCGAAGAATTCTAATTTGCATCGGAGAAGAAGAAGACCGGATCGGGAACAAATCAATAACCTTACCAAATCTGTATAGCCACCTAATCATGCAAAGCAAACATGTCGTTATATTTTTCAGGATCGCTGTTGTTGATGGTGTTATTTGATGATATTGAATTGTACACAATATTATGATCATCTTATATTCTGTTGCAATATGTTTTAGTTGAGTTGTTATTGATATGTTTGGGTTGGACGAAAATGATGAAATGAATATCCAACTTAATTTTGATTGATTTATTGAAATATTTTATTTCAGTTATATTCTAATTTTTTATTTATTAGTTTAAATATTAAGACATAAAAATTATTTCCATGTCTTAGTTAAAAAAAATAAACATATCATATATATCTGGTTATGTTATTTTAATCAATAATGAAAATTTTAGTTAAAATGGCAATTAAGCAAAAGTTCTGATTTCTTAAACAATTTGTCGCAATATGTTACATTCTTATCAAGAGTATAAAATATTTTTCAAAAACATTAAATTTGAATTTATTTTTATTTTATAAACGTCTAATAAATCAAAAATTACAATAAATATGATTTTTCAAAAGCATCGTGAATGTTAAAAAAATAATTAAATATATAATTATTATTAGTTTAACGTAGGTTTTATTATATGATATCTCTATGCTAACTTGAATTATGCCTGGCTTGGTGGTTCGCGGAGTGATATTTGTAATGTTCTTGATCATGGATTTTGTTTTTCTTCTGGCATTAGACTCTGCTTGTCCTCTTTAAATTTTGGGTAAAATGCGTTAGTTTTCAGTGTGTTTTGGAAATGTTGCGTTAGAACCCTCTATTAAAAGAATGGTCTCCCGTGATTTGGAAATGTTGTGTTGGACCCCTCTGTTAAAAGAATTGCAACGTTTATACTTGTCATGATATGAAAAAGTTTGAACGAAATCTCATATTCCTTCAAACTTAAGGAGAGTGTGTACTCACCCCTTGTGCGGCTTGTGCTTGAATTTGCTTACCTTTTGACTTATGTATTGACTATAATACTCTTTAAATTGTATATAAGATGTTATTTATTGATTTGTTTCAATATATTGTATATAATCACCATTTTTCACTCCAAATTTAACTTTTTTTAAATTAATTATTTTTTTACATTTATTGATTATTTATTTTTTCTATCTTTGAATCTTGGTATTTTTTATGTATAATATTTAATTCATATTTTAAAATCATTCTATATACATTTTTGAATATTTTTTAACCTTAATTTAAAATGAAATTATACTCAAAATATTTTCACTTGATTTTATTTTATTTTAAACTTAATATACATATAATACATTTCTCAATAAAATAAAATTTGAAAACAATAAAATAAAATTTGAAAATTTAAATGATTTGAAAATTAAAATTAAAAAATTGTTCAAATCTTTGAAAAAATTAATTAAAAACAGGAATTGTAAATTACAATTTCAGAAAAAAAAAACAACGAAACATTACAATATATATACATATATATATAATTTAAAATTTAATTAGAAAATCCACAATTATGCTTTAAGGTTTTAAATTATTAATTTGATAATATTCAAATATTAATGATAATTTAATAATATTTGTTGTTCTTAATTGTGAAAAGATAACAATTGTAAAGTTACTGTTAAAAATGCAAGTAATAAAGTTAAAAAGATATGAATTATTCAATGCATAAGGGTATGGTTGGAAATTTAGTACAAAAATTAACACTATTAACACTCATTTAATGGATGGGAGAGTGCGCAACATTTATTAAATCACAAGTGTAACTATCATTCTCTTAACAGATGGCAAATCGACACAACATTTTCAAATCACTAAGGGTTGGCGCATTTTACCCTTTAATTTTTCCTCTTCGTAGGTATTAATTTAATTTCTTTTTTTATTTCTTGAATCAATTGAAATGTTTTATGTGAATGTGATATCGTCGGCGAGAGCAAATGAAGATGCCGATGGAGTAAGGCACATAATGATATGTCGTGTGATATTGGGGAAAACGGTGGAGGATTGCTGATATGGTCTCCAACATTTTGCGTTGTTTCATCATCAGTTTCACTACCCCTACTTTACTTGGTAACCAACCCTTTCTTTTATCGATCAGGATTTTTTATTCAATATTCATATTTCATTTGGTGTTCCAGCATAACCATCATACGTAAAATGTAAAAGATGACATCCTTAATTTATGTATGACATCTGTTGGAAACAATGAAATATAAGATGAAACATCAACTTGAAATAGAGAATGTAGTTCATTCTATTATATCGATCCGAAAATCACATTGACACACATTTCTCTCTCACAGGAAGGGATTGGAATTCTGCCAAGAAACAGAATTCAATAAGCACCATTCTGGGCTTTTTCAGCAATTTTCTCAACGATTTGGGACTTTTTCAATGATTTTCGGGTAAGAATTTCTGGTTATTCAATTTTGATTCTTTGAAAGATGAGTTATTGGATTAGTATTTGTTTCATGTTTGTTTCTTCCAATTAAGTTGAATTGATGACCAAATTTAGGGGGTGTTTGGCTAAGCTTATTTTTAGATGTTATAAGCTATCATATCTTATAAGATGTTTTTGGAGCTTATAAGATGTTTAATTTAAGTTTAATATAACTGTTGAAGTGTTTGGGTAAATAAGATGGTGGAGCTTATAAGTTGTTAGTAATGACATTTGTGTAATTTCGATGATTAAATTTGAAGGTGTTTTGAAAAATAAGCTCTTATTTTAGAAATAAGTTGAGATTTCCCAATTTTTCAAAAAATAGCTTATAAACTCCTTACATCTTATAAACTCATAAAATAAGATCTTATTTTCAAAAGTTAGAGGGTGTTTGGCTAAACTTATAAGCTTCTTAATGGATCATATCGACTTGGAAAACGGAAAGATTTGTACAAGTTATACGTTTCGTCACCACTTTGTGGAAAATCGTTAGGTATGAATATGTTAGATACCTGTGACTCGATTGGTGAAATAGTATCTCTCCCCCCAAAAGCATGTTTTTTTTACCGACGCACAAAGAAAAGATTTTGTTGCGAATGAACAAGATATTGAGGAATTGTCCATACATAAAATCATAATTCTTGATACGGGCCTTTTCCACAGAAAAGGGGAATCTTGTGTTACAGTAGAAGCAGAAGTGATGTGGATTATTCAAGAATCGAAGTTGATTTGCTTTATAAAAAGAAGATATCAATGAACTTCTATGAAATGGTTTCACGGGATTCAGCCAATTGTCTTGATTGTGGAATATCATTGAGAAATAGGAATCCGCGTTATCAAAGGATTTCCTGCGATTATTTCTAGTATGGAATGAGTCAATCATCCACTTTGGTATCTTATTGAACAAAAGGGGCGGTCCTCCATTGATCAATAATTTCGATTTTCGGGAAGTATCATGATCATCCAATAAGAAGGGTTTCCATTTTTTTAGATGAACAATTTGAAGACCTATTGATTCTAACAATTGATTGCAGAGTTGATCATTCGGACCTTTCAATTCATAGATGTAGATCTCGGACCTTTGAATTGGGATATTCCCGAAACTCACACAGAAAAAAGGAAGTGAGTTCGACAAAAAGAAAAGCAACTTGGACAAAAAAAGAAGTGACTTGGACAAAAAGAAACGAAGTGGCTTAGACAAATCTTTTTTGTCGATAACCTCAGACCAATCAATCGAATATTGATTGATATGTAATCGATCGAACACTATTTGAAAATGGCTCTTCTGCTCAGAAACGAAATGTTCCTGGAAATTCTTGCTCCCATTGGACCATTTGTATCTATATGCATCAGGATCCCGATTCATGGATCTCTCGGTTCGAGAAATCAAGATAAGAGGATCGAACCATTTCTTCTGACTCTTTTTCAAATTCGATAAATGTTGGTTGATCATATATTTCATTAGAGTTCTATGATTCAGAGTATCCTTACCTATTTGATCCCTTTGAATTCCATATTCGAAGTTGTGATCGGATCTATTCATTAAAAAGAATCGATTCAATACATTTTTTATGTACCCATGGGTACTATATTGGATTTGAATCAGATTTTAGATCAATCTATATTTTAAGAACCTTATAAGATGTTAAGTGTTTATAAGCTCCTCAAAAGTGTTTGGCTAACTATTAAAAATAAGATCTTATTTTATGAGCTTGTAAGATGTAAGGAGCTTATAAGCTATTTTTTGAAAAGGGAAAATCCCAACTTATTTCTAAAGTAAGAGCTTATTTTTTTCAAAACACCTTCAAATGTAATCATTGAAATTACACAAATGTCATTACTAACAACTTATAAGCTCCACCATCTTATTATCCCAACACTTTAACAACTTATATTAAACTTAAATTAAACATCTTATAAGCTCTAAACACATCTTATAAGATTTGATAGACTATAAGCTCTAAAAATAAGCTTAGCCAAACACCCCATTAGTCAAACACTTTTGAGGAGCTTATAAGCAATTAACATTTTATAAGCTCTTTTAAGGAGCTTATAAGTTTAGTCAAACACCCTAATCTAATTTTTAGCTCGAATTCTGACTTTGAGGGCCTGAAAAAGAAGATGGGTAAACATTAGGACAAGTTTATGCAATTTGAATCTCAATTACTATTTGTATAGTATATCCAAATGCATTAAACTGGGTTTGAATCTGTGAAAATATAAATCTAAATTTATAAATAGTATTTTAAAATATGTGTTTGTTGATTTATTCATAAATAAATATGATTCTTTTATCTATATCCTTAAAATAATTCTTCTTATTATTTCTTTATCTTTTTAATTTGATCTTCAGCACAAAATTGTTTATAGGTAGTTCTTTATGTGTATTTTAACAGTTGTATTAAGTAATTTTATATCTTTCTTCAAAAAAGTACAGAAAAAGTCCTGCTTTTAATCTCTCGATGACATTTGCTTTGTTTCGATTTTACCTTTTCAGTGCTTTTTTTTATTAGCTTAATTTATATAATGGTTTTATTTTGTAATTTTTTTTTATTTCTTTATATATTAGTATTCACCAAGGTTCTATTCGATAGTTGATTTAGCACAATATTCAATTGTTTCATTTGTTGTTGTAATGTTTTATACAATTTTCAAATGGTTTAAGGAGGTGATTGAATTGGATGTGTCCATTTGGATTTTGGATGGACAATATTCTAATTATGTTATTTATTAGATTTGCATGATTAATCATATAACTAGGGGTGGGTTGGTACTGTATATCGTACCGAAAATCTCATATCGATATCGTACCGAAAAAATCGGTATCAAAATATTCAATACCGTTACCGTACAGAAAAATTCGGTATACCGAAATTTCGGTATCATAAACACTCATACCGCTTCATACTGGTATATCAAAAATTTTTGATATACCGAAAAATACCGTCATACCAAAATGAAATATATACCGAAACTTCAATATACCAAATATACCGAAATAAAAATACATTCCGAAACTTTAATATACCGATATACCGAAATGAAAAATATTATATTTATTAATTTATTAATATGAAACTAATATATATTTTAATTTAATAATTTTCGGTATTTCGGTATATACCGAAATACGAAAATTTTGGGAATATCATACAGATATCGTACAAAAGTTTTCGGTATGCTGAAATTTTCAATATTTTCGGTACAATAACCTGGGTATTTCGACATTTCGATATTTTCCCCCACCCCTACTTATAACCCTAACTTATTTTCTTTATTTTATCCATTTTTTTACAATTCTCACTGCAAATTAATATTTGTTTTTTTTTTCAAAATAAAATAATATAATGTCATCCAGAGTTTTTATAATTTCCAATATTATGTAACATATTGACTATAATCATACCTTATAAAATCTCATAACTATATATAAAATTATCAAGTTATATCTTTTTTTAACATTCACTTATAAACTTTAAAAATCTACCAATGTCTCAATCTAAAAATGCCTACTTTTTATTATCTAAATATGTTTCATATTGACTTTATGAACTTTCAGGTTTATAGGTTTTTTTAACACTTATATTTTATTAATGTCATTAGTTTTACAAAAGCATTGGTGTTTACATCTTTTCTCAATAAGCATTGTTGTTTACATCCTTTTTCAATTTCATTTGTTTTAAATGTTGAAGATAACAACTATTATTCAAATTTAAAACCAAATATTTCATGTATAAAAGGCCAAAACTGGAATTAGCTTTTCTCTTGCAATTTTTACATTAAATGATCAAAACTTGAATTATTTGGTTTCTTATGAAGAGTCTTTATTAGAGGGACTCTTAGTATGCTTGTACAACTTCAAATATCATTCCTCGAAAGTTTCAACCATACTTATATATATATATATGGTCAACTTTCAAACTACCCAAATTTATAAGCCAATAAACTTTTTTACCCAATTTAGGTAGTAATATGTTCAATTTGCCCTCAACTTAATTACATATTTACATTATGTAAAAATTAAATATAAATATATTAAATACAAAATACAAGTGAAGATATACTAACTAAATACATAATACAAAATTTAAAATGAAATCCAAAGACAAAATTCCCCCCATTTTGAAAAGTTGAAAATTTATATCCCCCCACACCAAATATCATTTCCCTCCACACCAAATTTCATTTCCCCACACCAATACTTTCCTGTTTGACTTCTGAACTGCTACGAGACATTTGAGACTTCTAATATGATATATTTGATGAATCTATAAAAAAAATAAAAATCCACCAAAACTCTATTGTAGCAACCACTTCAATCATACACTCTCATACAAAAAACTCCACCATGTGCAATCCTCACCACTTCAACACTAATGGCAAATGAAAATTTTAGAATAAAGTTTGGATCTCGCTGGTAAATCTCAAGATGTATTTTGTTGCGGTTATCAGATCAAGATGAAAACCGAGTTGAGTGAAGGAGGTCGAAAAAGGACGTTGAATGTTATAGAGTGATTTTGAATTTGATGATTTGAAGGTTCAGTAAACCTCCTGAATTTTCTTGTGTGAATAATTGTATGTTCTACGCATTTACGATACGTTCACGATATGGATGTTACAGTGTGTTCACGATATGAGTAGTTGTGCTCACGATATGAATAGTCATCGTGTTCACGATATCAGTAGTTGTGTTCACGATATGAGTAATCGTGTTCACATTTAAACTCGACTTGAGTAATATTACTCGAGTCGGGTTGGACTCACTGGAATAATTCATTAAGGCGGCAACTCATGTGTGTATCGTGAACACGATATACTTATATCTTGTTCACGATACACATATCGTGAACACAATCACTCATATCGTGAACACGATGACTCATATCATGAACACGATGACTACTCGAATCGTGAACATAACTACTCATATCGTGAACACGCTGTGACATCCATATCTGAAGTTTTCATCTGAAAAAATGAAGTTTTCATATTTAACACGCTGAATAAGTTTTAAAAACCATTTTAATAATTACATGTGAGCCCCATTATCCACTAATTTTTATTCTATTTTATTTATTTATTATCAATTCAAATTAATTATTTATTGGTTGCATTTTTTAATAGTGTAAAAATCATCATATTAGACTAATTAATTATGACATTAATAATTTTCAATTCACATTAAAATTTAATTAATAATAAATAATAATAAATTAATATTTAGTTCAAATCTTTGTTTTATAGATTAATTACATTAAAAAAAGACATATATATTGCTAGCAATTAATTGAAAATAACAATCGTGAACACGTATTAAATTTTCATATCATGAACACGTATTATCAGTTCATATCGTGAATATATATTACATTTCAAATCATGAACATTCATTCTTAGAAATGAGAATTACGCAATATCAATGGCGAAAAAACTAAAATGTAAAACAAAAGAGTTCATTCTCTATTAAATATCATGCATATCAACATATCTTTATAAGGGAGCCGTATTGTAGCACCCCGACCCAACTTTGGAGGACTGAGGCACTACCATGACTTAATGTGCTCAAAATGCATTTTAAAGGGATAAAAATGATTCAAATGCCTTAAGTATAAAACTCAGCGGAAGACTTAATTAGAAAACACTAACTTTTTTTTTTCTTTTAAAATATAAAGGATAAAATGTAAACATTCAACTCGTGTCATACCAACCTTTGCAAATCAAAACCATATTATACTTAAACGATTAGTCTGTTTACTTGATTCAACACAGAAGTTTTAAAACACATCCAACATATCCAACACATATTAAAACACACATATTTATATATATGCTTCTAGGGAAAGGGAGAGTCCGCACAGTTGGCTACTCATCCGCTTCGTTGCCAATCGGACCTGAAAACATTTAAATATAGCAACGTAAGATTTGAAAAATCTTAGTGGATAACACTTATTGATTGTTACACTAAAAAGATTGACCATTGTTCATAATCATCCAAGGTTCGAAGACCTGGCATCCAAGGTTCGTCAACCTGGTACTACACCCGAATGTGTCATATCATATCGTCATACTTATCATTCACATCATTCTAATCAATGTAACTGTAAATAAATGTTACCCACTTTTAACTTGGTTTGTAAGCGGGGATAGCTCCTCAGGTATCCGGCCGTCTCGTGCTGCACTCGGCATGTTCATAAGTTCTTAATATTTAAATTTGTATTTTAAATCATGCATAAAACTTCTATTATCATGCACTTCATGTAATTAAACATTTGAAAAGGAACCTAACTCATGAAATTCATAAAAGTATTTTCCTATGGTTTAGAATTGCAGAAAATTAATTCCAAAATTGGACTACTTTTGATAAATTATTATAATTCATACACTACTCTAATAATTACAAAATTGATGAATTTAGAATAAGCCACGAAAACAGTTTATAAAACTAACAATTGACGAATTTTATAAAATTAATTTTCTACAATCAAAACTACAACTTTTGGACTTAAAACTGCCCCATCTTTGAAAAATCACTATTATTCACATACTTCTCCAAACATTATCAAATTTTAACCACATGCTCAGGGCCTCATGTATAACAACATACTAAAACAATTTCAAAATATTTAACTTGATCGATTTTATAAAAATACATTTCTAGGGGCTGAAACTGCATGGTTTAACTCAAATCGGGACAACTTCGAAAAATCATTATAATTCGTACCTTACTCCAAATATTACCAAATTTTTACCATGCACTAAACACTTCATTTATAATATCATACTAAAACATTTTTAAAATATTTCACTTGACCGATTTTATAAAATAAATTTCTAGGATCTGAAACTGTATGATGTAACTCAAACATGGACCACTTTGAAAAATCATTAAAATTTGTATACTTCTCCAAATGCTACCAAATATTTACCATGCACTCACAACTTCATTTATAACAACATACCACCAAAACAGGTTTTGAAAATTCTTAGAATAGAATTTTATAAAAATCATTAAAGGGGACTGCAATTTACCCAAGTTTTCCATAAGTTGATTTATTCCCTTGTTCCCTTAACTAAATGATAAATCTAACTCTAACAAGCTTAATTAACCTCAAGAATATCATCATCACTTAGTTAATCACACATGCAAAGAGTTTTAACAACATAATCAAGCATGCAAAGCCTATTTTAACATGCAATTGCACAATCAACCCTCAAGGTTCACATATTTTGTAGATTAACCACATAGAACAAATATGCAACTATTTCACCACCACATTTCTAGGAAATCACCTTTAGATCATACATGCAACACTTATCTCAACATGCATTTCAATTTTAACAATCTAAACATGCTCCTAAGGAGAAGATTGGTAAGGATTAGCCAAGTATACCTCTTGGATGCACAAACAAGAGTTCTTTGAAAAGTTGCTTGAAGGAAGTTCTTTGAAAATCTCCTTTTTCTTTAGAAAGAACTTGCTTCTTCACTTAATTCTTAAAAGGGGGCAGCAACTTGGTGAGGTGAGATGAAGATATCTTTGATGAAGGGAAAATGGTGTAGAGAGGATCAGGAGCAATTTTGCTAGAGAGAGAGTGAGAGGAGAGAGAGAGCTCAAAATGATATTGAGAGAAGCTAGAGAGAGAGAGTGGGGATCATCAAATGAAAGAGTGGGATGGATCCCTCTTACACACATATAGCATAATACATGTAGATCATCCATTGTAGTATTTATCCACTTGTGAGGTGATAATTAGTGTAGCATTGAGACTTGCAGTGATTTGATGGGGACATGAATTTGGAGTGTAATTCTTATCTAATATGACATATTTAATAATTGTAATCATAGAAATCATACATGCATTTTATGTCCAAAAATTGCACACTATGTAAGTCACACAAGTATGAATGATGATAAATTTAAATAGGACACATCATATATGTCATACACTATATATCACATAATTCATAAATTAAAGATTCACTTAACTATGATTGGGCACACATTAGTCACATTTTCTATATTAATTATTTAATCATGTTATATATAACTTGTCCCTTTTTTTTTTTTTCATTCTTTCCTTACCCGTACATGTTGAGTGCATCACGATCGAGTTCAATTTCCTCGGATAGCTATCCTGCAAGACTCTTAAACTTAAAGAAACATTAGCTCATTTATTATATATAAATCTTATAACTTTTGAATGGTAAAAATACATTATAAACCATAAATTATTTAAATGAATTAAACTTATATGCAAAAATATGTTATGCAAGGTTTTTCTGTAAATGGGGTGTTACACGTATCGTTAAGAATTATTCTCAGAAGTCAGAACTACCCAGAATCAACATATAGGGATAATGCTGAAACCTAAAACAAAAGGGTTTGTACTATTAAATATGGTGTATATCAACTTAACTTCAAACAGAAATTTAAACAATAAAATTCATGAGGAGTTTACAATGAAACATCACTAAATACTCAAAACATAGAAATAGAAATGAAACTTACCATTTGCAATGAAACTTCAATTGCTCTTGACGTGCTTCAAAGTTTCAATGGAGATGTGGATCATGAAAAAATGAGAAAATTGATCAAGCCTTGCAACAATTATTCGGAGGAGATGAGAACATGAAAATGTGATTGCAAAAAGTGGGTTATGGTATTTTTGAAGTTCCAAATTACTTTTTGAACTTTCATTACATTATTTAATTTGAATATAATGTATTAAATTGTGTATTTGAATTAAATTACAATGTATTACAATGAACAACAATTCAAACTTAAGTTGAGGGTATTAAAGACATCTCACTACCCAAATTGGGTAAAAAAATTATTTCTTAAAAAAATGGGTATAAAAGTTTCTTGACACATGAATCTATATATATATATATAAAAGCAGGATATTCTGTCAAAAATGACTGCAATAAATTATCTACCTATTAAATAATTACTATTTTAAGAAACCTATTAATTGCTTTCATATTGTATTTATTGTAAGAAACTCAATACAAATAAATAAATACAAATAAACTTATTTATTGTATTTTAAGAAACTCAATACAAATAAAAATAAATGAACCTATTTATTGTATTTAAAAATTCAATACAAATAAATATATATTTAATTTAAGAAATCAGTTACGATACTCAAATTAGTATTTATTTTATAGAAATTTCAAGTAAAATAAATAAACAGATAAATAAGATGAAATAGGGGATTATATATTTATTATCTCTCATCTTATTTTTAAGTACTTATTTTAAAGGGTAAACTACAAAAAACAACTCCACCTATCGATTTTTTTCAAATTGCAACCTAATCTTTTTTTTTTTTCAGATTGCCAACCAATCTTTATGTGGTTTTGTCGATTGTAAATTTTTCGGTGAAATTGAGATTAATTTGTTCACTTTGCAACCTAAACGTTGTTGTTGTTTTTTACCTAATTGCAACCTGAACTTTGTGTTTTTATCAGATAGCAACCAAGAATAAAAAATTCGATTCCGGTGGAAATATAGGTAACTTAAATTCACGGAAATATTGTGAAAATATTGATATCGATGGAAATATGAGTACATATATTTATTGTTATTTTTCCTATATTTACCAATATATTCCGATATTTTCTCGATATTTATTGATATTCCATCGATTTTTTACCAATGTTACATATATTTCACCAATTTTGATCAATATTTCATTGATATTTATTTTATGAATATCGGTTACACTTATATAACATAAATGTCACACTCATATATATAACATAAAAGTATCAGTGTGAAGCGAAAAAAAATCATAATTTGCGATTGGACAAAAAAATTAAAGTTTGGGTTGCAAAGTGAAAAAAAATTAATTCATTTGTTGGAAAAATGACCGGAAATTTTGCAATCGGCAAAACCACAGAAAAATTGGGTGGCAATCTTAAAAAATAAAAAAGAAAGATTAGGTTGCAATTTTTAAAAAGTCGATAGTTGGGGTGGTTTTTTGTAGTTTACCCTATTTTAAATATATACTCCCTCCGTCCCGCTCTATTTTGCCTACTTTCCGTTTTTGTTTGTCCCATCTTATTTTGCCAGCCCAAAAATGGAAAAAAAAATTAATGATATGTGTGTGGAAATTTAATGATCTTAAATTTAATGATTATTTAATGATCTTAAATTTAATATTCATATAAAATTTATCAAACTGAAATATGGAAATGTATATGTGTGGGCTTCAATGATTTTTCATTTTTAAACGTTTTTATGATATATAGTATTAATTTATTGTAAATTGATATTAAACTGTAGAATAAAAAAATGTTATAAGTGTACCTAATAGATTACACATATAAAACATATCAAATAGAAAAAATTAGATTAAAATTATTATTGCAAGTTAACGAACTTATTCATTTGAAATATACAAATATTCTATTTTATTTGTATTTGTTGTCAAAATTTATTTATATTTATATTCTGATTAATTGTGGTGGTATAAGGGATTGGACAGAGGTAATTTTTCTGGTTTTTCACAAATTAAAATTTCATCAATCTTAGTCCCTGATATATTGACTTATCAATCTTATAATTATTATTCATAATTTTTTTTATTCAAAATGTGTAGATTAAGTCCAATTTTGAATTGTTTCATTTAAATAGATAGCAAGAGAGATTTTCATGTATTTGATAAGCTGATATAATTTTTTATTTGATTTAGAATAAATGAGTTATATGTGGCGTTGAACTAGAAAAATTTATTAAAATATGTGTGTATTTATAGTTATAAATGCCAATAAAATATAAATTTATTTATCGCAATACTTAAATCATAACGTTTCTAATACATAAAACTTATTTTTAGATACTAAATTTATTTTTTAAAATTTCACTACCCATGCAATGTTCTGACACAATTTTTTTATTTGTTTGTTTAATCCATAGATTAATATATTACTTTATATATTTCAAATTTCTAACATTTTCGAATATAATTATTTATAATGATATAAATTTAAAGTTAAAATACTTAGTTTTATACTAATACAAATTAAAAAAGTATCAATATATTTTTGTTAAAATAATAATTATTACATTTTATATGTTATTATATTTTTTAATAATTATATATATATCACACTGTGCAACGCACGGGTACACTACTAGTTTGGGTAAAGGGAGATATTTCCCCACACACATATATATATATATATATATATAATTTAGCATTAAACACAATGTTTTATGAAAGTTCTTTTTTTATTGTTTTTATTTATTTCTCTCTCTCTACAATTATGGGAATATTATTGATTCATCCACAGACATTGTATTTATGGCAAAGAAAAACCCTGGAAAATTCAATCCTTTGTTTTCTTCTAAATATTAATGTTACACAATTAAATAAATGGGTCATTATTTACAAAAGCATCAAAGTTCAATCTACAAAGTTTCCCAAGTGGAAGCAACATAACTATTAAAGTGAGTAATCTACTGAATCAGTTTAAGCTTATGTTTACCTGTCAGCTTGAATGAAGAATCAACTTTTTCGCCACTAATCGAATGCCAGCATTCTGTCGATAATCATAGGCATCCAACGAGATAAACGCATCGATAATCCTCTCAGGAGTGAAGAGCGGATCCAACTCAGTAACATCAAATCTACTAAACACGAGCTTCTGTGCGACTGAACCATCCTTCACGTATATCTCTGTTGCCCATCGGCTGGTTTCACCATCTGCTATATTTGGTAAACTGTGCAGTTGCAAATGTTCAAAGTGAATCTTCAATCCCAACACTCATATACAACTATGCCCCAGTGGAAATAAATTAAATTCAGCTCTTTTATGTATTCACTGTCTAATCATTCTTTTCTTAGTCCTGAATTAGGCAAACTATGCAAACAACACCATAACTATATGGGATCGGCTACTTGACTAGATGTGCATGTCCAAATTTTGATAGTCCAAACTCATATCCATAAGCATTTCTAGTCTTATGGACATTTACATCCTTTTGTTCCAACCTACTTGAATCCTGTGCATAACATCTTTCATCAATCCTCTCAATTTCTTCAATGATAGATACTAAATAGTTAAGGTGTAAAACTATAAGTAAGAAACAGAGAAACAGAGGGGAACCATAATGATAGGCAGAAAAACTTACTTCAATCGGATTGTGGGGGAGTTGAAGAAGCCTGGCTTCCTAGTCACTACAGGACGCCATTCAGAAGAGCTACCAGAATCAATGGACAGCTTCTGAGCAAGATCATCAATTTCATCCAGAATCTCGAACAGATACGATGGTGCATCGACCACAAAACTCAACTTTGGCCGACCAGCATGATCCACAAACTTTGTAGTGATCCCAAAACGAACTTTCAAGGATGGACATTGAAGTTGTAATGGGGAATTATGGTGCAAAATTTGTATCTTTTGAATTACAGATATTGAAGATGCTGAAATATTATCAGGCTCCAGGAATTCATCGCAGTCATTGGACTGCGGTGTAGTTATAGATTCCTGAAGGAAAATAGAGGAACCCATCTAACTTTAATACTTTGTCAAACAATAAAAATACCACAGAGCAATTA
This sequence comes from Scutellaria baicalensis, assembly GCA_005771605.1. NCBI lineage: Eukaryota > Viridiplantae > Streptophyta > Magnoliopsida > Lamiales > Lamiaceae > Scutellaria > Scutellaria baicalensis. The sequence goes on along the minus strand of CM016727.1, from coordinate 6,538,217 downwards.
TAGGAATCACAAGATGGGTTAACATAGATGAAGTTAAGGGGATCAACGGCTACTAGTGTGGGACTAAATCTATTCTGGTCACACCATTGATAATTATCACATAGCCGCAGTTGACACAGAAAAGAAGGTGGCTGACTTCAAGATTCAGAAAGCTAATTACCAAAAACAGAACAGCGGCACAGTGCTTGAGGACTGCAAGATTCATGCGAACATCATCCAAACTCCTGGAAAGTAACACCAGATGGTTAGCTATAATCAAATTCCATGTCTCTCACAATTTCATGAAACAACATGGACTTAGACTATGTATTTAGTCATTTGGTTAAATTCTGCACAAGTTAAACCATTCTGGAAAGTGAACATAAATTTTCAAGAATTGGTAATCATCAATCAATCATGTCCACAATTGTAATGAAAAGACGGAAAATACAAATAATCACACATTAATTAAAGGTAGATATAGAGAATAAAGAAGAGAGGTGCAGGTACCTATGTTTTTGCTGCCCAAGTCTAAAATATGTTGCAAGAGTTGCCATCTGAAACAGAAAATCAGACTTAACAAAACAAATTTCAGAAATATAAGAAAAGTAAAGCAGATTACCTTCATATCACCAGCTCTCCTTCCAAACTCGTCCCTTAAGAGTTGAAGAGTATCAATGGTTCCTTTAGGCCGTGGAGGTGGGCGGTTAATCTCAGCAAAGGCCTTTCTGATGTGAACACAATCAAAACTCAATATGTTATGCCCCGCCCATATTCTTCCTGTGAATACAATATATCAGTAAACCAGTGATTAAAAAATCGCAAAATTTCGGCGAAATATATCGCTCAAATGCTATGTCCGATATAAAAACAGGGTGTTTTTTTCATCAAAATGTCGTCGATATATCGATGATATATTGGTTCGATCCGTTTCTGTTCACGTTTCGATTTCGGTGATATGTAGAGAGAAAATGATGGGTTTTGCCGATGCATTCACGTGTCGGCAGAATTCATTTAAATGTATTTTTTTCTCATTTTATTGTAATTATATCTTTTTATTTGAAATCTTAACTTCAATTTATGTATGAATGTTAGTTATAATATTATTATCAGATATATTTTCTAATTTTTTTACAATATTTCTGTGATTTCTTTAAAAATTACCTATATTTTCACCGAAATCAATATATGCACAGATATTTCCATAAATTTAAGATATCAATGCATGTAGCAAACCGATATTTTTGTCCTTCAAGTAAACATAACTTTGATTGAGGCTTCAGTTAATAATCTCCCAATTCAATTACAACCTACCGTGCAGGAAATTGTAGACGGCGTCAGCGATATCAGCGAAAGAGGGAGCAGAAACGACGGCGTCTTTGGTAATGCCGTTGTCGCGAGAAAGAGAAGAGATTAGAGAGAGATCGGAGGGTCGGACTAGGGTGGAGTAACTCCGGAGCTCCACCAGCTTCCTCGGGCAGACAAGAATGCCTCCGAATTCCAGAATTGCGCAACCCTGCCCGCCTCGGCTCGGCACCGTCGTCTCCAGGTCGAAGAAGGCAATCTCCGATCTATCTTCTTCAGCCATTTTCTTTCCTTTCAATTTTGCTTCGATTCAATATTTGTTCAATATAACTACGTACGTTTATATATGTACATATGCTTCAATGTGCGTATAGAGAGAGAGGGGATTGCTTAGTGAAGAAGGTTTGTAAAGAGAAAGTAGAGAGAGAGAGGGGATAGCTTAATGAAGAAGGTTTGTAAAGAGAAAGTAGAGAGAGAGAGGGGATAGCTTAATGAAGAAGGTTTGTAGAGAGAAAGTAGAGAAAGGTTTTCCTTATCAAAATAGTCATTTTGTTATACACAAAAACTTTTATGCATCAGGTGTATGGATCGAGAAAGGTTTTCCTTATCAAAATAGTCATTTTGTTATACACAAAAACTTTTATGCATCAGGTGCATGAATCGATCCATGCACCCGATCCGACTCGTGTATGTACATGCTTTCACGCGCGTCTCATGCGTCCTCACGTGTTCCGTCTGGGCGAATGCACTCAAATTCACTCGTTAAGGATATCTTTCAGTTATGTTAATGATACCTTTAAGTTATGGTAAGGATACCTTTCAGTTATGTTAAGGATACCTTTGAAATCCTGATTCCAGGTTACATGCTACGTTATGTTAAGAATACCTTTTAGTTATGTTAAGCATACCTTTAGGTTATGTTAAGGATATCTTTAGTTATGTTAAGAATACCTTTTGGTTATATTAAACATATATTTAGGTTATGTTAAGAATACCTTTAGGTGATGTTAAGGATACCTTTGAAATCGTGATTCCAGGTTCCTTTGAAATCCTGGTCACATACCTTTACGTTATATTAATAATACCTTTAGGTTATGTTAAGGATACTTTTATGTTATGTTAGAAATATCTTTGTGTACAAAATGTCTAACACAACTATGTTATGAATAAGGTATTTCTAACATAACATAAATGTATCCTTAATATAACCTAAAGGTATGCCTGACGTAAAGTAAATGTATGAAATTTGGGCATAAAGATATCCTTAACATAACCTAAAGGTATCCTAAACATTACCTAAAGATATCCTTAACATAACCTAAAGGTATGTCTAACTTAACGTAAATGTATGAAATCTGGACATAAAGGTATGCTTAACATAACGTAAATGTATTTTTACACATTACATAAAGGTATCCTTAACATAACTAAAAGTCATGACCAATTTTTAAAAAAGTCAGCGCGAAAAAAAATAAAAACTAGAGAAGCGGGTTGGGTAACCCGGATCCGACCCGGTTGCATGGATCTAAGATCCATGCACCTGATGCACAAGAGACTTACTCTTTGTTATAATATGTGTTCAAAATAGCCACAACTATTTTAAAATCCTCCAACTAGCCAAATCACTATAAATTATACCCAAAGTAGTCATTTTTCAATAAAAAGATCAATTTGCCCTTGTTGATTATCCAAATTTACAATATTCCAAAACATTTTCATAGCAATTTTATTTCTTCCACTCTATATACTTAAATCCGATTTTAAATTTATCAGGTCCAACATGCTTCCGTAAAATTAATAAACCCTTTGGAATTCATACCTTTCTTTGACCAGAACAACACCGGGTGGGGTGGTTTGCAACACCACCAGCTGAAAGATTATTGCCCCAAACCGTTTTACGAACAGCTCCTCACTGTTCAACTTCAACCCTTAGGGAAGATGGTCTGCAAGTTATCCAACTCCTTCAGCAACTGCCTAGCACAACCTTGGTTCGTTTCCTGCACCAGGTGTACAAGGTGATCCTTCCAAGGAATAAATCGATCGAACGGAAAATACGTTGAAGCAAAAACCTCTTTTTTATTAAGAACTAAAATATATTTATTACATAATCTGTAATCTCCTTTTGGGAGGAGAATACTAGATCAGCCTCTCATGGAGATGGCTGTAACTCGTATACACATAAACTAAAACTAAGAAAACTAAAAATTATACAAAGATGTTTTTATTCTGAAGAAAACTATGGAGAATTCTTGATGTCCTTATCTTCCTTCTGGCTTGCTTATTTATAGATGGAAATCCGGACTTGAAGAAGTGCGGATTTCAAACTTGTTTTAAGCCAGTTGTCCACCTTTTCTGAGTGGATCAACCACTGAGTTAGTGCTTGCCAGCTTTTTCTTCTCGTGACTCATCCCATGTGAAGTTGTCAATGAATCTTTCTTTTTCTTCCGTGACTTTTCACATGTGATGCTTGTGGGGTGTGACTCAGCCCATGTTACCTTTCTAGGGGAATCTTAGAAATTTGGCCTTCGTGGTCCCCGTGGATAACTTTTCTTTTGGGCAGGCCCTTTGTCCTTATCTGCCCCTCGCTCTCGTCAGTCAGGTTTAGGTCGGAACCCTTTCCCAAACTTGGGCTCTTTCTGATCTAAGCATGTTTGGCAGACATGATCTGTCCATCAGCCAATATGCGCCATATTGCAAAATTTCCGGTAGGTCTTTTTGCTTACCGGAAGCTTATTTTCCTAAAGGATCCTTCTTTTAGTTTCAAAAAGGTCCTCTGCAAAGCCTGTGGTTGTTCCTGTCATGGAATTCAGCATGAAAGATCCATTCACCGAATTCTGAAAGAACTTGAAGGGATACTTGACTTTGTCCATTTCGTTTAGACAAACCCAAAGTCCCCACGCTCGTCGGGTAGTGGCCTCGTCTTCTAAAAACAATCCTACCAAGATTGGAGTATCCCCCGGAGCAGTCGTCTTGATGGTTTTCAAGGCGTTTCCGTCAGGTCTCTTTAGCTTGATGAAATGAAAGGCTTCATGGAAACCCTTCTTTGCTGGTTCTGAAGCTGCACTAAAGAAATACAATTCCAGAATATCACTTCTGGCCGAATGTGGATTATTAGCCCAGGTCTCGTGTACCACTACCCCAATCCATTTCAGTAGTTTCAAAATTTCAGGGAATCTCGGTGAGACGGTATAAATTGAAGCAAGAGCTCCAAAGTTATACCATTGATGTACTTCATTTGGATGACTTCCTGGTTTCATCCAAACTCTTGGGTATTTTCCAAAGACATCTACAATTGTTCTCTCTGTATGGATACCCTTTCTTGTGATCAGCTTCTCCCATTGCCTTTGGTAAACCTGCATAGGGGAAACTTCAATCTCGTTAGTTTGAATCTTAGCTTTTCCAGTTTGTGGCCTAAGGTCCAACTCTCCCTCTTTTACCCAAGAGGTGCTGGGTTGACTTGAAGACTCGGGTTTTGACACCGGAGCTTCAACATTTGTTCCAGTTGGTGCATCCTCAAGGAATGCATCATCTGCAGAACTCTTGGTTATCGTATTTGAATCCATAACAATCGGGTTAGAGGCTCGTTCTCTTGTTTCCCTCTTTTGCACCGTTGGAGATGCAGCTTGGAGGATAGACTCCTGTAGCACTATGAACAATTGTCCATGTATGTACTGGCATGCTCGTATTAGATCAGAGACAGATCTCTGATCAGCTTGTTGAAGTCGTCCAACGACTTCTGCCTTGATACATAAAGTATCAAAGCCTCGTTATAGGCTCTCCAGGTTATCTCTGAGATGTCTGACTCATTTGAGGACCTCGTCAGCGACGTGTCCTTCTATCTCATGTTAGGAAATATGCAAAAACATTTTCATGAGATTTCACAATGACAATATCATAATCATAATATTGACATTCAGCCTGCCATCTAAGTCGTCTAGCATTTTCTGTTTTAGATTCAATTTTATTTTTCAGAAAAGCTTTGACGCTTGAATTATCAATCTTCACGGTGAACTTCTTAGCCAGTAAGAATAAAGACCATTTTTTAAAGCCTTTCTAACTGCGAAGAACTCCTTCTCGTTGATATGTCATCGGTCTATTTCATTTTGTTAGTCCCAAGTGGTAGTAGGCTTAGAGGGGGGTGAATAAGCCTACTCAATTTTTCAAATTATCTTACTATGAAGGTCGCTGCTTGAGCAGTTACCTTTCAGTTTAAAATAAAAGAGTGTTATGCACAGCGGAAATACTTTTTCAAAACAATACTTGTTTCTGAAAACTGTAACTTGCTTAGAGATGATATGCAGTAGATAAATTCGGATATGCAATAATGTAGCCAAGATAATCAACAGTAAATAACACAACAATTTATAGAGGTTCGAGGGTGGAGTAATCCCTCTACGTCCTCTCTTCTCCTACACAAGGAGGGACCTTCGTTAGGTAAAATGGTTGATTTACACAAGCCTCGCTTAGATAACCTAAACCTAACAAGAACTGTCAGTCTTTCCCACACAGGGTTATTGCACAGTGACCAAACCTCTAGCCCACACAGGACTCTTGCTCTTCTACTAAGAGCGAAAATACTTGATCAGGCACACCCTCTGATCAAGCAACTCCACACAGTCTAATAAAGAGAAATAAGACTCTAGTAACACAGGCAGCAAGCTTAAGGCAGTTGAGCTCTTTAAGCTGGGAATAGCTTGCTGCTTAGACTGGACTTGAAACTTCTAAGTGTTTGATAATGATCTGTAGCGAATATGTTGAGCGTTTTGATTGAGAGAGTTTCAGGTACTTTCCAAGTCCCAGTTTTATTGTATTTATAGGCGATTTGAATTTTGTCCGTTAGAGAGATCATCTAGTTTGCTGCCTCTTTGGAATGACGTGACATTTCTTGATTTGTTCGTACACTATTTGCTCAGGTTGTCACTCAAAAGCTGCAATCACCGTCCTAGTCTGTCGTAGCTTCAGACTTTTCATTTTTGCCTTTTGATACGTGGCATCGCTTGGTTGGTTGTAACTGCGGCTTGTGCCTACCGTAAACTTTTGAGCGCATTCTTCAAGATAACCGCTACTTCTCAGGTAGCTGGAGCTTCCTAATACTTCAGTATCCTCTTTATACCTCTCAGCATCCGTGTATAGTACACAGCCAGTAGTCTTCCTTAAGCAGCCTGCTGTAGATGTTTGTCTCAGCGACTTTGTGCAACAAGGTCTTTAACCTTCAGTCTCTAATCTTCAAGCTTACTGATCCTGATCTAAAGAATATTACAAGAGAATCTAATACATAGGATCATAGCCTGTTCCATGTTTTGTCATACATCAAAATCTTTACACAATGTTCCTTACAATTTCCCCATTTTTGATGATGACAAAACTCCTTCTAAGAGGATCAAAAAATATACATTCAGCAATTCATAATTAGATCGACAAAACATGTATTTTTACATTATACAAATTTCAGATCAAGAGATTAACCATAAGTTCACGAGTAGTGAGCTTTATCAAATCAAAACAGATGTATATTCATAGCAGTTTAAGTAAGATCAGAGCAAAAAAAAAAACAAAAAAAGTTAAACAAACAATTAGCAAAACCAGAGAGCAGGAAGGTTTACTATATCTTGAGCCAGGAAGCTTTCTCTCTAACCTTTCTAGGTCCCTTCCACCAGTAGAGAAGAGACTCTTGATAGGTTGGCTCCATCCTCTGTTTTATCTCAGGTGTCTCATCATACCTTAGCCAGAAATCTTCATAGAAATGAATGGTTTCCCCTTTGTATAGTCTGTTTTTCAGCTTTATTTGTTTTGGAAGAACTCCTCTACTAGCAAGGTCTCTAAAGCACTTAAGTCCTTCTCGATGATTTTTCCCTTTTATAATTATGGACTCCTTGCATAGCTGAATGTAGTACTTTAGATATTATGTCTGTTTGAAAGTATTGATCTGCTAAACGGATGGACAACGATTGGTAGGCAGATCAATCTTAGGGAGTTCCTATTCTTGGAATCTGGGATTTCTGCAATCTGGACTTCCATCTAGGAAGATACGAAGTGACTCTGGTGCACTCCCTTCTATTGCAACAAGGGCTTCCAGATCAGGTTGTTTCTGAGGAGGGTAGAGTTTGGATAAAGTTTCTTTTGCAAAACTTTCAAGATGAGCATCTGATGCTTTAACAAGTTCTTCCTCAACTCTTCTCATATTATCTTCTCTTTCTTCTATTCCTCTACGAAGGTTAGGATGGACTTCTAAGATAGCTTCAGATTTTCTTTTGATACTCCTGCTGTCCTGTTGTCCGCCGGAGCTTCCTCCATGGCCTCCTCCGTCGCCTCATGAGTCCTTCCTAGGTAATACTGCCAGCTGTTTACAAGAGGGAGGAACCTGCTGCCTTCTTTGCTCGATCCTCTTAGCTGACTCTTCCCCCTTTTTGTCAGCATCAAAACTCGAACCCACCGCAAACTGGAGCATTGAGTGTATGCTGGCTACCATGTCAGTAAGATCGTCTAAGGTTTGCTTCTGTTCATGTTAAGTGTTTGAAACTTCTTTGAGAGAAGCGGCCATAAACTTCTGCTCTAGCTCAATTTCAACTGTTTTGTTTGCTTAGAAATTGAGCTTGTCGTTCATGCTTGTGATTGTTTCAACAAGAGTAGAGGATTTTAGAGAAGAGATAGACTTCTGTAATCTGGACAAGGTTGCATCAAGAGATTCGATCTTGAAAGACGTTTGGAACTTGTCCTTCCTTGCTTCAGCTCGCATCCTCTTACTGGCTTCACTCAAGGATTTCCCAAGTTCCTCTACTGCTTTAATCATATCATCAAGGAATTTTTGTTCATTCTGCACAAAAAGAGAGGAATTTAACAGTTTGGATTTTTTGGCTCCGGATTCACCCTGTTCACTGGGTGATCCTTCATCGCTGTTGGAGCTGGATATGAAGCTTTCAGTGTCGGCACCACCACGTACTGATTCATCACTATTTGCTTCCTCATGGGCGGATATTTCCTTATCATCAGCCGATATTCATTCCTGAGAGACATCTATCTTCCAGGCCTGCAATCTTTGTATAGTCTCTTCAGAGGGTCCTGCCTCCTTCTGCGTATTTTCAGCAGTCATCAGTCTTAGTGATTGGTCAGTCTCCTCTGCAATAGATCTTCGAGGAGCATCTTGTTTAGCTGGAGTCATGTTATCAGCAGGCTTTTTGTTGGCTGCTTGTCCTGTTGTGGCATTTTCTGCAACCATCTCTCCATGGTAGGATCCTCAGAAATTACATCCTCTGTTATGATTGGTGTAATTTCCTTAGCCGTTATGTCAATTTCCATTTGAGCCTGATCAGCAGGAAGATCAGGCACATAATCTCTTTCTTCAGGGAGTGCATCTCCAAGTGTTTCTTCAAGAGCTGCAGCAACTGCGAGAGCATCCAGTTTTACACCCTCTGGAGTAGCTGGTAGCTCCATCATTGGTGTATCAGGTTGTTCCATAGTGATAGGAGTGCCCCCTGTTGTATGGACTTCTCCAGCAATATCAGATCTTGCTTCCTCCTCATCAGGTAAGACAACTATATCAACCAGCTGATTGTAAGCTCCATTAGATCCATCTTTTGATGTAGATGGTGAGGGAGTCTTCTGAGTGATTGGATGAGTATTCAAAGGATGCTCAATCGATGATGTTCCAAGGTAAGAACATTCTTCTAGTTGAATGATCACAGCCTTATACTTCCTCCGTGATTCCATCATACTAGCATCCAGGGCCTATTTTAACATCCTTTCTTCCACTTCAACAATCCCAAAGGCTTGTGCTTGTTTTTCAGCAAAACCTATATCATCACCAGCAACCACTTGTTCAGGTGCTCCCATTAGGATAACATCATCCCTGTAAAAATCAGGTTGCTCAAGAGACATCATTCCTTTTAGGGTTCTTGGGGAAGGTGGGGGTAGTTCAAGGGTTGCTGCCTGTTTCTTCTTTTCTGCACGGGCAGCTAATCTCAACTATGCTTCAAAGCTTTCTTTAAATTCCCTCCATCTCCTTTTTCACAATCCTGTCAAGAACCTTGAGTCTAGTACTCTTTCTTCAGCAATGTCAGAAACTTTAGCCCAGTTAAGTGCCCAATCTTCCTCTGTATGTAGCTTTTGCCATTAAACCATGATCATACTGGGAAGGTGTCGATAGTTCCACCACGTTGTGAACCTTTCCCATTGTTTCTTAAACTCTTCTTTCATCTTGACTATGTCCACAACTACTTCTGGTTCAGACTCCTCATCACTTACTTCTTCATCTATACCCAACTGTTTCTGTATTTCAATAGTTACCATTTGCATGACAACTTCTGCTTACTCAGTGGTCTGAATTTCAGGTTCAGCTTCAGCATCTTTCCTTGAGGGAGTAGGGAGCATTAACATAGGTGTTGGTGACACTTCATCGTCTGAAATCCTCAGCTTCCTTTTCACCATCTGTTTAGCCCTTGCCCTCGTACTCCTTCCTTCCTTCTCCTGCCTTGGTGGAGAGGAAGCAGCTGCTGAGCTTTCCCCCTCAGATGAACTTTCCTGAACCTCCTTTCTTTGAGATCTCTTTCCTTTTACTGCTTGATCTTTTCTGGTTACTGAGGAACCCTTAGTCCCTTTTCTTGGCAAAAATCCTGTCATAGCCTATGAACTTCCCTTTTTGGATAGGCTTACCCTTTGACAGATCATGACCAGCAAACCCAAGAATGGTGTTGATCACTAGTCCATAGGTTGGCTTGCCTACTTTCTTCCCCACTTCTTCTTTGAGCCTATTAAACACATACTCGGCCCAGTTTATCTCATCTGCCTCCATCAGAGCCATCATCATCATGTACCTTAGGTTGGTACATCAATGATATGGCAGCAGATGTCATGGAGCATATGATACTCCACTTGGAAGAGCTTTTTGTTGCAACTCTTGTTTAATGTCAGCAGGTCCTCTGAGCCTGTGAATCTCTTCCAGTATTCCTCCACCATCTCCTCCCCATAGGTGATTAACTCACTGTCATCTATCCCTTCAGTAGGTAGTTGGAAGATTCTGCCTAGGAGACTGGTGGTAATCTCAATCGTCTTCTTTCCTATCTTGGAATTGATCTTCGTCTTGTCTTTGGATATCTCTGCATAGTTGTAGAACTGGCAGATCATGTCCTCGCAGTAGGGTTCTTTGTAGCGTGAGCATAAGCCCAAGACTCTGGATTGGTGAAGATTTTTTAGAATAGTCTGCATCAGATTAATGGAGTGGCCTTCATCTCTGATGGCCTTCAGTAGGATCTTCTCATCAATGAGATGACCATCAATGACTTGCGTGGCCTTGGGTGCCATTTCAGTGAAGTGGTAGGGAGGATGAATTTTCTGCACACAAACTTGATTTCTAAGTTACTTGTTAGCCGAAGGTTTAGAGAGTTAGAAGATATGAGAGCGTAAAAGATTTGATCAAGTGTAAATTTTCGTTTTATAGAAGAATTTCCTATGTTTTGATCAACGGCGTAGATCTTCTTGGATTTGAAAGGTCTTTTATCCCACGGTTAAGGAACCTTGCATTTAATGCGCTGATTTGCTTTTGTCTTTTCAAAGATCTTGAGGGACTTATTCGCAAATACCACCGTCTCTTATTGGGTAGTTTGTCCTGATTTGATGTGTCACGTCTTGGGATTGACAGTTTTATTTTATCGTGCGCTTCGTGTGTTCCTGTCTGATGATTAGTTCACCATGTGGCTTTTGCTAACATATCTTTCAGTAGGCTTCATCAGCTACCTTCATCAGAGACCTTTGACAGGATTCTCTCTCAGTATCCTTTTCTGAAGGTGATTTATATGCTTCCCCCTGAGCTGTAGAACACTTTAACAGATTCGTTAGTAAATTTAGCTTAATTTGATAATACCTAACTCATTTCTTAATAAGGAAAATTTCGATTCACATAGAGGTTTTGTGAATATGTCAGCTAATTGTTGATCCGTATGAATCTTTTCTAGTGAGATATCTTTCTTTTCGACATGATCCCTGATGAAGTGATGTCTAACATCAATGTGTTTGATTCTTGAGTGGAAGACTGAATTGTGTGTGATGGTTATTGCACTTGTATTATCACACATAATTGGAGTATCCTTTTCCACAATATCGTAATCTCGAAGTTGTTGTTGAATCCATAAAATTTGCGCACAACAGCTTCCTGCAGCAACATATTTAGCTTCTGCTGTGGATGTGGCTATTGATGTTTGTTTCCTACAAAACCAAGATACTAGGCGATTTCCTAACATCTGACAGGTTCCACTAGTGCTTTTTCTGTTAATTTTACAACCTGCAAAATCAGAGTCAGTATAACCAATTAATTTGATATCACCTTTTTTTGGATACCACAAACCTACTTCTTGGGTTCCCTTGAGATATCTGATTATTCTTTTTACTGCTGTGAGGTGAGATTCTTTGGGTGCAGCTTGATATCTTGCACACATTCCCACTGCAAACATAATATCTGGTCTGTTTGCGGTAAGATAAAGCAGTGACCCGATTAGTCTTCTGTATCTTGTGATGTCAACTGCTTTTCCATCTTCGTCTTTATCTAGACCCCTTGAAATTTGCATTGGAATGCTTACTGTACTAGCATTCTCCATTTCGAATCTCTTGATCAGATCCTTGGTATACTTCATTTGATTTATGAAGGTTCCTTGATCAAGTTGTTTTACTTGCAATCCGAGGAAGAAACTTAATTCTCCCATCATGCTCATTTCAAACTTGGATTGCATCAAGTTGGAAAACTTCCTACATAGCTCTTTGTTGTTAGAACCAAAAATGATGTCATCCATATAGATCTGAACTAACAGGATACTATCTCCATCCTGGATTCTGAACAAGGTCTTATCCACTTTACCCTTCTTGAATCCATTGTCCAGTAGATACTTTGACAAGGTGTTATACCAAGCTCTTGCGCCTGCTTCAGTCCATAAAGAGCTTTTCTCAATCTATACACCATCTTATCAACATCTTCTTCAAATCCGGGTGGTTGTTCAACATAAATTTCTTCTACCAGCATCCCATTCAAGAAAGCGTTCTTCACATCCATTTGGTCCATAGTGAGATTCTTATGAGCTGCATATGCTAGAAAGATTCTGATTGCTTCAAGTCTGGCTACTGGAGCAAAAGTTTCATCAAAAGCAATGTCCTCCTCCTGGCAGTACCTTTTTGCCACTAGTCTAGCTTTGTTCCTTACAACCTGTCCTTCTTCATCTTGCTTATTTTTGAATACCCACTTGGTTCCGATGACTCCTTGATGTGTGGGTCTGGGAACCAGGTACCAAACTTGATTCCTCTCAAACCCATTCAGCTCTTCTTGCATGGCTTGAATCCAGTTGGTATCTTGTAGAGCTTCTTCTGGAAGTTTTGGTTCTATTTATGATATGAAGCAAGCGAACATAGCTTCGTACGTATTTGCTCTTCTCGTTCTTACTCCAGATGTGTAATCTCCAATAGTTAAGTTTCTGGGGTGATCTTTTAGCCATCTTCTCCTTGCTTCATCGACTTGCTGGAGTTCCCTCTCAATTGGATTTTGATTTAGGTCTGCAGTCTGATCATCTTCAGGTTCCTGATTAAGTTCAGGTTCTTGTGTCTGAGTAGGTACCTGCAAGTTAGAAACATATATTATTTTGGATGGTAGCATTCCATCCGTATGTTGAAGGTTTGGTAACTTCACATCAATATATTTAACATGGATGTTGTTGATATGAGTTTTATCCAATTTTTCTTGAAGTTCTTTAATATCAGCCTTACTACATTGTGATTCATCAAAGATCACATGTACAAATTCTTCCACAACAAGAGTTCTTTTGTTGAAAATTCTGAAGGCTTTACTCACTGATGAGTATCCTAGGAATATTCATTCATCAGATTTGGCGTCAAAGGCTTTAAGGTATTTCTTTCCATTGTTAAGCACGAAGCACTTGCATCCAAAGATGAGAAAATAATCAACACAGGGTGAGTAACCATACCACAGCTCGTAGGGTGTCTTATTTAGATCCTTGTTTATCAGGCATCTGTTTTGTGTATAACATGCTGCGTTGGTTGCTTCTGCCCAAAATCTCTTTGGTAGCCCTGCTTTAGCTAACATTGTTCTTGTGGTTTCCTTCAAAGTTTTATTTCGTCTTTCGGCAACTCCATTTTGCTGACGCGTCCTTGCTGCTGAGTATTCGTGCCTGATTCCATTGTTTGAACAATAGTCTTCTATGAATTTGTTGGTAAACTCAGTTCCTCTATATGTTCTGATCTTTACTATGCTCAGACACTTTTCTGTTTGTAGCCTTTTCAAGAATTCTGGCAGACGTTGCTGAGTGTCAGACTTCTTTGCAAGGAAGATCGTCCAAGTGAACCTTGAGTAGTCATCTACTACCACTAAGGTGTACTTCTTTCCAGATATACTGATTGGGTCAATTGGTCCAAATAAATCCATATGAAGCATATCTAATACCCTTTTAGTAGAGTGAAAAGTTTTGTTTTTAAAGGAGCTCTTTACTTGTTTTCCCTTTTGACATGCTCCACATACAGCTTCCTTTCTGTAGACAATATCTGGTAGCCCTCTGACTAGTCCCTTTCTAGCCAGCTTGTTCATAGTTTTGAAATTCAGATGACTCAGTCTTTTGTGCCACAGTCAGCTTGCTTCAGAGTTGTCTTTGGCAACGAAACACGTAGCAGTAGTCGCTGAGTCCCATTCAGCAATGTAGATGTTTCATTTCCTAGTTCATGTGAGCTTGACCTTCTGAGTTCTGTTGTCTCTGATTAGACACTTGTTGTGATTGAACTCTACACAGTGCTCTTTATCACAGAATTGGCTTATGCTCAGGAGATTGTACTTCAATCCTTCTACATAAGATACTTCTTTGATGCAGATCTTTTCCTTGATTAGGTCCCCAGTGCCTTTTGTACTTCCTTTGGAGTTATCTCCAAATATGACTTTAGGTCCTTTGGAAGCTTTAAAATTGATAAGGCTTTCTGGTTTCCTATCATGTGTCTTAAGCAGCCACTGTCAATATACCATATTTATCTACTGTTCTTAGTCACATGTTCCTGCACTTACAAGAGAGATCATTTTTTTTAGGTACCCATACAAGTACGGGTCCTTTGTTAGTATCTATTCTCCTTTTAGGAACTCATACTTGCCTTACAACATTCTTTTGGTTGTAAGTCTTGATGGTTCCTGGATTGTCCCAAGTATCCTTAGGATACTGCATATATATATGTAACTTCCTCCTTTGCTTTCTAGAAGTGAAGGTTCCACACATCTCTGGTACACATGACAATTATGTTCTGTTAAATTTCTTAGATGGTTGTCTGCAGTTCCTATTTTTAGCATACCTAGGTTGCTGGAGCCAACTTCTGACAGATTCAAATTTATCATTAGTTCTAAAAAATCTCGGTCCTTTTTCTACAGAGCTTTCTAAATTTGTGTCTGTGCTTCCCCCTAAATTAGATGATTCATTTTGATGAGGAATGGTTGCAATCACAAATGTAGGTGTCTTCGAGGTACTAGCAACCGAGGTAGAATCCTCTTCACAATAACCTATACCAGAATAATCTTTTAGACTTCTCTAAATTTCTAGTATAGCATCTAGGTCTTTAAAAGATTTGTTGAAGGTATTAATTGTTTTAATAAGAACTTTCTTTTCCTTTTCTAGCTTAGTGACATGTAATTTGAGCTCATAGATTTCAGCTTTATGGTTACTGCATGCTTCAATTTTTGATTTTTCTATCGCTAACTCACTTTCTAATGTAGCATGCTTGTTCCTGAGTTCTATGTTTTCTAATTTTAGCTCCTCATGTGTCAAAGTGATTTGTTCAAAGTTACTCATGATTTGTTTAAAGGCACTTATCATATTTATTCTTTCATTTATTTTAACAGGAGAGTTTAAATATATTACCTCATCTTCAGAGTCGTCGATTTTGGCCATGAGGCAGATAAGTGTTTCATCGTCTGATAATGAATCCTCCGAATCACTATCGGTAGTTGATTCGTCCTTCTTAGGTGTCTTATCAGGTGTAGCTGCTTGAGAAGATTTCACCTCACCAAGTAGCGCCCTTAGCTTCTGACGTTCTTGCCTCTTTCTTTCTTGTCTCACTTTCCGCTCATCTTCTGGATATTTGTGGACTTCTGGATATGGACATTCTCTGGCATAGTGACCTGGTTTTCTGCAGTTGTAGCATAGCTCAGTGGCCTTGGAGTTTGCATGGGGTGATTGCCCACTGGTGCCAGTTTCACTTTGCTTTCTCCTGAAGCCATCAGTTCATAAACTTTTGGAATATTTTCAAAAGTAGTGTCATGTCTTCTTCTGCAGTGGCCTCTAAATCAGTTGTTTGATCTTTAGACTTCCTCACTTCTTAAGGTTGTCTTGCTGTTAACGCAGTGACCCTTTAGTTGCTTCCTTCAGTTTCCATTTTCCTTCTGTTGATATCGAACTCAAAGGCTTTGAGGTCTGAAAAGAGATCGAATGTGCTCATAGACTTTAAGTCCATAGACACTCTCATGGCTGTTGTCTTGCTGTCCCACTCAGCAGGGAGTGCTCTTAGTACCTTCATGTTTTTCTCCTTCTGAGTGTAGACCTTATCCATGGACTCGAGCTCATTAATGATGTTGTAAACCTTAGATCAATTTGCTCTAGGGTTTCTCCAGGTATCATTTCGAACAGCTCGAACTTTTGTGTTGTCGTGGAGACTTTGTTTTCTTTTGTAAGCTCTGTGCCTTCACATATTTGTTCAAGTTCTTCCCAGTCCCAACGGCTACTACTCATTAGCCTGTCTTGTTGGAAAGACATTCACCTTGGCTCAATTCTGAGACTTTGGCTCTTGTTGAAGACGGGTTGATCTTGGATCCTCATATCGATCTTCTTTATAGTTGGAGATTTTATAGGTTCCGGTAGAACTACCCTGGCGAAGTCCTCAAAGATTCTTGGAACTTCTATGAATTCTTTTCTCAAGAATACATCTGAATGATGTGTATTCGAGAGAGTGTAGGAAATCTTATAGGTGATCGAGTAGGGTCTATTCCCTTCTTTCATCAGATCTTTCTTTTTGAAATCTTGATGAAGAGTTAAGACTATGTTGAAGTCTCGATCTCCCAGATTGTATGCAATCCTCGGAGACATTGAATGCCAATTTTCCTGCATACAAATTTCCTGCAACTGCCCCAAGGTATGAATCCTTGAGATTTGAGATTCGCTTGTCAAGAATTGCAAGATTGAGCGGCGAATCAATTCCTTCTTTGAAGGTTGCTTTAATAACAACTCTTATGGCTCCAATGTGAATCCATGAGAGTGTATTTGCAACTTCTCTCTTGACTCTGATTTTGATCTCCTGTATTTCTCGATAAGGGACCAATTGCATCTCGATCAGGTTACCAGTGAATTCCATTGGGATGACAAATTCTCCGGTAGTCACTCTGTGGGTAATTTGGTGTTTTCTGTGAAATCTCATCTTATACAATGTCTTTTCCATAGCTCCAATGGTAAACTCATCGTACATCTGGAGCTTTGGGTCTTTTTTCATAATCCTCATTAGAGTCTTATGAGACACCGTAGTGTGGGAGAGGTATCCTGACATATCCTCTCTCACCGTTGATTAAAGAATTTCTTCTTCACTCTGATTCTGAACTGGATTCACTTCCATCCTCAGAATAGATCTCTTCTTCATATATGCTTTCATCTGAGGGTAGATCCTCAAATTGGTACACCTGTATGAGATCTTGATAGTAGATAGCTTCCTCGAGTTCGGGTGTAGCCTTGAACTGTCTAATTCCTCGTTTCTGATTTTCTGGGTAATCTGTTGAGATATGTCCTCTTACTCCACACGTCCAGCAATTACAATCTTTAAAACTTTCATTGGCTCTGGTGTGAGCTCGTCTAAAAGTTCTTCTTCCTATGGTTCTATTAGAGCTTCCTTGATTCGAGCTTGATGAAAAAGCTCTATTCCTGTTTGGTGTTGGTCTTTGCCCTGATTTATAACTTTGGGTCTTTTGTTTTGACCAAACTCTTCTTGGTCTCCATGAAGACCAACGACTGCCTCTCTTGTTGTTGCTTCCACGGTGGTATGGATGGCTTCGTTGTTTCTGTCTTTTATGCCTCCGTGGTTGACCTCCAACGACTGTTGGAATGTCATTCTCTTCGCAACATAAGGGAACCATTTTATTGATTCCTCGCAGTCTCTTGTAGTTCTTGTAGAGTGTTGCTTGATG
This sequence comes from Scutellaria baicalensis, assembly GCA_005771605.1. Classification (NCBI taxonomy): domain Eukaryota; kingdom Viridiplantae; phylum Streptophyta; class Magnoliopsida; order Lamiales; family Lamiaceae; genus Scutellaria; species Scutellaria baicalensis. The sequence goes on along the minus strand of CM016727.1, from coordinate 6,520,747 downwards.
ACACAATTCTGATAACTTGGCTTTTAGGAAAAACATCCTTCTAGCCACTGTATCTAGGTCATCTGCACTCTTGTATTCCCTGATCAGCATTTCTCTCCAGGGACTTGGTATCTTCGTAAAAAATAATTGCGAAGCCTCTCTATCTTCCACCTTGGACTTCCATCGATACTCGGTGAATAACTTGATGTATTCGTCAATATGACAAATATAATGCAACTCAAGGTTGTAGATGGCTTGTTTATATCTTTTTCTTTTCATTCTTCTATCCCCTCAAAATAGCCTATGCCAATAAAATGAATTTTGAGTAATTTGGTCATATTATCAACGATTCCTTTTAATGACTCACCAGCTGTAACATTGTTTTTCATTTCTGGTGCTGTCATATCCCAGGCGATCTTTACAGATCCTTCCAAACTCATCTAGAGTAGTAAGATGAATCCTTCTTTTGTAAGATCGAGGGTTCCTGCTGCAATCCTCATAGCCGATGCCCAATCATCGATAAGGATCTCTCGGTTCTTGAAATCTGGGATATCCAGATTTAACATCATCCCATACAGATGTATCGAGTCTAGCTATGACTTTCCATAAGGTGTATAAAAAGATTCGACCTTTTGGAATGTGGTCGAGTTCCTATAACAGCAATAGGATCTCTTCCAGTGGTGAAATCCCCTACGTGTGGCATTTGTTCATCCACATGATGTGATCCGGAACTTTCTGCTACGTTGGGATTGACTGGTGGTCTTTGCTGTTGATCACGAGTAACCAAGGCAGATCTATCTCCTGCGTTCATCTTTAGATCTACAATACCTAATCCCGCGAAGGATTCGGCTAGGTCATGTAGATCCTGCAGATTTATCGTTTCCAAATCCATTACTTGTTTGTAACGGATTTTCCTTTAATGATGGCAATAAGCTTTTCATCATCGGTCATGGGTCGTACAACTTCGGTTGGTTTCCCATCTAGGTGTAAATAGGGAACTGTTCCGAAATTTATACGTCTTTTTCCTCTGGATGAACTTGGTCAGTTCTCCAGTTTTTTGACTCTTTCTTGAATATCATGAATGATTTCAAGAGTCTCCTTTTGATTTTTATCATCGTCTCTATTTGGCTTTGGATCTGATGAACTTGCGTCGGTAGATGATTATGGCGGTTGCCATAACTCTGCACCGTCTTCTGAATTTCTCTAAGATCTTCGGAAATCTTAGAGGTATCTGGAAGTATCTCCTTCCACTCGGGTACTCCATCAGACATGGGTTTGATGGGCTGCTTCCTGATGCATCATCAGATCGTAATATAGCATCTCGTTTACCGCAAAGCGGCTCGTCTGTCGTACTGCCTCAAGGTCTCCTCGTCGGCATCTGCGAGCTCTTTTTCGGCATATTGGTTTTGCCAATATATCACCTGGTCTCGATGCTCTTAAGCATACATCGTTAAGATTTGACGATATCTCCTGTAAAATATACATCTTGGACATTCGTCCATATCCATTCTTTTCTCGAATGATTCTCCTCACCAATATGTTAATTACAGATTATATAAAAAAATATAAATTTAGTTCTTAATAAACATATGCTCTGATACCATTTTCACCAGTACCCTCTCAGAGCCTAGGTGGGAGATTATAGATCTCCTCCTTAGGATGAGAACATGGGTCCCATCATCAGAGTGGGAAACACCACTAAGGGTGACGCCAAAAAGGGTACCTATCAGCTTGCTAACCTTCACCCCCGCCCATCGACTAACACAGTCTAGGTGGGGCCCATGGGGCTTGCCAGAGTGCGAGTGGTCCCATGAGGTTATACAGCAGTGAGGTCAACTCCTACGGAGAGTCGCGCTTCACGTCAGGTCACGCGATAGAGGCTCAGAGTTTTTTATAAGCTCTAATACCATTTTCAAGAATCGATTCCCAAATGATACGTGGCGTTGTGAACAGCCAGATTACCCTGATATCTCAAGGAGATAATAAAGGGGTAGGTCGACAATTTCCAGCCTATATACCATTTTTCGGGTACGGATCTTTGATATATTTAGTGAAGAAAATGTTGATATATGAAATAGTTTTGGAAATAGCAATTTTGAATTGGAAATAGCATTTGGCAATAATTGGTTAACTTTGTAGTGGCTATTTTTGGAATAAATTATAACAAAATAACTAGATTTGTCCTTTTGATATAATTGGGATTATTTTTTATTCATATTTTAACAAAGAGGTTATTTTGGGTATTAACCCGAGAGAGAAATGGGAAGTGTGCTCTCATACTATTCCACTTGCAATCCAAAGGTATCCAAATAACATATTAATCAGATTTGATTGAATTGATTAAAAAGTTATATTAAATATATTTTATACAATATAAAGATTTGAAAAACATTCAACATTTATATGAAATTAAATGATTCATGAGACTATATTTTATATAATTTATTATTTTACCACAATGATATAAATTAAAATATTTGAACATTTAAGTTGCAGATTTTAAAATTAATCATATAACACAATTTTTTATTTTAGATTATTCCTTACAAATAAATATTATTAAAATTAGATTGACATTGAAAATTTATACTCCTTTAAGTTTACGGAGAATCCGCTGCAAAAATCTCATTTAAAAATAAATTACAATATAATATAAGTACATTTGTTTTATTGAGAAAATGTACCAAAATATCATATTCAATATAAGAAAGGAAAATTTTACCATGTACTATAACTTAGGGCCCGTTTGATACGAAGGTTAGGTTTGGACTGGATTATAATCTTTTCCGGCTTTTTACTATTTATGCAGCATAATTTGGGTGTTTGGTATGAAGGTTTTTGGTATGAGTTTAGTTATATTGAAAGGTGTAATGTTTATAAATTTGTATTTTGTATATAGGTTGAATTTAATAAAGTAGTCTAAATTCCTAAAATGCCCCTCGTATAACAAAGAGAGAGAAAAGCATTTGTGCTGATTTACAATCCTCAAATCACAATGGGTATTTGTTATTTGTAGCTTCATCTTCTCCGCCGTGCTCCTTCTTCGAGCTTCATCCCCAAGTCCTGTGGAAGTCCGATCATGATGTTATTTGTGGTGAATATTTAGCCAAGAATCAGAGTGGTGAAGGTTTCGCTACATGATCTTGTGAATGTAGCCATTAATTACTCCTTGGCTACATGATCTTGTGATTTCATCATTCAGCAATGAACACAAATCAGGTTTCACAGTTCAGAAATCAACCAAATTCAAATAGCAGAAACAAAAACTGCAGAAATTAACCACAATAATGACAACAATTCATATTTAATTTTTTTTCCAGAAAAATGAATTAAGAGTTATTGATTAAATACATCTCACACATACTACAAAATCAAGAGAAAAAATTGAAAAGTCGACAACAAATAATCACCACCAAATTTGAAACGAGCAATGATTCAATTCACCACAGCTACAGTTGAAGAGAAGAGGATGAAGACGAAGAGAGACAATCAAGAAAAGTCGGCGGACCTCAACAAACCTTCTGCAGCTTCCTCATCAGTTCAGATTTGGGAGAGGTCGGCAGCGGTGCTGAGGACGACGGAGGCGATGGTGAGGACAACAATGGGTTTGATGGTGTAGGGAAAGTCCAAAATCAGATTAAATACAAGGGTGAATGTGTTGTTTCAAATAGATGGAAGGGTAAATGGGTAATTACTCCATGAACAGTAGGGGTATAAACGTCATTTAACATCAATGGTACTATATAGAGCTGGCAAAACGGGCGGCCGGCCCGACCCGGCGGGCCACATGAAAGCTTCGTGCCGGGCTGGGCCGGGCCAGCCCATCCTTAGTTTGGGCCCATAAATCTGTAGCCCAGCCCAGCTTCGTATGGGCCAACGGGCCAAATCGGCTCACATCATCTTTTTAAACAAATCAAATATATATAATTATATATATATTGATACGACGTATCACCACAACAAATTTATAAGTGTGAAGTCCATATAGAATTTAAATTTTTAAAATACGATCATTCAATCATTCACATGTCTAAATTAACAACATTATAATACTAACACAAGAATTAAAAATTAAAAAACTAACAAGTCTTGAACAAGTTTAAACTTGGAATTGAATTATGATCCACAAATTTGAATTTCAAAAATAAAATACGATAACTCTACTTGTTTATGAATCAATCATCACTAATAACATTAAGGAAGTAGATTTTTTTGTGATAAAAGTGTTTTTTTTTTTTAATTATGGGTCATCGGGCCGGCCCGAGCCCAACGGGCCAAATTGGCCCGAGCCCATCTAGCCCATCGGGCCATTGGACCGGGCCAAAAAAGTTTCAACACTTTTCGGGCCACTTTTTTCTAGACCCAGCCCAGCCTAATTTTTGGGTTGATCGTGCCGGCCCATCGGGCCGGGTCCATTTTGCCGGCTCTAATACTGTAGGGCTAACTTTAAACCCACCAAAATTGGTGGGTTTACAAAAATGTCATAATCCAACCTAAACTCAGGCCAACTTATAAACCCGAGCTTGAGACCTGCTTATCAAACATGGGTTTACCATGTACTATAACTTATTATATAAAAATGTCATGTACTATAACTTAATGCACCAAAATACCACATTTTAACCAATTCAAACTTTCAATGATTGGGACATCAATTCAATGCTTTTGTCCTATCATTTGGATTTTAGTTTTCCATTTATTTTTGTTATTTTATTTCTATTAGATTTATATTTTTCTTTTTGTCCCATTTTTTTCTTTTTATCCTGTTATGGTACAATTTTATTCAAAGTTACATTTATTTCTTTGCATGTTACTTTACTTTTACTTTTCAGAATGAAATGATATGACAATAGTCTTTATTTTAGTTTTCAAAATGAAATGATATTACATTCACAAGTACAAGTACGAGTACGAGAGTGAAATGATATTACATTCACGGGCCTTACAGTACGTTATATTAGACCTACCTTTATGTTCTGTTAAGACTATCATTCTACCCAAATTTCATTAAATTTTAAAAAAAAAACCCTAGATTGCCCACATGTACCATTACGTTGTATTAGACATATTTTTTTGTATAGTTAGACCTACCTTTGTGTTATGTTAGACCTACTTACATAATGTAGGTCTAACATAACACAAAGGTAGATTTAACCATACATAAAGGTAGGTCTATTTGAGCGAACTTGGGTTAGCTTCAGCTCGAGTTCTAGGTGCGTACGCGCGGGGCGGGTCGGGTCAGGTGCAGATAATGTATGAAAAGTTTTTGCCATATATTCTATACAATATAAAGATTTGAAATAAAATATACACGACATTCAACATTTATAAGAAATCAAATTCTAATCTAATAAAAAGAGAAAATCTATAAGGAAAAAAAAAATCTAAATGTGTAGAGAAATAAAGAGTTTTACAATTAAATCGTAAGTAAATTAGATAATTAGAATCTTAACGGTAGAGAGAGTTTTTCTTCGATCAGGATTCTAAAATGATTTAATTAACTAATTTATATATTCACATGAATTCATAAGTATAGTAACTTTTTTATATTGTAACTATATTATATATTTAAAATCTTATTGTATCAAGACTGGATTATGTTATAATAATCAGAGTTCTATGAGGATTAAAATAGGTAATCAAGAAATGGGTGAAACTTGAATTATCCACATGCACTTATAAATAGACACCAGTCTTAATTGACATTCAACAGAGTAAGAGAGTGAGTTAGAGAGAGATCAGGGAAGATAAGAAATTAAGAATGGAGATTCCGATTCCAATTCCGAGTCCGAGTCCGAGTCCGATTCCGATTCCGATTCCGATTCCTGCTGGTTTTCGTTTCGTACCTAGTGATCAAGAACTTGTTTACTATCTTCTCCATCACAAGGAGAGGAATGGAAATGGATTGGAGAAGGGTATTATTGGTGAGAAACAGATTTATGGGGTGGAAGCGAGCCCATGGAATGTGTTCGACAGGGAGTCAGCTCAAACGAGTTGGGTGGAGCCGGGGAAGGAGAAGATGATGACGTTCGTATTTTCGAAGCCATGCAAAGTGGCGAGCTCCGGCAAAAGGATCAGTCGGGTGGCCGGGTGCGGGACGTGGGAGGGCAAGTCCGTGTCTCATAATATTATGGATTTGGAAGGTGGTGTTGTTATGGGGAAGAAGAGGCAGTTCTGCTTCAAGCCCAGAACTGGATTCGAGGCGGAGGCCAGAGGGAGAGGCCATTGGATCATGCACGAGCTCTCCGTCGAGGGCTACGACTACGTCGTTTGTAGAATCACCAATACCATCAAGAAGGAGGAGGAGGAGGAAGGAGAAGGAGAAGGAATGGGGCACCCGAAAAGAAAGTTGTTGACATCTAGTGATGATGAAACAGAGAAGAAGAAGATGTGCATCAATAACAACAACGACGACGACAACACCAACAACGACACCAGCACTGATACTGCAGATTATGATAAAGAGTTGGATGCAGAAATTGATTTCTACTTATCATCCATACCAGATTAACTATTCAATCAACATCAATGTACTTCAACAATTAGATACATGAATTGCTCATGATGTTTTTACTATATATGTATCAAGAAAATCAAGATTGAATTTACAATTTTTTTAATATCTTTAAGAGCACATTATATTATTAATTTGGTGTAATTGTAATTATTAATAATATTATTTATTATTTATTTTTACTTATTTTACACTTTTTTTAAAAAAAATTTTAAGTTTTAAATCATATGATGTCATTATCAAATTCATATGTAACTATTAAGTAAAATGTAATTCATTTTTAACAAATCTTTAATATATTGATATGGAAATTAAAAGTATAAAAAGTTAGTCGTTTTGTTTAGAATATATGATGATGAAAATATACACTTTATTTTTCTTATATAACTTAAATAATGCTAATAATATACACTTTATTTGTTAAAGTTAAATGGCGAATTAATTTTTTTTTTCTGAGTTACAAGAATGATTAAATTATGTTTTCCTAATATATATTAACATCATAGAATTTGGACAAAAAGAAATCACTTTCTGAGGGACACATATTTATGTACAAGTTGCCCTTAAGAATATTCTTTCCTTGGTTTGCATAATCTAATTTTCCTAAATTAACATTCACAAAATTTAAGTGACATCAATCCTTCATACTCATTAAACTCGTTTTCATAAATTTATATATGAATTATGAAGTATAGGTTGTGAGTTGACCTGTCTCGTTTCCTAATTAACATTTTAGGAAATCTCATTCTTAAAAATTCCAAATTTGAAAATATGAACTCCACCAAATATGTACCAAAAGAATCAAAACATAAAACTTAAATCAGTATATCACTCTCATCTTCGTGGCTTAATATAATTTCAAGAAGCAAACACTATCCAACCTTTTGGGATCAACAAATACAGATTTTCCATTCAACTTTACCATTAGTGTTTCTTGAAGCTGACAGATCACGGCTGCCTAGCCTGGATCGAGCTCGTCAGGCCAACGAGTAAAGCCAGGCTGGCCCGAGCAGCCTTGAACCAAGCCAATGTGGCTGAGCCTAAATTTGCTACCATCTCCAACAGATGAATGGTGGAAACCATGGAAAAGAATTTTCATGACATGAGGATTATCAGAGCCAAAAAAGAATTAAGAATGGAAAGATGTAGATTGGAGTAAATACTTTTATAGGAGGATGGTACATTTATATCACTATCAGAGGAATTATCAAGAACTTCATGTACATCAAGAAGGTGTGAAGAACATCTAACTAAAGAGAGTAATAATAATACTACTAGATATATATCATGAATTGAAATTTGTCAAAAAATTGTATGGATGAACAAAAACCAGCCATTTCTTTGTCTTGTTTTGCTCACCAATCAAACTCGATCCAGCCTGGTGGGTTGTTGTATCTAACTCCCAAAAGAGTGTTAACTATTCTTGTTAGTATGCAGAGAGCAGTCCTTCTTCGAGCATTGAAGCTTCGTGCCATGAATCGGAAAATATGGAGTTACTTGGCATTAATTCTTTTCCCTGTAGACATATCATCATTACATTAGTGGAGAATAGCATTAACTAGGATTCTTTCGATAAAAAGGAAGATTGTCTAATAGAATCTTCAATGCATAACCTACCTCTCTGGAACCATGATCGTCGGACTACCTGGCGGATATGACGCTCGTGTTTCTCCAAGAGTTCATCAATTCTTTGTGATTGAGATAACAATGGCCCTGAAAACTCAACCTTCTCACCTTGATCATGATAGACCTATTTCAAGACCCCACTTCAATTAGGTTGAAATGAAAAAGGGCTATGCTACTTTATGTAAACGAAGTTTGAAATTACCAAGTTGATTCTCCTAGCAGCCATTTCTTCCTTATGATAAAGTGCCACTGACAGCTCTTGAGAGTGGTATCCATCCGAAGCATCAAAAGAGTCGGGACGCTCTAATTGGCTCCATTGTTTAAGCATTGATCGTTTGATGCTTTCATATGAATCGTGTCCTTTAGTATTGGCAAACTGACCTTTTGCAGCTTCACCATTTTCTTCCCCCCTAGAATCCAGGTTATTCCTCATATGCAGAGCACCAGAAGATTCGATGATTAGACTTCTTGAACTGGACCTACTTCTTGATCTTAACGAAGAATCTATCATTCTTCTTTTAGCCCAAGCAAAACCACTTGATCCTGAGACTTGTAAAGGTCCCGGAAAAATGTCGTCACCTTGAGATGCATTCTTCACATGGCATGCCTCTGTGTTTACACCAATTGATGGCTTAGGTGGTTCATTTTCTCTTTTATCTCCTTTCGGATTGTCAATGCCAACTCCCTTCATTTTCTTTTCACCTTGCTTTTGAAGGGGCAAGTTCTGTAAAATGTACGAAGCCAATACATAAAACATCTAGACTAGCTAATGACACACATTTACACACACAGAGGAATGTACATTTATGCATATACCTCTTCTGGGGCAAGTTTATTCATTCCATTTGGTTTCCTACTTGGCTTCCTTGTCTCAGGCCCCCGGGATCTTCCAACGGGCCTTTTCCTGAAAAAACCGGGATAGATCAGTTGAAGTTCAAATTCAGAAAATTAACATACAGAGTCCAAAACTCTAATCATAAGATTTGAAAGCATTACCTGCTAGCCTCCTCATTATTCTTAATATCTATCTCTTTACTAGGTGGATACTTTGGCAAGCTTGAAGGATCACAAGCATGTGGCTTTGTCTTGAAATACTAAGCATTCATACAAAGAATAAACAATCAGAAGACCATACTTGATCTCAGTTCTTTAGCATAATTCGATACACAAATGACGAACGGTCATTGAATCTGAAAAGAATCCAAATACCTCTGAAGCCAGAGCAGAAGTAGCAGTACCCCGCTTGTATGGCTCCACAGATAGAAGAGTTTCGATCAATGTTACAGAGGATTCGGGAAGATCCTTGAAGGTTTCCCACAGAGAGCTCTTATAAGGATGCTGTGGCTTAAACAAAGTTGCATGAGGAAGTTTCGATTTCTTCCAGTAATCGTCCGGTGGGGACCCACACAGTTTGAAGATTTTGTGCAACTGTTCAACCTGTTTACACAAACAACACGTTCTCACCATCACACAAAACTCACTCTACATTCAGGTTTAATGGATTCACAACATGTTGATGATCTAAACTAGTCATATGTTCACCTCGGTTCTTCCTTGAAGGATAGGTTTGCCAACGAGAAGTTCTGCGAGTAAGCATCCAACGCTCCATAGATCCACTGATGCCCCATAATCAGTGGACCCCAGCAAGAGCTCCGGAGGGCGATACCACAAAGTCACTACTCGACTAGTCAGAGGTTGCCTCTGCCCATAACAAGAGAAGTTTGCCAATCCAAAATCCGCAACCTTAAGGACTCCTTCGTCACTTACTAAAAGATTCGCACCTTTAATGTCCCTATGCATCACACCTCGAGAGTGGCAATGCTCAAGCCCAGATAACAATTGCTTCGTGTAGCATTTGACCTGCGAAATAAACACAATGTGATCTTTAGCAATGCCATCTCATAGCTTGAATTTGTTCAGCAGAGAATGATCAAAACCTGTGCTTCAGTGAAAGAAATCTCTGGGGACGATAACAATCCGGATATATCATGCTCCATATACTCGAACACGAGATATATGTTGCATGATGTTCGCGAAGTGATCAACCCTTCCAACTTGATTATATTCGGATGGTCAAGTCTTCGAAGAATCATGATCTCCCTAGCCATGAAACGAACACTTTCAGGCTCGAAATTGTCGAATCGAACCTTCTTTAAAGCCACAATCTTCCCTGTTTCTAACTCACAGGCTCTGAAAACAGTGCTGTATGTACCCTGACCAATCTGTATAAACAAAGCATTCCATATCTCATCAAGAACCCATAAAATATGAACTGAAGAAACTAAGCAACATTGCAACAGATTCAAATTTGCAGACAAACAAAAACCTATGCATAATTCAATTCCCAAACATCCCAGATAAATCCAATCTGAGGTAATAAGCTAAAACAATTGATGCTAACCTTCTCAAGTTTCTCAAAAGAGTCAGCTCTGAGTGGGACCCACCCCTGAATGGCTTCTCCGGCGACGGCGCTCAGCCACGCCGGCCACCCCGCCGCCACCTGCTCCCCTTCCACGTACTTGTGCAAGTTACCCAGCCTAAAACTCACCGATTCACTCCCACACCCATTCGAACTCGTCCGACCCGACTCACCCACCTCGCTCCCCGACTCAGTCGTCCCTCTCCTCTTCACCTTCTTCAAGTCCGCCTCCAGCACCGCCACCAAGCCACCGCCGGCCCCGCCGAAGCTCCCCACCCTGCCCCGACCCGACCCGTCATTGAACGCCCCGGAATGATCCAGTGCGGCCGGTGTAACGGACACCGCTTGCTTCGAGGACACGCAACCCATCACCCAGTCCTCAATAACACAGCAAAACCGCCGCCGCCATTCCTCTCAGATCAGGAAACGCTGAATCTTGACCAGGGTCAAGATTTGTTTGGAGAAAGCAATGCCGATTCTGCAGATCATTCAATTCTAGAGTTTTCCCATTTATATGTAACAATCGAAGAAACAAATCCTCTCTCTCTCTCTCTCTCTCTCTCTCTCTCTATGTAACAATCGAAGAAACAAATCCTCTCTCTCTCTCTCTCTAAACCCGGCAATTGCGGGTAGCTAGCTTCGCACTCATTAATGGGGTTAACAATCAGAGCAAGAAGTCGAGCGGAATCAACGGAGTGACAAAGCCTAGTTGCGAATTCCTTTCAGGGTCTATGTATTTTCCTGAAAATCTTTATTCTGATCAATCAAACAAAAACAGCGGGAATCTACACAGTGTAAAACCAAGAAAATGGCAGTGGAATACGAAAACTCTTGACTTTTAAGTGGAACTGGTGAGAGCACCTAAATGCAGCGGCTTTCGTAATACTAGTAGTATTCTTTATAATTAAAAAGCTTTTCTTTTTGTCTTGAAATCAAAATCTTTCAAAGAAAAGCGATTACTATTAGCGCGAGAGAGTGGAATAGAGAGAGACAGAGAGAGTGAGAATGTGTGGAAGACCAATAATGGAGCGCGTGGTAGGTGTATATGTGGTAGTCTTCACCTATGACTATGACTAGTGTGTGTTTACACTCTCCACCAAAACAAAATGGTTATACAAATCTCACCACTAAACTTTATAATTAGAGTTTATTTCATTCTTTCAATTTTGATTGCTATGCTTGCTTCCAGTGACACTGTTTTATGTGAATGTTTTTTTATAAATATAAGTAGATATAAGTATGTGTTTTATGAATATGTTTTTACATGTATAAAAAATGAGTTTTATAAGTATGTCTTTTACAATTATAAGTATATCTTCTCCGGTGTGCACATGAGTTTTTATGTACTCTTATGATGTGTGATTTTCCATTTTCGTATTCAATGTTTGAAATTGTATTAAGTTCAGTACTTATAGTACTTATTCGTTCATATGAGCATAAAAGTTATAGTATTTATGACAAAAGTTTACAAAAGTATGACATGCATGCATGTATAAAATATTACTACAAAATAAATGTTATGTGAATATAATTAAAAGGTGTAATACGTGGGATAGAGTGTAGACGCAGAATCTGGGTACTTAAGAGCAGTGTGTGGTGCATGAGGTGTGGGTAGGGCGTGAAAATTATCTTTGGGCCAAGTCGATTTGCATGGATTTTGGATCCATGCAACTGGTGCATACAAATAATTATAATATATATATGTATATATATTTGTCACTCTAAGATTACATTAATATTTCTTGTTACCTTAACCAACATGGAAACAATAATATGTGTTCATCATTGATGTGTCAAATATCCAGTATACTTATTAATTTCGCATTGCATATAATTAAGAGTCATATTAAGAGTTGTTGAGGATAAGCATTTTATCTTTTTTCATACTGAAATATCAAATTATTTATATTTAATACACTTTTTATTTTAAACTTATATTTAATTTTATATTAAAATAATCTAAAAAAATAGATGAATTAATATATGTACACATAAATATATTGAATTCATATGTTTTTAACATGCATAGTATTTAAATTTTATACAAATAAGTCGGATCATTAGAATTAATGAATCTCAACTTAGCTGTGACAACTTCCATTCTCTTCTTGAGTTCTTAAACAAACTATCTTTAAATTTAGTTTGAGAAAACATATTCTTATACATAGGATACATACATGATTTTCAAAAAGAATAGAATAACATTCATTAGAAATAATAAACATTTTTTAAACGTGCAATTTATATGAAAAAATATTTTTAACCGTTTAAAAGATAAATACTTCAGTGTGTACCGCTAACAAATACGGAAGTATATAGATCGATGTGTGGGAGACATATGTACACATGAATGTGGATGAGATCGGAATACATAAACCCCAAATGCATACAAATTGTTTTTGGTAGTTATAGAAACATCAAAAAATAAAACAAAACAAAATAAAAATGTTTTGGAGGTAAGTGAAAACAAAAAAGACAATAGAAAGCAAAAGGGAAATAAAACAGTGAGAAAATTACTCAATTAAAGACAAGAAATATTATTTTGAAAAGGAAAAGCAAAAGTGACAAAGATTTTTTCTTTTGCTTATTTCAAAGTGGCAAATGATGAAGAGGGTAGGGTAGCCAAGGGTTTTCACTATCCATTTATTGGCCTTTTTAAAGACATTTTTTTACCTCAAAATGTTAAATCTTATATTTAATTACCATAGCATTATGCTACCTCTTTTGAGGCAAAATTTAATGCAGTAATTTTCAATGTGTGCAAAAACAAGCTATGAAGCACATGCATCTCCTAAATTAAATGTTAACTTAGGAAATACACTTTCAATTCGATTAAAAAAAAGTACTATATACATTAAATTTTATGTTCAAATAGACCAACTTTACTAGCGCTAAACAGTCACTATATGTATACATCACGGCGAACACTCAAGATGTGTTTGTATAGAGTAACTTGAAATATAAGGTTTTAAATTGAGTACATTTAAAACTCATAAACATTGTTAAAGATTAGATCAAAATAAAAACATTGGACTACAAATTTATATCAATCCTAACCTCTTCAATGCTTTTACTACTATGAATATTGGAATTTTTTTTCTCAAATATCAATCCAAACACAATCTCAGATTATTTGAATTCTTAACCTATAATCCAAACATTTGAAAAATGATCCAATATAGGTAAAATAAATTTATTTCATAAAAGTGCTCCTAACCCACAAATGTGTGTGTTAAATATTGCTGCTTATTATTGTATTGGCAGACCTTTGTTATGGAGATGAGCTATTATTGGAAGTCTTAACCTTTAATTCCACCTTTTGAGAAATAGATTAAAAGAAATAAAAGGATTTCCCCAAAAAGTTGGCACTAATCCCTAATAAAGTCTCTCTCTCTCATAGCCGATTTACTTACACTTGAATAATTAAAATATGAAGTTGTATCCATACAATAACACCAACAAGACAATATCCTAAAAGCGTTTCTCTTTCCTTCTAGAGAGTGAGAGGAAGTTCAACATTAAACTTCACAATTATTATATTGATAATGTAGGAAGAGTCGGTCAAGTATGAAATTGTCTCACGGATCGTTTTCTATGAGATGAGTCAATTCACAACTTTATTTTATAATTTTGTGGAAATAGATTCACTTAGTGGCTAAAAAGGATCTGTGTCACGAAAACTATTCGTGAGACCGTCTCACGCAAGTTTTTACGACGTAGAAATACCAACATTAGGGAACAAGATTATTTAACTATCAATATGTAACAAGTTGTATTTATAAAAACGACAAAATAAATAATTCAGTCCGAGCAAAGTTTTAGGATCGATTAATCCACTCTCAATTATAACCCTCCAAAAAAAATTGTGATATGAATAACCGAATCTAATATATATCATTGACGCTTCCAATCTAATATATTTATTATCAGGATGATTAATCTAATACAATAAAATGCATTAATAAAAATTAATATGACAAATTAAAACAATTTAAAATTTATATTAAAAAAATTAAATCATATATCATACCTATTGAAAATTATACTTTTACTTTTAAATCCATCTTGAGACTTGGGATCAACCACATTAAAAAAAATTTGAAAAAAAGGCATAAGTAGATGGTTTTCTTTAATTGGTTAATTAATTAATATTTGTATTGTCTTGAATATTAATGAGCTAGATGCGGTCAGGTCAGTTGCTTGGTCAGGCAACTGTTTATGGAGTATTGACTAAGTTACTGCTTCTTTGCACTGCCCTAAAACTAACTGCAACTATTTTACAATGTAATATTAATTATACACAAAAACTTTTGTGAGACGGTTTCATGGATGATTTTCGTGAAATCGATCTTTTTTTATCTATTAACCAAACTTATATCCACAAATTTATATGTGAATTGTGATGTGTGGGTCATAAGTTGACTCAGCTCACATGAAATGATTTGTGAGATGAGTAAGTCTCTTGTGCATCAGGTGAAGTCTCTTGTGCATCAGGTGCATGGATCCAACCGGGTCGGATCCGGGTAATCCTACCCGCTTCTTTTTTTTTTTCTTCGCGCTAACTTTTTTTCAATTTTAGTCATGACTTTTAATTATGTTAAAAATACATTTATGTAATGTGTAAGAATACATTTATTCCCAAATTTCATATATTTACGTTAAGTTAGACATACCTTTAGGTTATGTTAAGGATATTTTTATGCCCAAATTTCATACATTTACTTTACGTCAGGCATACATTTAGGTTATGTTAAAGATATTTTTATGTTATGTTAGAGATACCTTATCCATAAAGTAGTTGTGTTACACATTTTATACATAAAGATATCTCTAACATAACATAAAAGTATCATTAACATAACCTAAAGGTATCCTTAATATAACGTAAATGTATGTGACCTGAAGCGAATTCTAAGGGTATCAAATTAGGATTTCAAAGGAACCTAGAATCACGATTTCAAAGGTATCTTTAACATCATCTAAAGGTATTTTTAACATAACCTAAAAGTATGCTTAATATAATCAAAAGGTATTCTTAATATAACTAAAGGTATCTTTAACATAACCTAAAGGTATGTTTAACATAACTAAAAGGTATTCTTAACATAACGTGGTATGTAACCTGGAATCAGGATTTCAAAGGTATCCTTAACATCACCTAAAAGTATTCTTAACATAACCTAAAGGTATGCTTAATATAATCAAAAGGTATTCTTAACATAGCTAAAGGTATCCTTAACATAACCTAAAGGTATGCTTAACATAAGTAAAAGGTATTCTTAACATAACGTGGTATGTAACCTGGAATCAGGATTTCAAAGGCATCCTTAACATAACTAAAAGGTATCCTTAACATAACTGAAAGGTATCATTAACATAACTAAAAAGTATCCTTAACGAGTGTATTTGAGCGCATCCGCCCAGGTGCGTGAGGGCGTGTGAGACGCGCGTACACGCGCGGGTCGGGTCAGATGCTAGGATCCATGCACCTGATGCATAAAAGTTTTTGTTTTGTGAGACGGTCTCATGTGAGATTTACTCTTAATTATTATATCATATATATATATATCGTCTACATTTCAGAAAATCAAGTTAAAATGAAAATACATCAAGGAAATGACCAAAATAACCTCAATAAATTTATACTTTTTTTTAAAGTCGAGTTAAATACTTGATTTCATTGGATCTTAATCTTAAAGATTAGAAATTTTGCATGACCCAGCCACAATCATCACGATCCACATCTTAATAAAATGTAATATCATTTAAACTACGAGATCCTTATCTATTTAGTTAATGTAAGGAAGATATGTGTTGAGAGTAATGATGATGGAGTTGTTTAATTATAAAATGTAATAATAAAAGAAAGATAATGAGAAGTTGGTATTGATGGTATAATTGCATGGAGTTGTGCTGATGGGAATAATGAAATAAATCTTTGGGACCATTTCTGCTGGTTGGATGAGCATTCATTCCTCCCACCTATTCTCCCTCTTCTTCTTCTTAATAATAATAATAATAAGGATTAAAAACGTTTTTCCAATCCAATTAAATCGGGTTTTACATCTTTTGATGTAACCTTTGAAATGTTGCATTTTTCTGTATAAACTTCTAATTTGATACATTTTACGGTAATAGACAAATCTTAGTCGTTGATTTAGGACATCTGTATGGCTATAATTTGTTCAATATTGTAAAATGCACCAAATTTAAGTTCATACAACAAAGCGCGCACAACATTTCAAAGTTTATATAAAAAAGTGTAAAATCATACATAATTTGGATGGGAAAATGTTTATAACGTTAACTATAATATCTTAATGGATAATATTTTATGGATATAATTAAGTAAAAACACAGACTAACTGCTCATAATTCAAATTCATTTTTACAAGTAAATCTCTTTTTATTACGTGGGTTTTGAAATATATAGGTTAATTCGTCTCACAAAATTATATTAACTCTCACAAAAAAACATCTACCCATGAACATGAACATATGCATATAGAGGATTATATAAAGCCAATTAAGATTTCAATTTTTTATACCTTTTCTTTCATTTGAAAGGATGAATGATGAATCTCCCTATATTTTGATGGACAATAATAATACAATCGAGTTCTTTGTTGAAAACTTCTAAATAGTATTTTATCTTATTAATTTACATTACTTATAATTAACAATATTATAGTAACTTTTACATACGATATAATGGTTTTTTTTCTCTTTTTTTCCTATTCACATTAAACAAGTTGTCCCTGCATAATGATTACAGCTGTTCCCTTTTTCAATTTTCACCCTAGGATTGATTATTTGTGACTTCCACACCATTAAATCAAGGGTTAATTATATCGATATTCACAAGGCTTTGCTCAAATTTTAAATCTATATGTACAAGAATTTGAATATTTTAAATATAATTCAAATTCAAATGGAAGAATTAAATTGATATTTTTCTCAGCTACCAATTAAATTGGAAAATAAAAAGGGGGACCCCTTTTAAATTAATAAATCAAAATTGCAGCGGAAAACTGAAGTTTACATAAATGAGTATATTTATAGTAGTTCAAAATTTAATCCAAAAGCCACTTCTCTTTTTCCTCGTCTTTTACAAGCTTATTTAATTTCTGACAACTCTCTATTTATAAGTTTGGGCCACGAAAATTAGGACTCTCATTTAATTCCAATACTTCATGTATTCTTTCTCATTTTTTCAATATTTTTTTCTTGGCACATTTATTCAACATCTAGCTATTTTAGATAATTTAGGAAATATGTTAAAATCGATGGATTTTTTACGTATGATTATGTGCAAATAAATTGAATAATACTTCGATTGGATGTAACTAATTAATATAAGTTCATTCTTTTGTTGTTGGATTAAATAATTGGGATTTTTTATTTCGTGTCACATGACATTAAATTTCACTATAAAGTATTTATGATGTGATTTGTTGCAACAAATCCCAAACCTTTTTAACCTCAATGATTATTGTTTCCCACGTCTTTTCTCTCATTATTATATATATGTTTAATACCACTCATTATTATATATATATATATATATATATATGTTAATATTCATTTTATAAAGTACTTTGCTAATTCATATAAATTTTAATAAATGGTTGAAACATTTGATAATTAGGCAGGTGCCTTCACATACAAACGTACATTTTATTATATAAAAACTTACGTTGGAGACCATATAATGTATATAAATATTAAACATAATTCTTGAGATTATATCCTTAGAATATTAGGTTTAGTTTGCGATTCTTATGGCTTGTACATTATTAAATTTCCTTACCTATATGAAATAATGCAGTACTAATTACATGTACTTTGTAAATATTTGTATGAAATCATCAAGAAAATGTTACGTTTATATATAAATGTGTGAGATAGAGTCCCAACACCTATTTATTTCATTAGAAATTGATAATATCCTACCTATTTCATTTACATATATATTCCAAATAGTTAAATTCTTGTTGATTCTTACACAAGTGAACAACATGTGAAATAGTTTATAAGTTCATGTCTTCTTTTCTAAATAACGATGAGAATCACAACTATGTTGATTAGTACGTATGAATACAATGTATACAACACATTCGTAGTAAGATGAAGAAAACAATAACAATTAATTTATATATTGTTAGCAAAAATTCATTAAAATCAATGGTTTCAGAAATGGATGTAAAAGATAAAATTGAACTAAGTAAAAGGTTGGATTTAGACCAAATGTATCTTCAATTTTACCCCAGTAAAAGCAAGTACGGGGTAACTTAGGTAAAGCTGAAATTGATGGCCAGGATTTCATCAATTCTCATCCAACGGTTGATTACATCATTGTATACAT
Organism: Scutellaria baicalensis; assembly: GCA_005771605.1. Lineage (NCBI taxonomy): Eukaryota > Viridiplantae > Streptophyta > Magnoliopsida > Lamiales > Lamiaceae > Scutellaria > Scutellaria baicalensis. Next base: position 6,501,844 of record CM016727.1, on the reverse strand, counting down.
ACACTAATGTATATTAAAAGGACCCTATATTGTCTTATTAATCAAGTTTGAAATTGTTTTTTTTTTTATAACAAAATTGAAAAGCCTCATACTCTATATAAAAAGGTTTTTTTTTTTTCATGATTCCGAATTACTGCCAACAAATTTAAATTATGTTGAAAGGTTTAGGATTAATTATGAGTCTTCATTAAATAATTTGAGATTAGGTTGAACACATATTGGGCATTATTAGAAGTATATGCATGTGTTTGTAGTTGGCACTACACTATTTAGAGGGTTCACCCACACACTTAATTACTTCTAACTTATATTAATCAACTCTTTAATGAAGTCACATCCTCAATTTGCATTTGACCCAGAGTTTAATTTAATCCTTAAAACAAAGAAGAAGTTTTTATCTTATTATATCAATATATATATATATATATATATGCAAGCTAAATGTATAGTAACATGGTCATTAGTGTTCAAGTAAGATGTGTATCTATGAATACATTAATTAATATATGTATATATAAAATAGTATTTTGCATAGAAAGGGTCCCACGGGTAGGCACAATTAAGTGGTTAAATTATTAATTTTTTTATTGTAACTTTTTTTTTTGAACCCAACGACAATTAGTATCTGTAATTAAAAAATTGAAATTGAATTGCAAGAATTTGAGTTTACATTCATTGTCGCTTAATAACTTAGAATATATTTCTGATATATTCCCGATGAATAGAGGATCATTATTTACACAAAAAATGTTGTTTAGACAAGAGATATATCTGTGAAATTGTCAATTGTTATAAAGATTATGCCAAACATCATCTATGATTGTATAAAAGGTACAATATTTGTGTAAACATTATATTTGGGTGACATTTGCACCATTTCTCTTACAATAAAAGACACATTTTGAATAAGATTGTATAGTGTTTTGACACTATAAATTTGGGTGGTGTGGGGGGGGGGGGGGGGGGGTCAAGGGTAGGTGTAGTGGAGTGGCAAAGGTGGGAATTCATCATTGTCCAACAACTTTACTTATTAAATCAAAAATTATAGAAAAGATGAAATGATATTGTATGTGAAAAGAATGGTTTCGTAAGTATTGAGGGGTTTGGTTGGTGATGACATTAGTATGCTACTAAATTTGGGCATTCATTCATTGATGCAAATTATCTTTTTTCACTCACTAAATTGTAAAATTTGTTACACAATTATTGGAGAAGTGTTATTATTATTATTTTTTTCCATGAGGTGCTACTGATTACTGCAGTGTAAAAAAGTCAAATAGGAAGACTCATTAATCATCTAAATTCAATCATTTTGGATCATTGTACTTGCTTTTTTTTTTTTAACAATGTATGGATGTGTCAGCTCAACACTTGTAAATCAAGAATGTAAAGGCATTTGTTATTATTAAAACTTCTTTATGTTGTTTTTTACTTGTTTACTCTTTTCTTATCTAACATTTTGATTGGATGGTACAAACTAGTGAAAGTGGAATAACCTGATATTATTGTTGGTATGACTTAAGTTTATATAATACAAGTTGATGTAAAAAAAAAGATTTGGTTTTGCAGTATGTAAATGTAGGATTCATCTGATGACATGAATATGAGATATAGGGTTCTTCTATATAGTACACCGGGTGTATTAATACACTAGACTCTCCATCATTTCAGTCATTAGATTTGAGACCATAGTTGACTTTGATATTAATGATCTCAGATCTGATGGCTGAAAATGAGTGGAGATTCTGGTGTATTAATACATTTGATGTACTAGAGAATTACCCTGAGATACATTGTAAAATGATGAAGCAATAATGTTTGTAACCCTTATCCAACAAAAGGAACAATAGCTCAATGACTTATGGCCATATACTAATGTTTATTTATATTTCTATTTCTTTTTTCTGCATTAGGTCAATGGAATCTCAACAAATCAACCATAGATTAAGTGACTAATACTAAACCTATTGCCCCACTTGATTGACCCAATTGGGTCCATTGATGAAGATTAATTAATAAATATAATATTTGATAAAAGCAGCCACATTTTGACTATTAGCCACCATGTTTAAGTCAAAGTTAAATAAGCTAGCTAAATTAGAGTGAATAGCCAACTCTACCATAATATCTATAACACTTACTCTTTTCTAACACCTAATATAACAATACTTACTTTTCTACCACAAAACATAAAATATTATATCTAACTACCACAAACACTATTAAACCTTTTGACATTTTCACAACCTTCCAAATTTCATAAACTTCCAAATTATATTTGCTACCAAAAGTTTCCATCTTCCACACCATTTAATTTTTATACCCAAATCCTCATTTTAATCCAATACATAATCAGGCCCAACATGCTTCCGTAAAATAAATTAATCCGTTGGAGATCATACCTTTCTTCGACCAGCACAGCACCGGGTGAGGTGGCTCGCAACACCACCAGCTGGAAAATCACTGCCCCTAAACCGTTTTACGAACAGCTCCTCACTGTTCAACTTCGCTCTCTGGGAAGTTGGTCTACAAGTTATCCAGCTCCTTCAGCAACTGCCCAGCACAACCTTGGTTCGTTTCCTACACCAGGTGTACAAGGTGATCCTTCCAACAGATAAACAAATCGAACGGAAACACGTTGAAGCTAAAGCCTCTCTTTTATTAAAAACTAATAAATATTTATTACATCATCTATAAACTCCTTTTGGGAGGAGAATATAGGATCAGCCTCTCATTGAGATGGCTGTAACTCGTTTGTACATAGACTAAAACTGAAACTCAGAAAAATTTAAACTATTACAGAGAAGATATTGTTTTGAAGAAAACTATGGAGAATTGTTGATGTCCTTAGCTTCCTTCTGCTCGATCTATTTATAGATGGAAATCCGGACTTGAAATTCGGATTCCAAACCTGTTTAAGCCAGCTGTCCACCTTTTCCTGAGTGGATCCTCCACTGAGTGCGTGATTGCCAGCTTTTGTCTTCTCGTGACTCATCCCATGTGAAATTGTCGGGGAATCTGCCTTTTTCCTCCCGTGACTTTCTCGCATGTGATGTTGGTGGGGCGTGACTCAGCCCATCTTATCTTTGTCGGGGAATCTTAGAAATTCGGCCTTCGTGGTCCCCGCGGATAAGACTTCTTTTGGGCAGGCCCTTTGCCCTTTTCTGCCCCTCTTTCTCGTCGGTCGGGTTTGGGTCGAAACCCTTTCCCAAACTCGGGTTCCTTCTGCTCCGGACATGCTTGGCAGACATGATCTGTCCATCGGCCAACATGTGCCATATTGCAGAATTTCCGGTAAGTCTCTTTGCTTGCCGGAATCTTGTTTTCCCAAAGGACCCTTCTTTTTGTTTCAAAAAGATCCTCTGCAAAGCTCGTTGTCGTTCCTGTCATGGAATTCAGCAAGAAAGATCCATTTGCTGAATTCTGAAAGAACTTGAATGGGTACTTGACTTTGTCCATTTCAGTTAGACAAACCCATAATCCCCATGCTCGTCGGGTAGAAGCTTCATCCTCTGAAAATGCTCCTACAAGAATTGGAGTATCCTCCGGAGCCGCCGTCTTGATATTTTTCAAGGTGTTTCCGTCAGGTCTCCTCAGCTTGATGATATGAAAGGCTTCATGGAAACCTTTCTTGGCTGGTTCTGGAGCTGCACTTAGAAAATACAATTCCAGAATATCCCCTCTGGCCAAATGTGGGTTATTGGCCCAAGTCTCGTGCACTGCCATCCCAATCCATTTCGGAAGTTTCGAAATTTCTGGGAAACCTGGTGAGACGGTATAGATTGAAGCAAGAGCCCCAAAGTTATACCATTCTTGTACTTCGTTTGGATGACTTCCGGGTTTCATCCAAACTCTTGGGTACTTTCCAGAGATGTCAATGATTGTTCTCTCTGGATGGATACCTCTCCTGGTGATCAGCTTCTCCCATTGCCTTTGATAAACCTGCATCGGGGAAACTAAATCCTCGTCAGTTTGAATCTTAGTCTTGCCTGTCTGTGGCCTAAGATTCAACTCTCCCTCTTTAACCCCAGAAGTGCTGGGTTGACTTGAAGACTCGGGTTTTGACACCGGAGCTTCAACCTTTGTTCCAGTTGGTGCATCCTCAAGGAATGCATCATCTGCAGAACTCTTGGTTATGGTATTTGAATCCATAACAATCGGGTTAGAGGCCCGTTCTCTTGTTTCCTTCTTTTGCACCGTTGGAGATGCAGCCTGAAGGATAGGTAGTTGTAGCACTGTGAACAATTGTTCATGTGCATACTGGCATGCTCGTATTTGATTAGAGACGGATCTCTGATCAGCTTGTTGAAGTCGTCCAACGACTTCTGCCTTGATACATAAAGTATCAAAACCTCGTTGTAGACTCTCCAGGTTCTCCCTGAGATGTCTGACTCGTTTGAGGACCTCGTCAGCGACGTGTCCTTCCATCTCGTGTTAGGAAATCTGCAAGAACATTTTCATGAGATTTCACAATGACAATATCGTAATCATAATATTGACATTCAGCTTGCCATCTTTGTATCCTAGCTTTTTCTGGTTTAGATTCAAATTTTTTTTTCAGAAAAGTTTTGACACTAGAATTATCGATCTCAATTCCAAGGAATTCGATCTGTCTTGTAGCGATCATTGCCTTCTTCTCAGAAAGCACTAATCCTTCCTTGTGACAAACATCTGAAAAGATTTCCAAATGCTTGAGATGTTCTTTCATGTTCTTAGAGGCGATGAGTATATCATCGATATATACGAACATGAAGCTGAAATAATCTTTGAAAAGATTATCCATCTTTCTCTGATATATCTGGGGAGCGTTTGCCAATCCCATGGGCATCACGTTCCAGATATAATGTCCTTGTGGTGTGGAGAAGGCTGTAAACTTCTTGCTTCCTTCCTCCATTATAATCTGGTAGAATCCAGACTTACAATCGAACTTAGAGAATACCTTAGCACCTTTGATGCTGTTGACTAGGTGTTCTCTACTCGGGATGTAGTATCCATCGAACTCCAAGATGTCATTAATTCCTTTGTAATTAATAACAAGTCTTGGCTTTCCTCGCTTGATTTCTCCATGATTCCTAACAAGGAATCCCGGGCTGCTGTATGGAGAAACTCCTGGTGAGATAAGCTTAAGGTCCAGATGTTCCTTAAGTATCTTCTGCATATCCTCACGATCCGTTTGGTTCATAAGGATGGGCTTGAATCTTACGAACTCGTGTTCCTTTCCAGGTTTAACCTTTAGGGATGCTTTGAGCTCGTTCTTGTTCCACCATGCCAAAGGATTTTCATTATAATTCCTTTGGATCTTCTTCTTGATATCTTCGAGTGAAATCTGTTCATCAATGGAAATCTTACCCGAAGAATTCTCCAATAGGCTCCTTATCTCTGCGATAACTATTGGAGGAACTTCTTCTTCATTTTGTACCCTGAATTTGTACAAATGATTATCCCACGCTTTGGTCCCTGGTCTTGTATGACCAAATTGTCGGTAGGATAAAAGTGCATCGCCAAATCTCCTTCTATCCGCCATTTTTGGATGTTGAAGTTTGGCTTTATCACCACGCTTGCTGCGAAACGTGATAGGCATTTTTCTGTAGAATGCCTCTCGTAATCGTTGGACAATAATCTTATGATCACATAGTGTTGTGAAAATAAGCCTTCTTGTCTCATTTTCCTGTGTAAAGCGCTTGAATGTTTGTAGGAAATTGTTACCTAGCAATACATCTGCGCCTGTATCATGGAAATAGATTGGTGGCATCTTGACTTTATACCATGGGGTACCTCCTGCTCCACCGATCATAATTTCCGCTTGCTTGATTCCTCGGTTAAGGATGAGAATCCTTTTAGAGAAATCTCTTCCTGCGATGGCTGGTAGATCTTCTCCAATTTCTTTGGGGAAAACCTCCTTCTTTGCAGTACATATCCCGGCGCCCGAATCCATATAAGCGGCGAAATACTCAGCCTTGTACTCTTCATATATCATTCCGATTGAAATGTATATGGAGAATGGGCTAGTGGTCATCTGATTCTATATCGTTTATTGGCCACTGTGAACTTCATTCCATCTTGTAATCTCTCCCAAGGTTTGTGTTCCTCGAGAAATTCAATTCCCAGTATCAACTGATCTGAGATTCTTCCTGGAACTCCTCCGATAGTCAATTCCATTTCACCCATTTTTAGGGTTCCTTGAAATCTTCCGACTATAGGTTGTTGGAGGTAATATAGGGCATTACAGGGAAGTGTATTTTCCCTTTGAGTAATGTCAAATATTACTTCAACTCCTCTCCATCCTTCCGGGCACTTCAGCTCTCCTTGTGTTTTGAAAACATCTGGGACATGCTGAATTGTACTCAATCTCTTTTCTTCCCAACGGCTGCTACTCATTAGCCTGTCTTGTTGGAAAGACATTCGACTAGGCTCAATTCTGAGACTCTGGCTCTTGTTGAAGACGGGTTGATTTTGGATCCTCATGTCGATCTCCTTTATGGTTGGAGATTGTATGAGTTCTGGTAGAACCACCCTAGCGAAATCCTCAAAGATTCTTGGAACTTCGATGAATTCCTTTCTTAAGAATACATCTGAGTGATGTGTATTCGAAAGAGCGTAGGAAATCTTGTATGTGATCGAGTAAGGTCTGTTCCCTTCTTTCATCAAATCGTTTCTTTTGAAATCTTGATGAAGGGTTAAGACTCGGTTGAAATCTCGATCTCCCAGATTGTATGCAATCCTAGGATAGACATTGAATGCCAATTTTCCTGCACACAAATTTCCTGTAACAGCCCCAAGGTATGAATCCTTGAGATTTGAGATCCGCTTGTCGCAAATAGCAAGGTTGAGTGGCGAATCTACTCCTTCTTTGAAGGTTGCTTTAATAACAACTCTTATGGCTCCGATGTGAATCCATGAGAGTGTATTTGCAACTTCTCTTTTGACTCTGCTTTTGATCTCCTGTATCTCTTGGTAAGGGATCAATTGCATCTCGATCTGATTACCATTGAGTTCCATTGGGATGGCGAACTCTCCAGTAGTCACTCTGTGGATAATTTGGTGTTTTCTGCTGCGAAAACCAATCTTATCCAAAGCCTTTTCCATAGCTCCAATGGTGAAACCATCGTACATCTGGAGCTTAGAGTCTTCCTTCATAATCCTCATTAGAGTCTTATGGGACACCGTAGTGTGGGAGAGGTATCCTGACATATCCTCTCTCACCGTTGTTTGAAGAATTTCTTCTTCACTCTGATTCTGAGCCGGATTCACTTCCATCCTCAGAATAGATCTCTTCTTCGTAGATGCTTTCATCTGAGGGTAGATCCTCAAATTGATACACCTGTATGAGATTCTGATAATAGACAGCCTCCTCAATTTCGGGTGTTGCCTCGAACTGTCTAATACCTCACTTCTCATTTTCTGGGCAGTCTGTTGAGATATGCCCTCTTGCTCCGCACGTCCAGCAATTACAATCTTTAAAACTTTCATTGGCTCTGGTGTGAGCTCATCTGAAAGTTCTTCTTCCTGGAGTTCTGCTGGTACTTCCTTGATCAGAACTTGTAAAAGTCCTTCTCCTGTTTGGCGTTGGTCTTTGCCCAGATTTATAACTTCGGGCCTTTTGTTTTGACCAAACTCTTCTTGGTCTCCATGAAGACCGTCGGTTGCCTCTTGTGTTGTTGCTTCCACGATGGTATGGATGGATTCGTTGTTTCCGCCTCTTGTGCCTCCGTGGTTGACCTCCAACAACTATTGGAATGTCATTTTCTTCGCAACATAAGGGAACCATCTTATTGATTCCTCTTAATCTCTTGTAGTTCTTGTAGAGGATCGCTTGATGACACCATTCGGATAACTTAGCTTTCAGGAAAGACATCCTTCTAGCTACTGTATCCAGGTCATCTGCCTGCTTGTATTCCCTGATCAGCATTTCTCTCCAGGGACTTGGTATCTTCGCAAAGAACAATTGCGAAACTTCTTTTTCATCCACCTTGGACTTCCATCGGTACTCGGTGAACAACTTGATGTATTCATCAATATGACAAATATCATGCAACTCGAGGCTGTAGAGGGCTTGATTATATCTTTTTCTTTTTTCTTCCTCAATCCCCTCAAAGTAGCCTATGCCGATAAAATGGATTTTGAATAATTTGGCCATATTATCGACAATCTCTTTCAATGACTCACCAGCAGTGACGGTATTTTTCATCTCTGGTGCCGTCATATCCCACGCGATCTTTACGGATCCTTCCAGACTCATCTCGAGTAGTAAGATGAATCCTTCTTTCATAAGATCGAGGGTTCCTGCTGCAATCCTCATAGCCGATGCCCAATCATCAATAAGGATTTCACGATTCTTGAAGCCTGGAATATCCAGATTCAACATCAACCCATACGGATGTATCGGGTCTAGCTGTGACTTTCCATAAGGCGTATTGATAAAATCCGGCCTTTTGGAACGTGGTCGGGTTCCTATAACTCTTATAGGATATCCTCCTGTGGTGAAATCCCCTCTGTGTGGCATCTGCTCGTCCACCTGATGTGATCCGGAGCTTTCTGCTACATTAGGATTGACTGGTGGTCTCTGTTGTTGATCACGAGTAACCAAGACAGATTCATCTCCTGTGTTCATCTTTAGATCTATAAGACTTAATCCCGCAAAGGATTCTTTTAAGTCATCTAGATCTTGCAGATTTATCCTTTCAAAGTCCATTACTTCTTTGTAATGGATTTTCCTTTGATGATTGCAATGAGCTTCTCATCATCGGTCCTTGGTCGTACAACTTCAGTTGGTTTCCCATCTAGATGTAGATAGGGAACTGTCCCGAAATTTATACGTCTCCTTTCTCCGGAAGAACTTGGTCGATTCTCCAGATTCTTGACTCTTTTTTGAATATCATGAACGATTTCAAGAGTCTCTTGTTGAATCTTCATCATCGTCTCCAGTTGGCCTTGGATCTGATGAACTTGTGTCGATATATGTTTATGGCGGTCACCATAACTTTGCACCGTCTTCTGGATTTCTCTAAGATCTGAAGAAATCTTAGAGGTATCGGGGAGTATCTCCTTCCACTTCTGGTCTTCCATCAGAAATTATGGAACCGATGGTCATCCGTCTGGTGGTTGGTTATATCCTCCTGTAACCTATGGTTTATGTCAAGGAGGTCCATCTGATACTCTGCTCGTTTGGTGCAACGCCTCAGTTCTACTGTAGTGGCACCTTCTCTTTGTTTTTGGGCGTATTGGTGGTTCCAATACATTACCCCTTGTACATGCTCTTGCGCTTTTATCGTCAACATTTGACGATATTCCCTGAAAGATCTACATCTTGGACAGACGTCCAGATTAGATGCTCCATCAGACATGGGTTTGATGGGCTACTTCCTGATGATTCATCAGATTGCAATATAATATCTCGTTTACTGTGAGGTAGCCCATATGATATGAGGCTCGCCTGTCACACTGCCTCAATGTTTCCTCGTCGGCACCTGCTTCTTCTTTTTCGGCATATTGGTTGTGCCAATATGTCACCTGATCTCGATGCTCTTGAGCATACATCGTCAAAATTTGACGATATCTCCTGTAGAATATACATCTTGGACATTCGCCCAGATCCATTCTTTTCTCGAATGATTCTCCTCACCAAAGTTAATTATAGATAAAACATAATAAATATAAACTTAGTTCTTAATAAAACCTAGGCTCTGATACCATTTTTACGGGATCTTTTTCCGAGGCGATACGTGGCATTGTTACACCTATCAAGTCTGTCTGGAACAAATAAACAGATCAAGATCAAGACTGTCTTGACTCTGTAAATAGTCCCAGCATACAACTAGCAAGGTTTCCAGCCTATATACCATCTTCGGATTCGGATCGGGTCAAATAAACAAATGGGTTTTATTGGAAATTCTTGGAAAAATATGTTTTGGAAATAGCAAAATAGGTTTGGATTTAGCAAAGTGTTTTAATTGCAAAAATAAGTCAAAAGGGGTTTTTAGTCTTTGCACAAAAATTTGTGGTAGAAAAGTATATGTTGTTATATTTTGTGGTAAGAAAGTCAAAATCTTACATTGAGTGTTAATTTAGTTAAGTGTTATATTTTTTATGGTATTTTTGGGGTATCTCTCAGCTAAATTATCCATTTTACCTAAACCACAACCCTCCCTTGTTTACATATTTAAATTAGAAATCTGCATTTATTGAGCATTTAAAGATATAGATATATATATGAAGAGAGGAAAATGTTAAAATATTCACGGTAGACAACTCTTAATATATCCATTGTTTACATGTAATGATCTAATCCCCTAATCATATAAAAGTGTAGGATATCTGACACGTCAGCAGTGAATACATATTATTGTGCCCACATCGGTTAACGTAGCGGAACAGATGTATGTTTGTATAAAAGACAAATGTGTCATATATGAAGAAAAGTCATTGTGTGTTTCATGATTCTATATGGTGAGAAAGCTTGGCCCAATATGAAAGCTCTAGTGGGCTCTCTAAACCCCAAAAAGAACATTATAACAAGGTTTTTTATGGACTATCTATCTTTCTGAAAAGGACTAGAAAAGAAGCAGCAGGACCATGATATAAATGCCAATCTCATTCACACTAAATACAAAAAACATTGTTATGAGCTACACAACAAAGGCTCACCAATCATACAATTGAAGCAAAGCCTGTATTTTATTTCAAGACAAGATTCGATATGAGTTCGTAGAATGTTAACAATCTTGAGTGAAATTGATTGACCCAATTAGGGCTTCAAGGAATCATCATCATAGGGCAACTTACATGGGGACGTTCGATCTTTGGGCTTGTATTGTCCGAGCATTTCAGCAACTGTTCTACACCGGCATTGCTTTCCTGGCCTCATCACGTCACCATAGACGGCCATTTCGATAATGTCAAGCTCCTTGTCTGTAATTGAAGATGACACTGTAGCTTTTTCAGTAAAATCAACTATAGTTTTTGTAACAGAATGGAACTCTAGAAAGACAGTTTGAACTTAAACTAAGAGTGTATTTGGATACGCTTATAAAGTGTCTGGTACATATTAAAAAACGAGATCTTATTTCATCCTAAACAAGTTGTTTTGAGCTTATAAGCTCTTTTTTAAAAAGTAAAGAATCCCAACTTTTTTCTAAATAAAGATCTTATTGTTATGAACATTTTCAAATGTGATGATTATATTACACAATTGTCAATACCAACATCTTATCAGCTTCATCATCTTATTTATCAAAACACTTCGATAACTTATTTTTAAAAAAACATCAAACATATAAGCTCTAAAAACATATTATTAAATGTAAGAGCTTATAAACTCTTTCAAATAAGCTCAGAGAGCAGCTGTGAGGAAGGAGAAATGCTGCACGGGTTAGAGAAACTACACATTTTATTTTCTTGATTATCTAATGGATTAACCTATAAAACAGGATAAACCAACTCAAGAAACAGAAGCCAACTTTTAAACGTTTAATCAATATACTGTTAGTAAAGAGTCATAGAGTACTCAGAGCCTCTAAATCTCAGTCAGTCCATGGTGCCCAAAGTCCATTCAGATGCTCATGTCATGTATCATAATTTTGTTAAATTTTGCACCTACCATCGTATTAAATCCGAACAATTTCAAGCAACTTGGAAGAACCAAGAAGGATTATCACTTGTATAGACATTTAATGATAAATAATTCATCATATACACCACACACCCTTCTAACAAGATGCTGATTGAAGGAAGCTCTCCTCATCTTCTAGACAGTTCATTACCACTGGGTTCCAAAACCTCTAGTGGATTGTTTCGAAAAGTTGTTTTTCCTATTCGTATTGTCAACGTCTTGAAGTGAAGTGAAAGCTTTATTATCTAAGGAAATGGATGGTGACACTGATACCAGCTTCCAGATTCTAGATGGAGAGCTGAATGATAGTAAATATTATAATTTTGTTAATACTGTCCCTCACCTATGCTGAATCTAGAAGCCATAGTGAAAAGAACATTCTAAGTTTAAGATCCATTAATATGACTGACTATTAAGCAAACTGTCAGAAGTTGCACACTTAGCCCTACCTATTTCTATTTCATGTCACATCGATTATTTTCCAACAAGGTGGCAACTGAGGTTAAGGTTAAATGAAATTATGAAATGATAGTTACTTCTTAACATAATTTTAAATTATTTGGCATTAGATAGTAGATACTGTTATCAAATTCTTCAGTGATAATATCAACTTATCAGGGTTCTTTTCCTGGATAAAGAGTGATCATCTAGTATTTAAACTGCACTAAGTGCTAAGAAAATATACATTATTTTATTTCTCTTCTTTAAATGCATCATCTGTTGAGTTGAGTAGAAAATTTGAAACTCTTAAAGCCAGTATAGAGTAGTTATGTCTTGCAGTTACTAAAAAATTGAAAATGTAACATGAATTATAAATAAAGAAACGATCGAAGATCCTACCATAAACATAGAGATACCAGTGTCCATAACTATCCTACATCAAACTTAACGATCATATCATGTATACCATTGAGGTGAAGAAGTAAATCGAACAAGACTTGTATTTGACCAGCTACCAAACTATAGACCATGTATACTTGATAATGCATATCACTTAGAAGTACAAAGAAAAAACAGTTCCACTAACTGGATACAAAACATGTCATTCTCTCACAGCCTATTTTCATAAGTCAGTAAATTGATTCCAACTCAGATCCAGATTCAATACATTTCATTACATATTTGGCTGCATCAATCTTCCATCATTAGAAGATAGTTCTATTAATTCATCAATCAAAAATTCATAGATCACGACTTAAGATTCCAACACTCAATATATACAGTAACTGATCATTGCGACGTGACAATCACACTTAGACGAATTGTGGTGTGTGTAGCACTCTTAAAGATATGAAGAAAGAAGATAAGTGGCAATGTATACCAGTGAACTTAATGTCACAAGAGTAGTTTTGCAACTTGGAACCATCAACCTCTTCTTTATCCGATTTCAATCTGTTAACCCTAGTCTGTAGAATCTGGCAATTCTCTACCACTGACTCACCACCTGCACAATACCACCATGAATAAACCCTTCAAGCTCATCTTCAACCTCCCAAAAAAACCCATTACGAAATAAATGTTAACACACAATTCTTGCAAGCCCATCTCACTAAAATTCAATTCTTGGCAAGAAAACACATAATTACTGACATTGTGCATAAATAATGAAAGCCCAACATAGAAAAAGCGAAGAAAGAAAAGACCTTTGGAAAAGGGAATAATGTGATCATACTCAAAGCAGAGGCAGCCTTGGCAGTTGCAGAAGCGCTTGCAGACAACGTTGCCGGCGGCGTCCTTGCGCCACCGCTCAGGGTGGCGGCCCGGAACAGGTTGGGCGTTGGCCCAGCACTTGCTCTTTGCCTTGGTGTCGAAGAATCTTGGCCTCTCTTCCTCCTTCTCTTTGCGACCTCTCCGCGGTGAACCTGATTCGGAGCTCATTATTCCCTTCAAATGTCTTATAAAAATCTATTCACCTCTAAATTTATAGCTTGGATTTGTTTAAGGCCGTTTTTTTTCTTTTAATCTATATCGATATAAAAGTAGAATATTCTGTCAAAAATAATTACAATAAATTATCTACCTATTAAATAATTACTATTTTAATAAACTTATTAATTTCTTTCATATTATATTTATTGTAAGAACCTCAATATAAATACAAATAAACTTATTTATTGTATTTTAAGAAACTCAATACAAATAAAAATAAATAAACATATTTATTGTATTTTAAGAATTTCGATACAAATAAATAAATATTTAATTTAAGAAATCAGTTATGATACTCAATTTAGTATTTATTGTATAGAAATTTCAAATAAAAAAATTAATAGATAAATAAGATGAAATAAGAGATTATATATTTATTATCTCTCATCTTATTTTTAGGTATTTATTTTAAAGGGTAAATTACAAAAAACAACTCTACCTATCGACTTTTTTCAAATTGCAACCTAATCTTTTTTTTTTCAGATTGCCACCCAATCTTTCTGTGATTTTGTCGATTGCAAATTTTCAGGCGAATTAATTTGTTCACTTTGCAACCTAAACTTTGTTTTTTTTTTTTTTTATCTAATTGCAACCTGAACTTTGTGTTTTTATCAGATTGCAACCAAGAATGAAAATTTCGATTCCGGTGAAAATATAGGTAACTTAAATTCACGAAAATATCGTGAAAATATCGATATCGATGGAAATATGAGTACATATATTTATAGTTATTTTTGTCATGCCCCATTTTCGTATATGGAAATATGACTTATATAGAGGAAGCATAACTTATAAACAGGGCGTCCAGTCAAAAGATTAAATCATCGGAAAACATATGGTTAACAAATTCTGAAAAGATAACTCTCGTACTTAGAAAAGTACAACATGTACAACAGAAAAATATGTTTGGTTCAAATACAGAGTACCAAAATCAGGGTTCTGGAAAAGCCGACAAAATAAATACACATAATTATACATGCAAAAGTGTCAGACAATTCAGCTCGTCCCTTCCTGCTTCCAGGGTCCTCTGTAAAATAAATTCATAGAAGGGGTGAGTGTCAAAGGATCACTCAGTGGGTCGACCGCTACTATGATAGGAACATATAATACTATAAATATATACATATTACACATTGTGGACTCCCGAGTAGTCCCCTGTAAACCATGCTGGATAGATATCCGAAGAAGATCTATCCGGGCCCCAAGCAGACCCTATGGGTTTTTACACCCTTCATGTTGGGTTTCTGAAGAATACTCTCTGTGTTGGGTTTCCGAAGAATACCCTACTTGGCGTGCAAGCGCATGCGCAAATAGATTTCACAAAATGGATCTCACATAACACATAGTACACGTTATTCACGTTCACATAAATTCATATAATTCATGACAAGTATGTTTCTAAAGAAACTCTTCCTGTACGGGTATTATCCCGACTTTTCTTCATATGAAATCAATTGCATTTGTATTCTTGGAAAACATAACTCCTTGAAAATACATATTTTTCTAGATAAACAATCATCAAATATTAACAATCAACATGAAAACAATTTCGTGCAAGACGTTGTAAAATGCAACAATTTCATGTAATAGGTTACGCAATTAAAAGCATATTTATTAGATAGGATTTTACCCCCACCTCGGATAATACTCAACCCTATCAAAAGCTCGTATTCCTCTTCCTTCCTTATTCTTGTCCTTCGTCTGGAAACCCTACATAGCGCAGAAACTCGACTTAGCGTCTAATTTAACTGTATATGTTCGGAATAACTAGTAGAATAAACCCTCGTATGGAGTAACAATTGGTGATCCTAGGATTAGAGTTTAATCGAATCTAGGATTTATACGATCGTAGCCTCGTACTAGGGTTTTCCTTGCCTAACAGTGGTTCGTCGCGTTTTTCGTACCATTTTGGATGTCATTCTAGCTTTTCCTAGTATCGTAGGACATAAAACACATAAAATATATAAGTTTGAAGTCATAAAATAATATCTAGCAAGGTATAGGTTTCATTCTATAATTTCAGCATGTTCTGAGGTCAAAATGTCATTTCTGTAAAATCTGGGGGGTCCACATGCTATTTCTATAAATTCTGGGGGTCAATCTGCAATTTAATCAAATCTCTGGGGCTAAAATTGAATCCCTAATTAATGCAGGGACTGAAATGCAATAAGGCAAAAGGTAAAGGGCTGACTAATAAATATGTAAAATTAAGAATTTGCAAAACAGTCCCTAGACTCAATCAAATTTCCATAAATTAGCCCCCCACCACAAAATCCCCTGCAGCCATCGACCTTCCCCTGCCCATCGTCGTTACCGCTGCTGCCGTCCACCGGCAGCAGCACCACACCCCCACCACTGCACGGCGCTGCCGCTGCTGCCGTCCACCGGCAGCACCGCTCACACCTCGCCACTGCACGGCGCCGCCGCACACGGCGGCCCACTCACGCACGCACACACAACACGATTCATCCCCCCCTTCTCCGATTCTGCCGCCAACCTCCTTCTCACCCCGCTGCCCTTGCAGGTGCCGGCGGTGAGCACCGGCGTCCCCCTCCATTCACACCCAGCACACGACGTCGCCCCTCGCGGCGGCGCCTCCCTCCTTCTCCCCCTTCACAGCCACAATCACACACATATACACACACACACCAGCACACACAACATACACACACTCACAGCAGCACCGCCGACGACGGCGCTGCACTCCCTATCCACACACGGCGCCGCCGCCCACGGCGCCGCCAACCCCTGTAGTAGATAGCGAGAGATAGCGAGACAGAAGAGAGAGAGAGAGAGAGAGAGAGATGGCCGAGAGTTTGGGGAGGAAGAATAGGTGGCTGCCACCGCTCACCGACGGCGACGGTGGGGAAAACGGAAGCAGTAAAACACGAGCATAAGTCTAAAATCAAAGCTGTAAATTTTTACCCTCCAATTGATCTTCGAATCGCTGAATGTTTGAAAATTATTTCTAATAATACTTGTTATTCGAACAATTATTTCTAATATTCGAATAATTACTTGTTAATTTTCGAAAATTACTTGTTCGAAAATTACTTGTTAGAAAATTACTAAATTACTTGTTAATTACTTATTATTCGAAAATTATTTCTAATATTCAAATAACCCTAAAAAATAGTGTTATTCGAACAATATGGTATTGTTCGAATAACCATACTTATTTGAATAACCCTAAAAAATAGTGTTATTCGAACAATATGGTATTGTTCGAATAACCATACTTATTTGAATAACCCTAAAAAATAGGGTTATTCGAACAATATGGTATTGTTCGAATAACCATACTTTTTAGGGTTATTCCAAAATATCAAATAATATTTGAACAACCCTAAAAAATAGGGCTATTCGAAAATTATTTGATATTTTTGAATAACCAATAATTTATTTCCTATTTCTTCTAAGTTATTCGAACAATATTAAATTAAACTTTTGCTTATTCAAAAATTTATATCCAAGTTATTCTAAGTTCTTCTAAGTTAAAAAATTTTCTTCTAACTTAAACAATATTTATTAATTTCTTCTAACTTATTTGAACTTAAACAATATATCTAACTTAAACAATATTAACTTCTTCTAAGTTATTCTAAAATTTATATCAAGTTATTCGAAAATATTAAATTAAACTTTTTAACAAGTCCAAAATATGTTAACAATCCTATTTAATATATAATTAAATGTAAATTACTAATTTATGAAATATTAAGATTGAAATTTAAGAGTATAGTGTTACTTACTTGAGAGTTCGAGAGAGATGATGTGCCAAACTACTTCAACGAATTCAATTGTAAGTTTAGAGTAAAGTTTGTTGAATGAATTCTCTTATAAAATTCACATCTTTAAATAGATGCAAATTTTATTGTAAGGCCCGTGAATGTAATAATTCACTCTAGATTTCACTCTAGTATTCGTACTCTGATGAATGTAATGTCATTTAATTCTGGAAAGTAAAATAAACACTATTTCATTCTGAAAAGTAAAATAAACGCGTAAAATAAACAGTATTTCATTATGAAAAGTAAAATAAACATTATTTCATTCAAAAAAGTAAAATAAACGTTATTTAAAAGTCAAAGAAACAGTATTGTAATATCATTTCTCTCTGTCAAAATTGAAATTAAATTCACATGCATGCAAAGAAATAAATAGTAAGTTTGAATAAAATTTTACCTAGGACGAAAATAAAAAATGGGAAAAAAAAGAAAAATATAAATCTAAAATAAATAAAATAACAAAAATAAATGAAAAACTAAAATTATATCATATAATTTTCGAATAACCCTGAAAATAGGTTTATTCGAACAAATAAGAGTATTGTTCGTCGAATAACCCTATTTTTTAGTGTTATTCGAAAATATTATGACATTTTCGAATAACCCTAAAAAATAGGGTTATTCAAACAATAAGAGTAATTTTTGAATAACACTGTATTTTTAGGCTTATTCAAAAATTATAATATATACATCCAATCATTGCCAATCATTGTCAAAACTTCCAATCATTGTCAATCATTGAAAAGTTTGAATCAGTAAAGAAATGTGGTATTTTGGTATATACTAAGTTATATTAAATGACATTCTTATACAATAAGTAATAGTAAAGGATAAAATTTTCTTTTGTTATATGAAATATGTCATTTTGGTACATTTCCTCTTTGTATAATTGCAATGATCAAATGTGAAGTGTTTTAAAATATAAACTCTTATTTTAGAAATAAATTGAGATTCTCCTATTTTTCAGTAAGGAGCTTATAAGCTCCTAAAATAAGATTTTATATTTAAAATTTAGTCCAACACTTTTGATGAGCTTATAAGATGTTAAAAGCTTATAAACTCACCCAAATACCCTAACCCTTGTCCTTTGGCATATTGGGAGGATGAAGTGTTGCGATGCAAGAGAAAGATATCTAATAAATTTAGGCAAGTTGTTTGAATCCTTCCAACTAACTCATCTTTATTTCACCGATTACATTCATTGTTCACAACTTCAATCATGCTCAAAAGTTATATTATTCATCAATCCATCTACAAAATAAATTATACATTTCTTAAAAATATACACTATACCTACTAAACTTATAATTTAAGTAGATAAATTACTATAACTAAATATATATAGGTATATTTACCATAAGTACAAAAAAAAAAAAAGTATACATGGAAATGTCAAATATTAATATTATACTTTTACGAGTTCACCCACAAACTGTGACAAAAATTTTAATAAATTACCGAACCAAATAACATAATTTAAATTTATCTGTGAATTTTAGAATCAACGTCTAACTAATTTTGAACCTTGTTGAGCAGCTAGCAATCTGATTTAGATGTCTTTCGGTGTTCCATTTGTGATGGGAATTTTAAAATGCCCATGTGCTATAATAATAATTATTATCATCATCATTATCAAATAATTCACATTATTAATAGAATAAAATATAAAAATAGAAACATTATATTTAGTAAAAATAAGAGCTCATATGATATAGTGAGACACGTGGTCGAGGTTTGCAGGTCAAATAAATCTTATGATTTAAACCACATAAGAAGCTGTCCAATTTCTAGGTTACAAGTGTGATTAAATCTGCCAACTTATGCACAACCATATCTACATATATAGCCTTTTGAGTTTTGACTAGATTTCAACGTCATGGATAACAAATGTAACAAATCGTTTCATAAATCTTATTATATGAGATGAGTAAAATCAATTCATAATTCATATTTAATGATTCATATAAGAATGTGGAAAATAGGTTTAAATATTTATGAATAAAAATATTTATCTCACGGACAATATTTATGAGATCGTCTCATATAAGTTTTTGTGAGATCGAAAATATTTGTGTCTATATATGTGGTAATTAAGTGTGTCTATACTTCAATGTGTGAAATTTCAAAGTTTCAACCCCAGCTCAAAATATTAATTACTTGAAATTTTTTGTCATTGTCTGTATAATATAAATAGGATAATTGTTGGAAAAAATTCTGATTTTCAGTTCCAGTTTGGGGTGATACTTTCTGTGGGTCTCATTTCGTAACGATGAAACCAAATGTTGAGAAGAGTTCTCCTCCGAGAGAGTTTCAAGACGGTACAAAGCTTGCTCAAAATGGTTAACGAGATGCAAATGAGAAATTGAGAGTTAAGTGATGAGTTCGGATTCTTGAATTTGAAAGCCTTTGAGAAGACTAGTTGTCACACATCCTGAAAATCCAGTGATTTCCACTGCTATATATTACACTAGTTAGTATAGGATAAAAAGACTCTTATGTGATCAAGGACGGGTTATATCCTTTTGGAAATTTTGATAAATTTATATTCTTTTTAAAGTTTACCCAATTAAGGAAAAAAATTAGAATTCCTTTTAAAAACTTGACTTGGCTTAAAACATTGTTAAATATATGATATGAACAAATATCATATCTCATATGCAACCTAGTAATTAAGTTTGGCTAATTACTTAGAACATCTATATAATTCATTTTGTGATTTTTTATCTGACATAATATTATTTTAATAATATATTTTTTATGAGCTATGTCTTTCTACATGAACGTCTTTAAAGAGAGTGCGAAGGGTTTTGATCTAATGAGCCAAATCTCTTATGTTTTATTATTTCCTTTATTTTCTTCTCTCTTTTTTTATGGATTATTTTAATATGATAATAATATACTCAAAATTAATTAATGTGGGTATCCTCATGCACAACATAGCCTTTTGACTTAATCCAACTAATTGCCAAACTAATTAAACCTTTTAATTACTTACAAACTCTTCTTATATATAAATACAACCATCATCATATGTTAGTTATGCAATTAAAATCATATACCATAAAATTTGGAAGCGATTTTAAAATTATAATTGGTATGGACTATATGTAAACTCAAAAACAATTAAAACCATTTGGATTGGGAAAAACTTTTGTAACAAAACAGACCTGCTACCCTATCCACCGTGATTATATTAATATATGTCCATCATTGGCATGTCAAATATTAAATATATCAATTAATTTCAATTTCCATACAATCAGGAGATGAGATCATTACACGTTGGCGGTACGCATATTAAGAGTTGTCCACCATGGACATTTTAGCATTTTTTTGTAATAAAATGTATACGTATAAAACTTTCTGACTGAGAATGAAATTTTCATAAATGAGTAAGTTGAGACCGTCTCACAGCTCATTTATGTGAGACGGGTCAATCCACAACCTACATTTCACAATTCACATAAAAATTTATAGAAATGAGTTGAGTTAGAGGGTTAAAAGGATCCGTCTCACAAATATTATACATAGACCGTCTCACGCAAGTTTTTGTGATCAAACTTGCTATCATAGTGAGATTTAGACAAGTGGTGTTATGTTAGTGGCAGTAAATATAGAAGCATGGTCAATGCAATGAGGTACACATAAAATTAAACAACATGATTATGCATAATTGAGATTAATTAAGAATGAAAGGGAAATGAGATGGGCAGTCATGTTACATGTTAGGTGACTAAACAACCACCTTTTGTTCACTTCCAACCCTTTTTTTCTATTTTGCATTTTATAATGCACTTTAATTCTCACTTCTATATTGACTTTTTTTTTTTTTTTAAATTAGCATTTTAAACTATGTAATTGCATTGATCATATCAATGCTCTCCAAACATATGATGATGTCATAAAACAATATATATAGCATGTGTATCACAAAGTGAAGAAAGGGATTAGTTGGGGTATTGAAAAATAAAATAAAATATGATCCCATGTGGTATAACATGTCATTACAAATCCTGTTTTCAGGATCTCACTCATTATCCCTTGTGATCAAAGTGAAAATAATTACATCAAACAAATTAAAAGCTGCAATATTAGAAAATTCAAGAACAATGAAGTCCATTTGCTAGATAAGATGAAAAGAAAGTAACTTATAAGCAGAAAGGCAAAACTCTAGGGAAAAAAAGATGGGATGGAAAACACTTGAATCATCTGCAAAAGAATGAATGAATCTATACATATATAAATCTTTCAAATTGAAGACAAAACAAGTGTATAGTGTATGATGATCATGAGGTAAATAGGAAGCCAAGGTGATGCTCATCATGGCTACTTCCAATCCACCATGGCTTGAAATCATTGATTTCTTCTTCTTCTTCTTCAACAGGGGCCGGCATATTGAGATCAAGAAAGTCTCGTGTTTCTGTTGTGGAGTTATGGTTGGTTAAATGTGATCTCTTGTGACCCCCTAATGCTTGGCCTGATGAGAAGACTTTGGAGCAAATCGGGCACTCATGATCTTTGCCTCCTCTTCCTTCCAATCCCATTTCTTCTAATTCGGAAACATTTTCATTTTGATCAAGAGTGTTGTTTTCACTATTTGGAGCACAACAACCTTTGTACTTTTTGTGGCTAGCTCTATGGCCTCCAAGAGCCTGGTAAGAAGGAAAGGCTTTCTTGCAGATTATGCATCTAAATGTGCTCTTCTTTTCCATGTCGTCTTCACCACAAGGGCTATTCGCCAATTTGCTCTTCTTCTTCTTCTTCTTCTTCATCTTCATCTTCGTATCTGATCCAAAGTGGCTCGATTTCAATCCAATTCTCCTCGGAGAGTTGACTTCACATTCATGGCTTCTCCGAATTTCAAGAAAGTCATCACTAGAAACAACCATTTTCTTAGGCTCCAAGAAGTGGGAGCTAGTGCTAGAAGATCCAACAACAGAGTTCATACAACCAACATCCATGGATAGCAAAATCAAACTCAGAGCAACCTCTTCTTGTTCTTGCTGATCAATCTCAGAATTCGCTATAGTACTCAAAGATGATGATATCGTAGTAGCAGTAGTAGTAGTGGTGGTGGTGGTGGTGGTGGTGTACCTTTTCGTCCTCTCTGATCTCTTTCTCTTGCACAAAGGAATTGAGGCCTCATTATCTGATTGATCATCCATTAAAATATTGGAAAAATCATGGTGATCATGATCATCATCATCGTCCACACAGATTGTTGATTTTCCGACTAGAGGGTGGCATTTCAAGTGGCCAAACAAGGCCTTCCAAGATTGGAAAGCTTTGCCACATTGCTTGCAGTGTTTCTCACCATGATGATCAAGCAAAGAATCTTGCTCACTTTTGCTGGAGAATTTCAGGGTTTTCGTCGGATTTTCTCTGAGACCATAGCCATTATCCACCAAGACATCCATGGGCATGGGAGGGAGCTTCTTCTGAGATGAAGAAATGGTGATCAAATGAGACCTCATGTGGCCACCTAGTGATCTACCACAAGGGAAAGTTTTGAAGCAGAATTTGCACTTGTGTTTATGCTTAATTTCATCCATACTTGAGTTGGATTGTGTTATGAGAGCAACAAAATTAAGATCAAGATTTCATGAAATTGGTGAAGCAGAGAAGATCTGATTAACAAGAAAAGTAGATATATATAATATTAAAGAAAGGAAGCTAGCCAGCAACTTAGGCAACCTCTCTCTCTCTTTCTCTCTCTCTCTCACTAGAAGTAGTAGTAGCTATAGGGTAGTTGAAAGTTCAAGAAAATATGGATTATGAAATGAAGGGTCGGTTGCCTTTGTTGCTAATGATGGCGATGAGCAAGCCAATACCATTGAACAAGAAACCAAGGAAACTAAAAATAAGCAAATTATCTATTATTATATATAGTTATTGTTCTCCTCTCTCTCTCTCCTCTTCTCTCTCTCACAGAGTCACACACTACATCTGAAGAGAGGAGAAATCCATGCATGACAACAAAGATAAAAAGAGGTGATACAAAGGTAGCACCACGTGTATTCCAACCAGCCACCACAATCCGAGAGAGAGAGAGAGAGAGATGGAAATTCTTGAAATTAATTAATTGCTAAATATTTATAATTAGTTTAAAGAAAAATAGTATTCCTTCCTTTGTCTTGCTAGAAAGTAAAAGGGCCACAGTGGCAAATTAAAGATGGGAAATTCCACTCTTTGTATTTTGGTAGTTATTCTTTTGGACTTTTCACATGTGCTTTAATACTCTTCATTTATTCAACATAATTTACAATGATATTGAAAATAAATTTTATAGTATCTGTTATTTTATTTAGTTAACATTTTAGTGGGCTCCATTTTTAGGTGTCGACAATGCTCCTATGTTAGCTTCCAAATAGAAGCATGCCACTTCACTCATCTAATCTTATTAGTGAAATCATTTTTGTTTGGATTTAAAGCATGACTTTTACACCTAAAAATAAATTTGAGTATTGTGTTGATTCATAGAAAAGTTCATGTTCTTTAATGAATTAAATTGAGTGGAATATAGTTAAATATCTACATATAACTTGAAGTTAATTTTCAAGAAATTACTTGGATTTACTTAATTGATTGATAGGCTAGCTAGTGGAACAAGTTCAATTTAAATTATTTAGTTGGATAGGATCGGAGGTGGGCTAAATTATTTAAATAAAATCCATATAGATTAAATTCGAGTTAATTATTAGTTATAAATATCAACAAATAGTATATGTATACTTTGAGTAAAAAAAATTTAGAACACAAAAGTCAAACTTGATCATCATGATCATTACATCTATCTATATACTCACCTTCTGCCCAACTTTCCCTTTCGGATTTGAACCCTAGCCTATAATTTAGCAGTTAATTCATCTTATTGAGATGTGCAACCAAGTTAGTTTATTAATTAATTAACTTAAAAATATTTAATTTAAAAGAATATAAGAAAATGTTGTATAGCTATAAAGAATATATATATATATATGATATTAATTAGTACTTTCTTACTCTTGTGATCTTACTTTTTTAAAGGGAAGTTCTACGACAAAATCGTTGCACGGTATGATGTCGCAACAGGATTAGACGGGTCGATGTGTAAGTGATACTTTCATGTATATGGCGTTATATGTTTATATATATCATGTAATATTTTTTATATATTTAGGGGAATACATTTGTTTTACAGGACTCCAAATTAGGTAAATTTGAGATTTGAGAAATTGTAATCTGGCAAGCAATATTTATATTCATCATGAAATATGTATTTGTGTTCGTGTCATATAATGTGTTTTTATGCATATCATGTTACTATACATGTGAAACTGGTATTAAGTTTTGAGAAATTATAGTTTTGATAATTAAGTAACTCAATATTTGTATAGTATGTAAAAAAAAATATTGCATGATACAAAACAATATTATCCGATATACATAATATTATTAGCATCTCATATACACAAAATTAAGTATTACCTAATTAAAATTGATTTTTGAATTGATCCACATGTTGTTGATTCGATAGCATTGTCAAAAGAGTCGCTCTTTTTTTAATATCAACCTTCACTTAAGGTTTTTTTATCTAATAGAAAATGTTAGAAACTAAAAATTAATTATTTGACACTCTAAAAGATTTAAGTTTTACCCCTAAAAGATTTATTAATATTGTACTTACATATTTAATTTCTTTAATACAAGATTTTACAACCTTTCTTTATCTCAATTGTCATTTATTTCTTTCTTTTTATATTATCATCCACATGAAATTAAAAGAAAATTGATCATAATTAAAACTAGTGATAAAATGAACGTTTTATAATATTATTATGATTAAAACTTCATGTTGCATGAGTACTTGATGTAGGATGATAAAAGTTCACGATTTTTTTATTTACTTAGCCCCATATTCTAGCTATATATAATAATCATCACAAGTATCAAATAATCTCATTAATGACACTAATCACAATATGAAAAATCAAATATATCAGAGCATTATCAAACATAGAAATTAGAAAATGATTGTATAAATAGAAAATAAAGCCACATAAATACAATCTGATGATGACTACACAACTTGCAACAAGTGATGCACTAAATTGCTTAATAATTTGGCCGGCGTCGTTGCCGGCCTTTTCCGGCGGCCGGCTTTGAGCTTCAACTCATTTGGTCATTTAAAAAATCGTGGTTAATTACATGAACTAAAAGTGCAACATGAAATTTTGACTGCAACACAAAAAACGTTCAATTTAACACTTGTTCCAATTTCGAATATGTTTGGTTTTATCGAGCTTCAATTGCTGACGTGAAGTCCAAATTGTATAAGTACAATTATATATTGATGTATAAATTTACATGTTGATGATGAGTGTATTTAGAATTTACATATTGGCAATGAACTTATACAAACTCGGGCTCCACATTAGCAATTGGAACCCAAAAAATCAAATTTGTCTCGAATTAGGACAAGTGTTAAATTTGAAACTGAATTCTAAGTTGATGTGTTTTTACATAATTATATATATATATATATATATATATATATATATTCCTCCTTGATAATTAGCCAGCATTTCCTTCCAAGATTTAGCTGTACATTGTCTAACTAATGTTCCCACTTTTTTGTTCTTTTATGTCTACTTTTATTCAACCATGTTTTATCATCGATTTTACGAGGAAACATCTCCTTATTTATTATTTCCCGAACTTTTTTTTGTTGTCTAATTTATTTTTGTAAAGCGTTATGCATGTGATTGCACATTGTGTGTTGTGAGTGTTCAATATTCATGATGCAATATATATACATATATATACACACACATGTGTGTGTAGTTTATGCAACAATTTATCTTTTGATTGGGTCATGGGATCTTGGACTTTATTGCGAACAGAGGTTTTGAAAATTTAATTCATAATTTAACATGATAAGAATTTATGAAAATAGATTTAATTAATGGATAAAATATATTTATTTTATGATTTTTTTTTTTGATTAATATAGAGTGAATGTGCAAAATTAATGATTTGGCCTAAAAGACAATATAATATATTTCACCCAACTAATTGGAGGACCACTAAATTAGGTTATCTGCGTCACAATGATGGGTAATATCTCATCACCAAGTAAATTTGGCAACAATGACAGCAAGGGGTAAAATCGTCTTTTCAAACTGAATAGCTAAAATCAACATCATCTTAAAAATTAATTACCTATAAACAGATATTTAAAGTGCCTACCTTTTGAGTTCTAACCTAAACTCTTGCTAAAACCACCCACACTTAAGTTGAGATAAGCCCAACTTTCATGTGAATTGCCTAAATTGCCCCTCACATGATATCATGTGTGTATAATATATTCATACTTTCTCTCTTTTTTACCTCCGAATTTTAGTATATAACAACTATAATTTATAGTTTCTTATATTAATGGATAATAAAATAAAGTAAGTAATTAAATTATAGATCTTGATGATCAGTCAAGACATTTCAACCAATTAGATAATTAATTGATAGTAAGATCTATTCAAGAAAATGTGTTCTCAATATTTATCAAGACTGATGGAATTAATATATGTAAGTCACAATATAAAGACAAATGAAGCTCCACCTGATAATTATGATGATTTTTTTGCCCTCAATACATATAGAGGGTTAAATGAATAAAAAAACAACCTATAAATTATTGGCTTTTTCATTCTTCCAACTTAAACTTTTCTTTTTTATCAAATTGCTACATAAACTATTAAATTTATAGAATTGCAATTTTTCGACCCATTTTCCGGTGAAAACATGAATATATGGTCATCACATTGAAAATATATGAGTATTCTTGTAATCTTGTAATCTTATAATCTTGTAATTTAAGTTAACCCTCATATAAAGTCAGCATGTGCATTACTGGTTCAAGTTTCTGTTAGAAAATGATCCAACAGCTGCAGTTTGACAAATTTTAGTAGTTCAGGTTGTACTTTGATTTTACAGAAAATTAATGTTAAAATTGAAAAATGAAAAAAAAAGTCTATAATTTAAATTGTTTTCTATATTTAATCCAGGGAGAGAGTTGTGAGGAAAGAGTAGTAAAATGATGCTAAAATTGACAACAAAAGATTGGCCAATCACTTGTCTTATCTCATGCCTTACTTATATCATTATTATTAATTTAAAAGATAATTAAGTTGGTTTCCATTTGGCTTTATTTGTTAATCACTTCCCCCAATTCAACACCATCCAAAACCTAACCTTAACATCACCAAAAGCTGGATTTCTACATTTCTCTTTTTAATTTGGTATCCAAATTATGTTATTTCATGATATGGAGATCACTCGAGAGAATTCATTTCGAAAACGAAAAACTTCTAATCTGTCATTGCTTTTTTTCTTTTAATATATGCATATATACATTTGCTTTGAATCAATCTATAAATGAGTTGAGTCAATTGAGTCAATTACTATCAGGCTCGATTTTGAGATTGAGGTTACTTGAAGCTCAAGCTTGGCTCGAACTTGACCCAGCTTTTTTTTTTTTACTGTTCGAGCTTGACTCGATAAGCTCAAGCTGACTTGATACCTGAAAAAGATTTATGAAAAAAACATGAATTCTTAAAAAAATTGAAAATAGAAATTTGAATTTAAATATATATATATATATATATTAAGGGCAAGATTATAATTTTAACATATGTTCGATTATACTCAATTAGGTTTGTGAGTTTGTTGAGTTGAGTATTAATATACTCAGGCTCGAGATTAAAAGCTACTCGAATAACTCAAACTCAACTCGATTATTTTTGAGTCAAAAACTTTCTTTTTTCATTCAAATTCATCTTAAGTAACTCACAAATTGTATGATCTCATTTATACCCTTATTCTGAATATATATTATAATAATACATATGAATTTAGACGAACTTGCAGAATATTTTTATCTCTCTACGACTATATTGCCGTCTCAATATCAAGTGGGCTATGTGAAGTTAAACAAACAAAGACCCTTAATATAATTGAATAATTATATAATTATGGGCTCAACATAGTTAGTGTCGATTCTCATCTACATAATTAGATGATTTTAATCCAAACTAGTCGTGTAATTGTGCGTTGCACAGTGTGTTATATATATATAATTATTAAAAAAATATAATAACATATAAAATGTAATGATTATTATTTTAACAAAAATATATTGATACTTTTTTAATTTGTATTAGTATAAAGTTAGGTATTTTAATTTTAAATTTATGTCATTATAAATAATTATATTCAAAAATATTAGAAATTTGAAATATATAAAGTAATATATTAATCTATGGATTAAACAAACAAATTAAAAAAATTGTGTTAGAACATAAATTTAATATCGAAAAATAAGTTATATGTATTAGAAACGTTATGATTTAAGAATTGATATAAATAAATTTATATTTTATTGGCATTTATAACTATAAATACACACGTATTTTAATAAAAAAATTTTGGTTCAACGCCTCATATAACTCATTTATTTTAAATCAAATAAAAAATTATATCAACTTATCAAATACATGAAAATTTCTCTTGCTATCTATTTAAATGAAACAATTCAAAATTGGACTTAATCTACACATTTTGAATAAAAAAATTATGAATAATAATTATAAGATTGATATGTTAATATATCAGGGACTAAGAATGATGAAATTTTAATTTGTGAAAAACCAGAAAAATTACCTCTGTCCAATCCCTTATGCCACCTCAATTAATCCGAATATAAATATAAATAAAATTTGATAACAAATAAATATAAAATAAGAAAGGTAAAATAAAATATTTGTATTTCAAATGAATAAGTTGGTTAACTTGCAATAATAATTTTAATCTTTTTTTTTTATTTGATATGTTTTATATGTGTAATCTATTAGGTATACCTATAATATATTTTTATTTCTACATTTTAATATCAATTTATCATAAATTAATAATATATATCATAAAAACGTTTAAAAATGAAAAATCAATGAAGCCCACACACATATATTTCCATATTTCAGTTTGATAAATTTTATATGAATATTAAATTTAAGATCATTAAATAATGATTGATTTTATATATTATATATTTAAAATTGATTTCAAATAGGGTAAATTACAAAAAAAAAAAAAAAAAAAAACCCCAACTATCGACTTTTTTAAAATTGCAACCTAATCTGTTTTTTTTTTTTTTTTAAGATTGTCACTCAATCTTTCTGTGATTTTGCAGATTGCAAAATTCCCGATCATTTTTCCGACAAATGAATTAATTTTTTTCACTTTGCAACCCAAAATTTATTTTTTTGTCCAATAGCAAATCATGTTTTTTTTTTCGCTTCACACCTTTATGTTATATATATGAGTGTGACATTTATGTTATATAAGTGTGATCGATATTCATAAAATAAATATCAAGGAAATATTGGTCAAAGTGAAATATATGTAAAATCGGTAAAAAAATCGATGGAATATCAATAAATATCGAGAAAATATCGGAATATATTGGTAAATATATGAAAAATAACAATAAATATATGTACCCATATTTCCATCGATATCGATATTTTCACGATATTTTCATGAATTTAAGTTACCTATATTTCACCGGAATCGAAATTTTCATTCTTGGTTGCAATCTGATAAAAACACAAAGTTCAGGTTGCAATTAGATTAAAAAAAAAAAACAAAGTTTAGGTTACAAAGTGAGCAAATTAATTTCCATTTCGCGGGAAAATTTGCAACCGACAAAATCACAGAAAGATTGGGTGGCAATCTGAAAAAAAAAAAAAATTAGGTTGCAATTTGAAAAAAGTCAATAGATGGAGTTGTTTTTTGTAATTTATCCTTTAAAATAAGTACTTAAAAATAAGATGAGAGATAATAAATATATAATCCCTTATTTCATCTTATTTATCTATTTATTTTTTTATTTGAAATTTCTATACAATAAATACTAAATTGAGTATCGTAACTGATTTCTTAAATTAAATATTTATTTATTTGTATTGAATTTCTTAAAATACTATAAATAAGTTTATTTATTTTTATTTAATTTGTATTGAGTTTCTTAAAATACAATAAATAGATTTATTTGTATTTATTTATATTGAGTTTCTTACAATAAATACAATATGAAAGTAATTAATAGGTTTCTTAAAATAGTAATTATTTAATAGGTAGATAATTTATTGCGGTTATTTTTGACAGAATATTCTGCTTTTATATATATATATACAATACCCATTCATATATTATCATGCAATACTAAGAGGGTATTTGGATGAGTTATAAACTTAAAACGTTTTATAAAATGTTTAAAACTTACAAATTCCTCAAAAATGTTTGATAAACATTTAAAAATAAAATATTATTTCATCCTAAAATAAGATGGGGATCCCAACTTATTTCTTTACGATTTTATTTTTTTATAAACTCTTTCAAATTTAATCATGTAAATTTCAAAATTGTTATTATACCAACATCTTATAAGTATCACCATCTTATCTACCCAAATACTTCACCGATTATTTTTAATAAGATTAACCATGTTATAAGATTAAATAACTTATTTGTCTGCCTTTTAAATAAGTTTATTCAAGCATTCCTCTACTATTATTTTTTTGCAAATAAGTTTAACAAAACACAATTTGAATTAAAGAAACCCCAAGAAAAAGGAAATCACATGACACAAAAACTTATATTTCTCCATTTTAGACATGAACTTTTACCATTAGTTGACTATATATGATTAACCAATAGTTGCAGGTATGCAAAAAAGTGTCTCATCCCACAATCTTAAATCCTAAGTCAAAGCAAGATCTACCATGCAAGCATGCTCTCACTTTCACCAATATAACAATATCTTATATTATTAAAGGGTAAAATGTGTCAAACGTCCCTATAATTTAGAAATGTTGCACCAGTCCCCCCTCTATTAAAAGAATGGCAGCAATTACATCTCTGATATGATTAATGTTGCATGAAATCCCCTAAACCGTCTTACTTGACGAGAGTGTATTTCACTCGCACCGTGTGCGATTTTTTGTGGATTTTGTTTACTTTTTCACTTGGGTATTTACTGTTATACCCTTCCAGTTTGTTTAAAAGCATGTGCATTGATTTCTTGACACACAAAGCTCTCATTCACTCTAATAATTTTCAAGGTACGTTCTTTTCTAACTTTTTTTATGCAGTTTTATTTATTTTAATTGCTTATATTAACTATTTTTTTAACCTGTATGCTATATTATGTGTAATATTTTATTTCACAATGTTAAAATGTATAAAAATATATTATTTAGAAACTTTATTGTT
Organism: Scutellaria baicalensis; assembly: GCA_005771605.1. NCBI lineage: Eukaryota > Viridiplantae > Streptophyta > Magnoliopsida > Lamiales > Lamiaceae > Scutellaria > Scutellaria baicalensis. The sequence goes on along the minus strand of CM016727.1, from coordinate 6,470,209 downwards.
TCTTATTTAATTTTGAATTTATTATGTATAATATGTTGCTCTACCATTGTATGCATTATACTCATTATCCGTATAATGTTGTTTATTTTAAAATCTTATATATGTAATGCGCTCAATATTTGTGAAATGTGCTGTAGTTTATTTATTTATTTTCTCAATTAAAATTTTATTTTTATGCATTGTGCTCATTTTATTTCTATAGGATAATGTCTTCTACATTTAAGAAGTCAATGCCGAAAAAGGAAGATATTTTAGATTTAAGGTATAGCAACTTGAAATGCTATTGTCGAAAATTTTAGCAAATTAAATTATTTGCAAATTATAAAGCAATAAACTGCACATAAAAATAAACAGAAAAATGCATAAAGTAATGGAATCTCAGTTAGCAAAAGATGGAATCATGCATAAACTGCACGTAAAAATGACCATAAGAGATGTAATCTTAATTAGCAAAGGTAATGGACTTCCATATAATAACATTGAAATTATTGAAAGATTAAGAAGAAAAATAATAACATTGAAAACAAAATTAGAATTTTGTGAAGAAAAATAGGAAAGATTCTGTGAAGAAGATGGGGTAATGAAACCCTCAATTTTTTCTCTCTCTACGGGGGAATTTCTTTTTTCACAAAATTAGAATATTAATTCCTTACCTCTTAAGTGCAGGGCATAACTGGCTATTCACCTAAAATTGTAACGCTTAACTACACTTGTGAAAAATGGGAAGTGTGCAACATTAATCATATCAGAGGCGTAATTGCTGTCATTCTTTTAACAGGGGGGATCGGCGTAACATTTCTAAATCACGAGGGGGTTTGACAAATTTTTCCTATTATTAAATGCAGAACTAATGTAAGACAGTTTAATAGATACAACATCGTGAGACAAACGAACCTCATAATTCACAAATCAAGTCAATTTCCTTATATGAATAGGATTGTGGATTGATTTGAAAAATGAAATTAGATTTGTGAAAAGTTGTCATACAAATTTACTCATTGGAGCAATGAGATGCTCTTAAAAGAGTGATAATCATCATCAATTATATGCATTGTGATGAGAAAGGGTGATGGGCTCCTTTATATTGGTGATAGTGGTGCATGTGTTGGAGTGTTAGAGAGCAACTTCTCTGCATCATATATATGCTTAGGAAACACTCAACATGTTAAGTAAATTGAAGTGAAAGAAAAAAAATCCAAGTAATAATTTCTATTGACACTATTTGTTTAGTTGTGTCCAAACCCCAACCCATTGGAGAGTTACGAATTTATTACTATTTTTTATGTATTTTTCTTGACAAATATGTGGTACAAAAATATAAGGTTTGTTACAATTTTAAATAACGTTTATTACCAATTAGTACAAAATTTGAAATCCATTTTTGGTTAAAGGTTAAATATAGTACCCATTTCATATTGATACTATACACACTTTTAACTCAAGCCATTATTTGAAGGAAAAAAAAAAGTCAATTACTTAATTTACTAGTCTTTTAAGCAATAATGTTACATAATGCTTTGCTCCAGTTGTGTATTACAGGATGGGGAAGCTGAAAGAAGAAAAACTTCATTTACATATATAGCTAGCAATATAGAATTGCTACTTCATTATGACAAGGAAATAAGTGGGGAAGAATATACAGACCTTTACGCAACTTTTGATGCCAATAAATCGAAATCGAAATTTGTATCAAAATCTAACCTAACATGAGAGTAAATCATATCCTCCATTCCCACTCCTCATTTCGGATCTCTATCGTCCCATATCATGAACTGAACTGCAAAATTACAACTGAAATTACAGACAAGAATGTAGCAATATGTATGTAGCTGAGCAACCGATCATAAATATAACAGAGAAAGAATTCATTATTGTGGCTAGAGTGCAAGAGAAACACTGCAGAAACTGACCATGACTGTTAGATTCAAAGAAAAAAGATCAAAGGACTTCATCAGCAAAGAACTTCCTATATACTTAAGATTACGTGTGAATCCCATGACCAAAATAAATTAATTTCGATTTGGGCAAAAGAATTGCTAATATTATGCATCACTAACGGCTGACTCTCCTGCTTGTGACCATATATGTGATTACTTATAAGGATATTCTAATAGGAACATGCAAATGAAATGTAGACTGACTCAGCACGGTGCAATGTTCAGTCAACTCACAGGGGTATTTCTTACAATAAATCCGTAATTCAGGAAAATAAACAGATCCAATTATGAAATAAATATAAAGAATAATGATGATGACGACGATGAGGATGATGATAATAATAACAATAATAATAGTAATAACAAATGAAAATTAAATATCTGCACGAGAGGAGCCTTACAAAATTTGCAGTAGGAAGCATTCACAGATCAACACCCTCATCGAGGCCTTTGGAGTTGATCATCACATTGGAATCTATCTGTTTGTCAAACTTCCTTTTCCTCCGACCTTCAAATTCTTCGAATCCTTCCATCTGAAGGAGATAAACAAAGGAGCCATCAGCTAATATACTCAGATGATCAACATTTCTGTGAAAATTTATCACTCTCACCTGTTGAAAATAATCCATAGAAATGGGGTTGCCGTGGAGAGAAATACTTTGCAGACTTTTACAATCTTTCAATAGGTTTGGAGGTATCTGTGAAGTGGTAGATTCAATATTAATAAATTTAAAAAAGCCTAATCACAAGAGTTAAAAAAACATTCTAATAATTATGTCATATGACTGCTTCCTTACCAAAAACTAAATATTCAATAACTCTCTCCCAACCAATTAATACTTTGTGGACTTGACACACATTTTTAAACCGTTAAAAACTTTTAATTTCATACACAAGATGAAGCAGGCAACAGTAATGTATGGATGAATTTCTAGGGTTTGTTAATGTAAAATTATAAGCTGATCAGAAGAATATAATTAGCCACATAGAAACATGTAGACAACAAGAGAGCCATGCAAATAACAAAATTGAGTAAAATAAATCATTTTTATGAAAGTATTAAGAAACAAAAAAAAAAAAAAATTACCTGCTTTACATTGTTATTGTTCAAGCAAAGTGACTTTAGATGAACAAGATTGCATACTGAAGATGGAAGCTCTTCGATAGAATTTTCTGCACCAATATTAAATAATGTTCAGAAATTTAAAATACAAAACTAAACTAATATTAAATAATGTTACTAAAAGGAAAATGTGAAACTAAAGAATGATTGCCCCACTATTAAATAAAGTTAAAAAAGGAACATGCAAAAACCATACTAATAAATAATGTTTAAAAGGAAAATGCAAAAACTAAAAAATGATTACATCTACGGAGGTAGAAAGCAAAAGAAATGAAAATTGCTCACTGACCTAGAGCAAATAATTTCCCAGAAACTTAAATTATTTGGCCCTTAACTAACATTTGCATAATTTTTTACAATCAAGTCAGTTATAGGAGCCCATTTATATCTTTAATACATACAACAATACCGAAATCAGATTGATACATGAACAAGCGGGGGAAAGGGCAATAAGGGGTAATTATGTATTTTAACAAGCATAAATAAATGCTCAAAGGAAAAGATGAAACAATGATTGACTTAACTAGTGTAGGGACAAGGAGAATGACAGAGAGATTTGCAAAAGAAAAGGTCAAAATTGAGAGACATCAAACATCATCATCAACAGCTAATGACAACAGAACGGATTTCGAAGTACCATTCGCTTGAATTTCCTCTAGAGAGAAGCAACTACCAATGGACTCAGGAAGAAACTTTATCTTGTTGTTTGACACATTTAACAGCATCAACTGCAACATCAAATGGTTTCAAATATAGTGTGTGATGAACAAGCAAAAACAAAGGTGCATTCCCAGCCAATATGTAAACATGTAGCTACTCACATTGCGCAAGCTACCTATAGTTTCAGGCAAGTCGAGTAGCAAATTTCCAGATATTGAAAGCCTCTCCAGTTTCACCAACTGACCCACTAAATTTTAAATTTAATTTCATTAAAAAAAACATAAGTAAAACATAATCTAATGTTCAAAATCTTTTGCGAGTAAACCAATGAGGGAAGTTTTATGCTAGCCAATTCAACTCGAGAAGTAGAAACTCACATTCATCAGGCAATGTGCTAATTCGATTTCCATCAAGTGTCATAACTTTTAAAGACTGTAGCTTTCCCAAATTCATTGGTAGACGCTCAATAACATTATCAGCTAAAATCTGTAAAAAAAGATTGATTAATCAGATACCATCATATGCAGATTTGCAGATTTGGAATGCAGAAAGAGGTAATGATTACAGAGTTACAAGATTAGAGTAATCCTGGAAAGTAGAAACAAGAACAAACCCTGACCATTCAGTATACTCTTTGGACATCATAAACACACATCTACACTATTCATAAATGTTTGACTCCCTCCTGATAAATATTTGTTTCTTCTGCCCTAGTTAATCGAAGTGAGAAAAAAAGAACATTTCATTATAAAATCTACTAGTTCGATTTTAGTTAAATTTTAAGTTGCGTTTTTTTCTCAAAACCAATTCTAATTGCTTTGAATAATTCCATTACTGTTTTGTTAAGTGGGGGAAAACATAGTTCTGGATTTTGCTCAAGGAATTGTGATTGATATCTACATAAAGAATGGGAAAAGCACAGAATAGTGATATAATATTTCCTCCAAAGATTAAGTGTCAAGCATTCCATTCTTTACTGTACACCGAGATAACTAATTTATCAAGTTTTCAAGGTGTAGTAAATTGTGCAACCAATGTGCCACAACATAATCTGGCAAAGGTAATAAGTATTTTCACATTTCAAAAACATCAAACTGCTAATTACCTAAATTACATTTCAGCATTTTTTTAATGATCATAGTGACCCCATTAAAACCACTACGGATATAGAATTCGGTATAGTACCACCATAACATGGACTATCTTGGTTTTACTATTCGATGTACTAACAGAAAGAATATTCTACAAATAACAGCAAGACAATTGGGGAAGAGAGCAATTCTTACCAACCGCTGCAAGTTAATCAATTTGCTTATCTCCATTGGTACATCAACTGCCATAGCACAGAAAAGGGATATCAGAGAAGTGAGCAACTGAAACGAGCATAAGTTATTCCTATTCCATCTAAAATTGCTGCATTTGCAACTGCTGGTGGCATGGCATACGTGTCAATTTTCATGGACGTAGTCACATAGGTCGGTAGTCAAGTTTGGATGATTTTGTGTGATCCCATTCAATTCCAAGTGAACTCATGAATACAAAATGACGTAATATAAAAGGACAAATTCAGAATAAACACGAATCGAAAGCTTCGGACATTAAAAACAAAAAAGTCATTACCTAATCTGTTGTGAGTCAAATCAAGCGTGCGAACTGATCTTTCTAAATCAAGAACTTCATCTGGAAATGTCTGCAAAATCCAAAAGCACATATCTATTTAGCAACGTGTATGTAATTGTAGCATATGAGAGAAGGCATCATCAGCACATATATAATCAGAAACATATCTCCAGCAATCCAGCTCAACTTTTTGCTAATGACAACATCGAATGAAATGCACCAGTGTCAACACCAATCCATTATCACCAAACACAAAGCATGCTAATTCGATTAATTTCCAAAATCAAATAACACTCAATCAAAAAAAAAATCCAACCTCATGTGAGTTATCCAAAAGAGCTCAAAACCAGACACAACAATTCCAAAAGCGAGCTAAATCAAAAGGAAAAATCAATGATACGCGAAGAGAGGAAATACGAATACCTTCAATTTGGAATCGCGCAAAGCAACAATGCCGGTGGAGCGCCAACGAGTGACGCGGCTAGCTTTAGAATCGACGCTCTTGCTACTGCAACACCCCATTCAATTTCAGTTGAATTCTTCCCCCCTCCAACGATCAAAAACACAGACAGATTACAGCTGAAAAGCTGAAAATTTCTTCGATGATCGAAGAAATTGAATAGTAGAAGGTATAAGGAGGAAAGAGAGGGTAAAATGGGGTGGGGCAGAAGCAGAGAGAGAGAGGGGAGACTTTGAAGAAGAAAGCGCGTATGATTTTGGGCTTTTTTCGTCTCTCAGTTAACCTCTTTCTTTCGCTTCTGTAATTTATGGGAAATTTGCTCAAAAGTCCCTCTCAAAGCCCTTATTTGCATAAATAACATTTTAATAATAATTTCGTGTAAAAATGTCACTTCACCTATTTTTGAATGAGTGCTTGTGAAATCGAATAGATGGTTTTTAGTTGCATTGCCAATAATTCAAAGTTTGAATTATTAGATTGGTTCAATCGATAATTCGATCACCTATGTAATAATTAAAAACTGATATTATGTATTGTTATATAGTATATGTATTGTAAATTGTAATACTTTGTAGAAATAGTAAAAGTTATAAAATGATAATGAACACAATATAAAAGAAATTTCTAGATCAATAAGCTCTCACGTGCACTAGATGCATAGGTTTGAGACCCATACATCTGGGTCGGGTTCGGGTAGTCCAGTAGTTCGGTTCTTTTTTTTTTCTCGCTTGATTTTATAAATTTGGTCATGACTTATATGTTATATTAGATATATTTTTATGTTATGTTAGATATACTTTTATGCCCAAATTTCATACTTTTAACTTAAAAAAAAAAATCTATCTAACTTCGAAACATTTTGTACGTGTAACTTTACGTAGTATTAGTTATATATTTATGTTATATTAGACACATTTTTATATTATATCAAACAAACATTATATAATATATAAATGTATGACTAATATAGCTAAAAAGTATGACTAATATAACTAAAAAGTATGTCCAACATTACTAAAAGATACGAAGGTATAATTGAAAATTTTAAGGGTTTGAAATCAGGACACAAAAGTATGTCTAATATAACATAAATGTATAACACCTTGAATGAATTTGGGTAGATTTGAAAGCATTCACCCTGACGTGTGGGGGTGCTTTTTTTGGGCACGTTGATCCATGCACCCGGTGCATAAATATTTTTACCTTCTAAATCTAAAAACATGTTTTAAAAAACTCTTTTCAATAGTTTTCCTTTCAAAAAAGTTGATATTCCCAGACTTTCCATTTTTCCAATTCCACCACCTTTTTTTATTTTTAATTTTCTACATTGGATCGGTAGCTGGTTTTCGGTCAAATCGATTGAACCAGCCAGTTCAATTTGGTTTCACAAACATCTTTTTGAACCAAACTACCCTTTTTTAAACCAAATCTCTTATATGAAGTTTATCTACGTCTTAACATTAAAAGGGGATAATTTAACACGATTACATCATAAGATTATTAGCTTCTTCTATTCATATTTTGAATAGTATTTAAAATCGTCAATATACATTTATTAAATGCATGTTGCTAAATAACATATAATAAACTACATAGTTATTAACTCAATAGAGATAACCCCTCAAAATACTACTTTTCTTATAACAAATACATAAAAATACCACCCAACATAACTTAATATCAAAAACTACCACTTTTGGAAAAGATGACCAAAATGTCCTTATGAGTTTAATTGATATATGCTTTTCCCAAAATCAAGTGTGTTTTTCTTTTTTCCAAATTAATTCATTAATATCCATATGATTTTTGACCCGATCCGAACCCGAAGATGGTATATAGGCTGGAAACCTTGCTAGTCGTATGCTGGAACTTTCTACAGAGTCAAGACAGTCTTGATCTTGATCTGTTTATTTGTTCCAGACAGACTTGATAGGTGTAACAATGCCACGTATCGCCTCGGAAAAGATCCGTCCAAAATGGTATCAGAGCCTAGGTTTTATTAAGAACTAAATTCATATTTATTATGTTTTATCTATAATTAACTTTGGTGAGGAGAATCATTCGAGAAAAGAATGGATCTGGGCGAATGTCCAAGATGTATATTCTACAGGAGATATCGTCAAATTTTGACGATGTATGCTCAAGAGCATCGAGATCAGGTGACATATTGGCACAACCAATATGCCGAAAAAGAAGAAGCAGGCGCCGACGAGGAAACTTTGAGGCAGTGTGAGAGACGAGCCGCATATTATATGGGCTACCTCACAGTAAACGAGATATTATATTGCGATCTGATGAATCATCAGGAAGCAGCTCATCAAAATCATGTCTGATGGAGCATCTAATATGGACGTCTGTCCAAGATATAGATCATTCAGGGAATATCGTCAAATGTTGACGATAAAAGCGCAAGAGCATGTTGAAGGGGTAATGTATTGGAACCACCAATACGCCCAAAAACAAAGAGAAGGTGCCACTACCATAGAATTGAGGCGTTGCACCAAACGAGCAGAGTATCAGATGGACCTCCTTGACATAAACCATAGGTTACAGGAGGACATAACCAACCACCAGACGGATGACCATCGGTTCCATAGATTCTGATGGAAGACCAGAAGTGGAAGGAGATACAACCAGATACCTCTAAGATTTCTTCAGATCTTAGAGAAATCCAGAAGACGGTGCAAAGTTATGGTGACCACCATAAACACATACCGGCACAAGTTCATCAGATCCAAGGCCAACTGGAGACGATGATGAAAATTCAACAAGAGACTCTTGAAATCGTTCATGATATTCAAAAAAGAGTCAAGAATCTGGAGAATCGACCAAGTTCTTCCGGAGAAAGGAAACGTATAAATTTCGGAACAGTTCCCTATCTTCACCGAGATGGGAAACCAACTGAAGTTGTACGACCCATGACCAATGATGAAAAGCTTATTGCCATCATCAGAGGAAAATCCGTTACCAACAAGTAATGGACTTCGAAAGGATAAATCTGCAAGATCTGGAGGACTTAAAAGAATCCTTTACGGGATTAAGTCTTATAGATCTAAAGATGAATGCAGGAGAAGAATCTGCCTTGGTCACTCGTGATCAACAACAGCAGAGACCACCAGTCAATCCCAATGTAGCAGAAAGTTCCGGATCACATGAAGTGGTGGACGAACGAATGCCGCACGTGGGGGATTTCACCACAGGAGAACATCCTATTGGTGTAAGAGGAACCCGACTACGTTCCAAAAGGCCGAATCTTATGAATACGCCTTATGGAAAGTCACAGCTTGACCCTATACATCCGTATGGGTTGATGCTAAATCTGGATATTCCAGATTTCAGGAATCGTGAAATCCTTATTGATGATTGGGCATCGGCTATGAGGATTGCTGCAGGAACACTCGATCTTACGAAAGACTCATTCATTCTATTACTAGAAATGAGTCTAGAAGGATCAGTCAGGATCGCGTGGGATATGACATCACCAGATATAAAGAACAATGTTACAACTGGTGATTCATTAAAGACGATTGTTGATAATATGGCAAAATTATTCAAAATCCATTTTATCGGCATCGGATTCTTTGAGGGGATAGAGGAAGAGAAAAGAAGAAGATATAAACAAGCCCTCTACAGCCTCGAGTTACATGATATTTGTCATATCGATGAATATATCAAGTTTTTCACCGAGTACAGATGGAAGTCTAAGGTGGAAGATCAAGAAGCTTCGCAGTTATTCTTTGCGAAGATTCCAAGTCCCTGGAGAGAAATGTTGATCAGGGAATACAAGCAGGCAGATGATATGGATACAGTAGCTAGAAGGATGTCTTTCCTGAAAGCTAAGCTATCCGAATGGTGTCATCAGGCACAGCTCTACAAGAACTACAAGAGATTAAGAGGAATCAATAAGATGGTTCCCTTATGTTGCGAAGAAAACGATATTCCAACAGTCGTTGGAGGTCAACCACGAAGGCATAAGAGGCAGAAACAACGAAGCCATCCATACCACCGTGGAAGCAACAACAGGAGAGGTAATCGCCGGTCTTCATGGAGACCAAGGAGAGTATGGTCAAAGCAAAAAGCCCGAAGTTATAAATCGGGGCAAAGACCAACGCCTAACAGGAGAAGAACTTTTGCAAGTTCTAATCAAGGAAGTACCAGCAGAACTCCAGGAAGGAGAACTTTCAGACGAGCTCACACCAGAGCCAATGAAAGTTTCAAAGACTGTAATTGCTGGACGTGCGGAGCAAGAGGGCATATCTCAACAGACTGCCCAGAAAATGAGAGACGAGGGATTAGACAGTTCGAGGCAACACCCGAACTTGAAGAAGCTATCTACTATCAAGATCTCATACAGGTGTATCAATTTGAGGATATACCCTCAGATGAAAGCATCTACGAAGAGGAGATCTATTCTGAAGATGGAAGTGAATCCAGCTCAGAATCAGAGTGAAGAAGAAATTCTTCAAACAACGGTGAGAGAAGATATGTTAGGATATCTCTCCCATACTACGGTTTCTCATAAGACTCTAATGAGGATTATGAAGGAAGACTCCAAGCTCCAGATGTACGATGGTTTCACCATTGGAGCTATGGAAAAAGCTTTGGATAAGATTGGTTTTCGCAGCAGAAAACACCAAATTATCCACAGAGTAACTACCGGAGAGTTCGCCATCCCAATGGAGCTTACTGGTAATCTGATCGAGATGCAATTGATCCCTTACCAAGAAATACAGGAGATCAAAAGCAGAGTCAAAAGGGAAGTTGCAAATACACTCTCATGGATTCACATCGGAGCCATAAGAGTTGTAATCAAAGCAACCTTCAAAGAAGGAGTAGATTCGCCACTCAACCTGGCAATATGCGATAAGCGAATCTCAAATCTCAAGAATTCATACCTTGGGGCTGTCACAGGAAATTTGTGTGCAGGGAAATTGGCATTCAATGTCTATCCCAGGATTGCATACAATCTGGGAGATCGAGATTTCAACCGAGTCCTAACCCTTCATCAAGATTTCAAAAGAAATGATCTGATGAAAGAAGGGAACAGACCCTACTCGATCACATACAAGATTTCCTACGCTCTTTCGAATACACATCATTCAGATGTATTCTTAAGAAAGGAATTCATTGAAGTCCCAAGAATCTTTGAGGATTTCGCTAGGGTGGTTCTTCCAGAACTCATACAATCTCCAACCATAAAGGAGATCGACATGAGGATCCAAGATCAACCCGTCTTCAACAGGAGCCAAAGTCTCAGAATTGAGCCCAGGCGGATGTCTTTCTAACAAGACAGGCTAATGAGTAGCAGCCGTTGGGAAGAAAAGAGACCGAGTACAATTCAGCATGTCCCAAATGTTTTCAAAACACAAGGAGAGCTGAAGTGCCCGGAAGGATGGAGAGGAGTTGAAGTAATATTTGACATTACTCAAAGGGAAAATACACTTCCCTGTAATGCCCTATATTACCTCCAACAACCTAGTGTCGGAAGATTTCAAGGAACCCTAAAAATGGGTGAAATGGAATTGACTATCGGAGGAGTTCCAGGAAGAATCTCAGATCAGTTGATACTGGGAATTGAATTTCTCGAGGAACACAAACCTTGGGAGAGATTACAAGAAGGAATGGAGTTCACAGTGGCCAACAAAAGATATCGAATCAGATGACCACTAGCCCATTCTCCATATACATTTCAATCGGAATGATATATGAGAAGTACAAGGCCGAGTATTTTGCCGCCTATATCGATTCAGGCGCCGGGATATGTACTGCAAAGCAGGAGGTTTTCCCTAAGGAAATCGGTGAAGATCTACCAGCTATCGCAGGGAGAGATTTCTCTAAAAGGATTCTTATCCTTAACCGAGGAATCAAGCAAGCGGAAATCATGATCGGTGGAGCAGGAGGTACCCCATGGTACAAAGTCAAGATACCACCAATCTATTTCCATGATACAGGCGCAGATGTATTGCTAGGTAACAATTTCCTACAAACATTCAAGCGTTTTACACAGGAAAATGAGACAAGAATGCTTATTTTCACAACACTATGTGATCATAAGATCATTGTCCAAAGATTACGAGAGGCATTCTACAGAAAGATGCCAATCACGTTTCGCAGCAAGCGTGGTGATGAAGCCAAACTTCGACATCCAAAAATGGCGGATAGAAGGAGATTTGGCGATGCACTCTTATCCTACCGACAATTTGGTCATACCAGACCAGGAACCAAGGCGTGGGATAATCACTTGTATTCATTCAGGGTACAAGATGAAGAAGAAGTTCCTCCAATTGTTGTTGCAGAATTGCTGAGCCAATTGGAGAATCAATCGAGTGAGATTTCCATTGAAGAACATATTTCACTCGAGGATATCAAGAAGAAGATCCAAAGGAATTACAATGAAGATCCTTTGGCATGGTGGAACAAGAACGAGCTCAAAGCATCCCTAAAGGTTAAAGCCGGAAAGGAACACGAGTTCGTAAGATTCAAGCCCATCCTTATAAACCAAGCGGATCGTGAGGATATGCAGAAGATACTTAAGGAACATCTGGACCTTAAGCTTATCTCACCAGGAGTTTCTCCATACAGCAGCCCGGGATTCCTTGTTAGGAATCATGGAGAAATCAAGCGAGGAAAGCCAAGACTTGTTATTAATTACAAAGGGATTAATGACATCTTGGAGTTCGATGGATACTACATCCCGAGTAGAGAACACCTTGTCAACAGCATCAAAGGTGCTAAGGTATTCTCTAAGTTCGATTGTAAGTCTGGATTCTACCAGATTATGATGGAGGAAGGAAGCAAGAAGTTTACAGCTTTCTCCACACCACAAGGACATTATATCTAGAACGTGATGCCCATGGGATTGGCCAACACTCCTCAGATATATCAGAGAAAGATGGATAATCTTTTCAAAGATTATTTCAGCTTCATGTTCGTATATATCGATGATATACTCATCGCCTCTAAGAACATGAAAGAACATCTCAAACATTTGGAAATCTTTTCAGATGTTTGTCACAAGGAAGGATTGGTGCTTTCTGAGAAGAAGGCAGTGATCGCTACAAGACAGATCGAATTCCTTGGAATTGAGATCGATGAATCTGGAATCGTCCTACAAAACCATATTGTGGAAAAGATTCAGGGATTTCCAGATATCCTCAAAGACAAGAAACAACTTCAAAGTTTTCTCGGAGTTGTTAACTTTGCTGGTATGTTTATAAACAATCTGGCAAATTACAGGAAGGTGTTTAGCCCATTACTGAAGAAGGATGCAAAATTCATCTGGGAAGATAAACACCAAGAAGGGATTAAGCAACTCAAGGAGGTTTGTAAACAACTTCCAAAACTTGCTATACCTCAAGACGAGGATGAACTGGTTCTCTACACAGATGCCAGTGACCATTGGTGGGTAGCCGTTCTAATGAAGGCTACACCAGATGGAGAAATGCCATGCAGATACTGCAGTGGGTTATTCACAAACAGTGAAGCCAAATGGCATATCAACGAGAAGGAGTTCTTCGCAGTCAGAAAGGCATTCAAGAAATGGCCTTTATTCTTACTTGCCAAGAAATTCATCCTAAAGATCGATAATTCGAGTGTCAAAGCTTTTCTGAAAAATAAAATTGAATCTAAACCAGAAAAAGCTAGGATACAAAGATGGCAGGCTGAATGTCAATATTATGATTATGATATTGTCATTGTGAAATCTAATGAGAATGTTCTTGCAGATTTCCTGACACGAGATGGAAGGACACGTCGCTGACGAGGTCCTCAAACGAGTAAGGCAGCTCAGGGAAGACCTTGAGAGCCTACAACGAGGCTTTGATACTTTATGTATCAATGCAGAAGTTGCTCAGCGACTTCAACAGGCTGATCAGAGATCCGTCTCTGGTCTAATACGAGCATGCCAGTACGCACATGGACAATTGTTCAATGTGCTACAAGGGCCCATCCTTCAGGCTGCATCTCCAACGGTGCAAAGGAGGGAAACAAGAGAACGGGTCTCTACCCCGATTGTTATGGATTCAAATACCATAACCGAGCGTTCTTCAGATGATGCATTCCTTGAAAATGCACCAACTGGGACAAATGTTGAAGCTCCGGTGTCAAAGCCCGAGTCTTCAAGTCAACCCAGCACCTCTGGGGTAAAAGAGGGAGAGTTGAACCTAAGGCCACAGACTGGTAAAACTAAGGTTCAAACTAACGAGATTTTAGTTTCTTCACCTATGCAGGATTACCAGAAGCAATGGGAGAAACTTATCACGAGACAGGGTATTCACCCAGAGAGGACGGTTATCGATGCCTCTGGAAAATATCCTAGAGTTTGGATGAAACCAGGGAGTCATCTAAATGAAGTACAAGAATGGTATAATTTTGGAGCTCTTGCTTCAGTTTATACTGTTTCACCAAATTTCCCAGAAATTTCGAAATTACCGAAATGGATACGAACGGCGGTACACGAGACTTGGGTCAATAATCAATATTTGGCCAGAGGAGATATTCTGGAGTTATATTTTTTCAGTGCAGCTCCAGAACCAGCTAAGAAGGGCTTCCATGAAGCCTTTCACTTCATCAAGCTAAGGAGACCAGATGGAAACGCTTTGAAAAATGTCAAGGCGGTGAATCCAGAAGATACTCCAATCTTAGTAGGATCGTTCTCAGAAGATGACGCTTCTACTAGACGAGCATGGGGTCTTTGGGTTTGTCTAACTGAGATGGACAAAGTCAAATACCACTTCAAGTTCTTTCACAATTCAGCAAATGGATCCTTCATGCTGAATTCCATGACAGGAACTACTACAAGCTTTGCAGAGGATCTCTTTGAAACTAAGAGAAGAATCCTTTGGGAAAACAAGATACCGGCAAGCAAAGAGACTTACCGGAAGTTCTGCAACATGGCCCATATTGGCAGATGGAAAGATCATATTTGCCAAGCATGCCCGGAGCAGAAACAACCCGAGTTTGGGAAAGGGTTTCGATCCAAACCCGACAGACGAGAAAAAAGAGCAGAAGATGACAAAGAGCCTGCTCAAAAGAAAAGCTATCCGAGGGGTCCACGAAGGCCAAATTTCAAAGATTCCCCGACAGAGTAAGATGGGCTGAGTCACGCCCACTAACATCACATGCGAGAAAGTCAAGGGAAAGAAAAAGTAGATTCCCCGACAATCTCACATGGGGTGAGTCACGAGAAAGGAAAAAGCTGGCAATCACGGACTCAGTGGTTGATCCACCCACAAAAGGTGGACAGCTGGCTTAAGCAAGTTTGAAATCCGAATTTCAAGTCCGGATTTCCATCTATAAATAGATCAAGCAGAAGGAAGCTAAGGACATCAACCATTCTCCATAGTTTTCTTCAAAATAAAATCTTCTCTGTAATAGTTTAAGTTTTCTGAGTTTAGTTTTAGTTTATGTATCTACGAGTGATAGCCATCTCAATGAGAGGCTAATTCTATATTCTCCTCCCAAAAGGAGTTTATAGATAATGTAATAAATATTTATTAGTTCTTAATAAAAGAGAGGCTTTAGCTTCAACGTGTCTCCGTTCGATTTATTTATCTGTTGGAAGGATTCCTTGTACACCTGGTGTAGGAAACGAACCAAGGTTGTGCTGGGCAGTTGCTGAAGGAGCTGGATAACTTGTAGACCAACTTCCCAGAGAGCGAAGTTGAACAGTGAGGAGCTGTTCGTAAAACGGTCTAGGGGCAGTGATCTTCCAGCTGGTGGTGTTGCGAGCCACCTCACCCGGTGCTGTTCTGGTCGAAGAAAGGTATGATCTCCAACAGATTAATTTATTTTACGGAAGCATGTTGGGCCTGATAAATTTATATACTTTGTTTGGATCAAGAATTAATTATATGGAAATAAAAATGAAAAGGTTTGGAAAATTGGTTTTGGAAAGTCAACAAGGGTAATGAGGTAATTTTAGATGAAAAATGTGGTAGAATGTTATATTAAGTTATATTTGATGGTATATTGTGATAATATTTTATCTTCAATGGCAAAATTTTATGTTGTTATATCCAAAGTGGTATTTTGAAGTACTAACTCTATTAAATATTTGATATAATCATATAAATTTCCAAAATTTTAGTGTGGCTCGATTTCAAGGACATAATGGTTTCTTCCAGAATTTAAAGTTTTCAATGTTGACACTATAGAAGTGGTTATGGATATTACTGGCACCTTGGAGAGCAAATGTGAATTTAAGTGTAGGGTTTCTTCTTCTTTTTTTTTTTTTTTTTTTTGTCTTTTGTATGCAAGGCAGCAAATCAGTGTGCTCGTAAATTTTCACGTCACTCTTGTTTGTTGTCTATTTTGGTTTGGTCCACTTCATTTCATTATTGATGTATTTTCTTCAAATGATTGTAAAATTTACTAATGAATGAGCTTTTGCAAAACGTGTTCAAAAAAGTCAAAATTTTGTTCCTATTACAAAAATTATCGTAAATCAATTTGTAGAATTGGTGGAAGGTATGTTTTTTTCTTGGTTTTGTTGGGTGATCATTATTCCTTCCCCTTTTTCCCTTTTTTTTTTTTTTTTGTTACGCCCATTTTGTGCGCAATTGAAAATATTGATTCGTTGAAGATTGGGTGTTTATAAATTATTAGATGTTGTTAGCTTTTACACTTGCATATAACACAAAAACTCTCGTATGAGATGGTTTCATAATAGTTTCATGAGACGGATCTCTATTATCCATGAATTGAATCAATTTTCACAAATTTTTATATGAATTGTTAAATTTGAGTCATGAGTCGTCTCACGTAATAAGATTCTTGAAATAGTTTCAGGTAAGACTATTATGTTTGAAAATGTTTTTGAGCACATGAGCTTAAGCGTATTAAAGGGTTGCACATCATAGTCTTTCTTTTTCTTTCTTTTTTTCAATAATTCGTTTCCAAAGTGAAATTTATACAAAGTAAATCAAGAGATTTAATTTAACACGGAAACTTTTATGACTCAAACACATGAATCTAAAATTTATGCTACAGAATCAAATCCCATCACCCGCGCCCCTAGGCTCGTCCCATGCGTGGTTCATGCATCGTTGCGTGTCTGGGTGGGTGCGCTCAAACCGACTCATATTCGCTCCACCTTTATATTACGTTAGACCTAACTGGTATTATATTAGTCCTACCTTTTGTCCAACTTTCATGCCTTTAGAGTTTTTAACTATACCTTCATACATTTTACTTATGTTAATCATACATTTTAGTTATATTAATCATACATTTTAGTTATGCTAATTATATGTTTATATATTATACAAGATATAACTATGTTGATACCAAGTATGACTATTATCACATAGAAGTGTGAATAATGCCACATAAAGGTAACATGTATAAAATATGCTGAAAATTACAATTTTTTAAAGATATCGTAGGATCTATCCTGAGAATTTATACCCTATTGATTCTCTCTCATATTTATCTGTCACTTAGATACATCCCTCAATTTACAGTTCATTCAAATGAGAAGTCAACGATCAAATAGGAAGAGTTCTCGGTCTCTCCCTAATCAAAAGATAACATGGTGGTACTTGTAGCCTATAGGTGCACTGACTCGTTGCTCTCTTTCCCCATTAATGAGGCATGGATTTGTGTTATTAATAAGGACAGCCCTTTGTATTTGATGCACTACCAGTCTTATCAATTCACATTGTTGTCATATAATTGTGGATAATTCATATTTTTTGTGAATTCACAACTTATATGTTAACTTTCCGCCTATTTATAAGTGAACTCTTAACTGTGGAAATCTTGAATATGGCACAGAAAATATTTGTCTCAAGAGTTTACAAAAAAATTGTTTAATAAAACCTATGCTTTATTATGATCGAAATTCCTAATAATAAATCCATTAAGGATGTTGGATAAATTGCTATCAAAATACTTGCTAATAGATTCTAACTAAGTGCTGCCATAATTTCATCAATATTCATCTAAAACACCCACATAAAAATCATCGACACCAACAGAATCATCGAAAACACCGTATTTACAAACCACATCTTAAGAATGAAACAAGAACAGAAAAACAACATAAAGTGTTTGTATAGGAAAAGGTATTCAAATGGGGTTCAACTCACCAAATCGTCCTGCATATCACATCAGCCCCATCTCGATACTCAGCCCGACGCACAATGGCAGCAACCTGCTCGATTCCTATGAATACAAAGCAGTCACCAAACAGCTTAATCGAGCCATCCGTGCTTCAAATGGCCTCTCAACCCCTCGTTCATTTCACCTGAAATCCCCCTTCTACCTGCACCGTTTAGACCAGATATACAAAGAGAATTCGAGGAAATCAAAGAAGATTTCAGGCTCAAAGAAAAATGGAGAGATGAGTAAGAGCACAATCGAGGGTCAAGGAACAAGAGGATTCGTACTACGGCTTTGGAAGAAGGTGAAGCAGGGATTGGTGAGAGGGAACAAATTTACAGCAAAAGGTGCAAGTTTCAGATGAAGATAACACTACATATCGAAACTACAATCACTCTGTAAGAATACACAATGTACAATGTAACAAACATAGATATCAGTTCATGAAACTGAATGTACCTTTTAAATTGACCGAAAAAGTTGGTAGCACTTCTTTCTTTCACTCCACTTTTGCAAACACCAGTACGGAAGTTTCCAATACCAATTTCGACCTTGTGATGGTGGAAACTTGAAGCTGTTGCAGATATACATGTTATAGGGCACATCATATAACTCATCATATTTACAACACATTACATGTTACAAAATTTCCTCACATTGAAGAATATAATTTTGTATACAATAAGGTTTGACTAACAGCAACCGTTTTTCTCTCGCAAATAATACACATCAAACAGAGGGCACAACTTAAAAGGAAGGCAGTGATACAAGACTGATCATTTATACATTAATAGACATGGTTATGGATAAGCTTTTAAGACAATCTATGACAGCCTCAGAGCCATTTCTTGAAGCAGAGCCCTTTTTTGTGATGCATTAATGACATGTTTTGTTTCAGCATTCTCAAGGACATCAGTAATAATTGCAGCTGCATGACCAAGAGGTTCCTCCGCAGCTCTCTTCAACATAAACGCCTGAGAGTGAAAAGAATTCGCAACTTATTAAACATTATACCTCCATCATATACAAAAAGTTTCATCTCTCGATGTTTGACTAATAGACACAAGCAAAAATATTATTCTGAAGAAAATACAAGTCCCAGTCTCTTAACAGTAAGATAGTTCATGGTACAAGGTATGAATCGAGCAGGTAAAATAATTCTTCAAGTAACTTTATAAGAAACAGCTCGTTTCAGGCTGACTACTGCTCCATTAATGATGCAAATTTAAGCAGTGATGCAGAAATCAACCTAAGCAGCACCTAAATGCTAGGTGGATCCTTAAATAGGTAGATTTGGATGCCAGACCTTCCAGGCGGATCTAGGTACAGCTTAATCAGCACCTAGTTAATGATTTGAATTTTATTTATTATTAGAGGAAGGAAATGACGTCATTCCATTACCCCTAAAATTCTGAGTTTTTCGCAAACACTGGAATAAAAATATATTGACAACAATTAATAAATAGTCAAATGCACAATTAAGTAGTTTGAGAATTCTTTAAAATGATCTAATCATCTTTGATGACTTAGCAAATAATATTGACTGTATTCTCTTGTTTGTCTTTAACTTGAAAAATATATTTAAAAAGGTAAGATGTTAAGGTGGAATGTTAAAAATAACACATTTTGAAAATATAATCAGCTGTGTAGTGGGCGTCTAGGCGCTAGACAGCCATTGTCCACCCAATTCCAACTATTATAACCAGAGAATTAGCAACACAGCATTTAAGCATTGTCATCCAACAATAGCAACCTTTCAATATTTTCTTTCATAATGTTGAGAGAGGGATAAGAGAGGGACCTGTCCATGATGTGTGATGGTTAATGTACAAGGTTGTTGGAACCATGGCTCTCCATCTATTTGAACTGGCAAACCAGCCAAAAGTTGAATCTTAATTGACTGCCCTTGTGCTAGCCTGCGAGCCCGGGATAGCCCAACCTGTCCAACATGCACATTAAAGTTCCCTGATTAGTTCTGTCCTAATCAAAGTTGCAAATGATTTGCCTCTTTTACAAAAGAAAAGAAAAAAGTAACTCCACAACTTTTCACATTTATTTAAGTAAAAACTTAAAGATACATTTTGCATTTGATTTAAGGAAAAATGTTGGTGGTATGGTTGTCTATTAGCTCAACAATGAGTCAATTGCAAATCCATAATCATAATTGCAAAGATAACTGAAAACCTTCACTAGAGAGTATTTGTGAAATCCACAATAATTGAATATTGTGCAAAAGATTATTACTATGGAATAATAATACATCACAAAATCCTCGACTCGAAATGACCTTACACAACAAATTGGCCTGAACAGACCACAATCCATTCAAAATCTCAACCCAGATACTTTGCTCACGAAGATAGCCTTGTTGCATTTCCAGAAAACAGCCTTGTCGCACTTCCAGAAAACCTTACTTTGAGAGAACATACGATAGGTGTCGTACATGCTTATAAAGATATTTCATATTCTTCAATTCAGATTTAAACCATATATTTAGTGTATGATCCAACTAAAAAGGTATTCATGTTTTCACTTGAACGAAAAATTCCTACAGTCAAAAAAAACTTCATTACATTATCAACTCATCAGCAAAAGAAGGTTTCACATACCTGCAGCTTTCCAAGATGCCAAGTCCCTGATATGCTTACTACTTCAAGAACTTTGTCGTGCATAGACTGAGGATCAAAATTATCATAGCTATCATCTTCATTCTGCCACAGATCAACACCACCCATATAACTCCCAATATTAGCTACGAGGACACCCTCTGCATCCTGAGATCAGTATGCAATAAAACACTTCTAATAAGACTGCATCATCACTTTTGTTTTCAATAAGATTTTATATAAGGTTTTCAAAATTATGATTGCACTCACCTCCGGAACCTCAATATCAACACCATCAACCTCAACTCGAACTTCCCAGGGAAAGTCGGCAAATGTCCTATCCATAATACTCTTAGCACCTTCTCTTGCATAGAGAACTTTATTCATGAACTGCAACAAACTACTTATTTCAGCACTAGGAAGAAAAGTGATCTATTTACCCAGATTTATAGCAGATGACAGAACCTTGACCAGCAGTCAAAAATTGCACCACTCAGCACATAAAGAGAGAGTTCAATCACTCTCATTCAGACTGTCATTTGCTCGGTAGTAGTTAAACAATCAAGATTTATTGGCCCTTGAGAAATGACATTATGGTATGAACTCATAAATAGAATTTACACAGCTCATTGACTTGGATACAAAAAACAATATTTAGCTTCAGCTCTAGTATATAATCTGATTTTCAAACTTTAACATGGATGTGTAATCAAGCTACAATCATGGACAGTTAATACTCATACCTATAATATAACATCAGAAAACTAAATTGTTGCTTCGAGCCCAAATGCACATTAAGAAAGATAAGAATCAAAGAATAAATTCTAAAAAACAAGAAGGAAAGAAGTTAAATTCCTCTATTATCATTTGTACCATAATTGAATAAAAAATCCTACAAGTTGCTTTAACTACCAAATGTCTTGCTCAACAAAAATAGAATAATTACAACGAGAAAATTAATTTCCATGAATGGTAACTATGTATCGGAAGTACTACCACGGAAAGTTTAACTCAGTGCTTCAGTTATTAAATGAGATAATATTGAAAGTTGAAAAGCTACAGTTGCTCTTCAAAATTTTGAGAACATTCTTTGAAACATTTGTCATAACATAATAACAAAAGATCAAGAATAAAAAATAATAGACATATCCTTTATAAGGCAGAGACTATAATATGTAAATTCTGTCTCTTGCGCAAGTAATTTCCAGAAAGTTTCAAGGTTACTGCCAATGGCCTATTAATTAGAATAAGAATCATAAAACATTGTATTAACTCATTTCCTCTTACACATTATTAATAACAACAATTTTTTTTTCCAGGAGTCATTTCCAACCACAATAGAAATTAACTGCATCTACCTGGTTGTAGAATTTTTCTGGGTTCTCCTCCCTCAGATTATGGATTTCCAAAGCAACCTTTGCATCGCATCCAACCCCTAAAAAACATCCATTTGTCCATAATATAAGGGCACATAGTTTGTGTAGAAAATATATCTATGTAAGAATGGATTCAAAGTTGTCAAGAAATGTCACATTTAAATAAACTACAAGAAAGCTAAAGTCTGAAACATACCGAGATAGTTGTTCATAAATTTAGGGGAGTAGATTGGTTTCCCCAGCTGGCTTGAGATCGATACCTTCCATCGATCAAGAATGGTTACTGCAGCATGTTCTATGTGTTCCAAGAGAGTGCAGAGACCTCCCTGCCTCTCAACTGAACCTAGGCCAGCACCCCAAGAAAGTACTCGAGCCAAATCATTTCCAGTCCCAGCAGGGAGAATGGCAACTGGTGGAGGAGAAACAAAATTTTGCTTGTCTATGGCATCCAATATCCAGCCAACAGTACCATCTCCTCCACAGACAAGAATTCGGAAATGAGGTACCCTTTTAAATAAATAAAGTCCAATTTCTGGCCCTTGAGATGAGCTTAACTCAAAAACCTAAAGTGAAAGGTGGTAGTTAGATAAGGCAGTGCAATTCCATAGTAATATGAATACGCATCCTGTCAGACTAAACAAAGAAGGATAAAGCCATAATGACAAGAGAAAAATTGTCCATGGAATGAACACTAGTTATCATGACAAGAACAGAGAAGCTGTGCATGGATGCACAACTTTGAGAATATTTTTCTTTATTATACTTAACAAAATCAGCTCAAAAAGCATATCCTACCCTGATCCCAGAAAATCATGGTCAAGTGATCCTAATGAGCCCATAATCCTGCTTAGCTTTTCAGCTTCACAAATGTTTCTATTTTGGACTACTCACTCAACCTTACTAGTGGAGATCAGCAACAAAGCACTAATAACATAATCTAAATGAATTTCTTATACAAATGCAAGCCTCGCAGATGATGATAAAAGAATAGATGGATGCAGCTAATCCTCTCTGCACAAGCTCTTACTTTTTTTTTACTTTTCTTAAAATATCGATATTTATGACCAAGTTATGTAAAAATTTACCAAGCAATTGAGGAGAAAGATTTGTATTTGTTGTTCATAAATATGATTTTTATTTTTATATTTTAGCGCCTAGTTATCCTAAATAATGGATACAGATTCATTGTTGCATTCACATTCTCCCAGATATGCACAGAAATCTTTACACTCAAAGTTTACAAATGCATATTAGGTAAATTGGGCAAAGATCATATGCTTCTGTCATAACATCTCTGACCTGTACAGGATTCAGGAGAATGTTCAGTCTTTGCTTGAGTGAATCTCCTCGTTGAGCTCCACTCTTTTTGTTGATAAACACTAACAGGGGTCTTGCCTCTGGAGGCAGATCAATCAATTCATATTTTTGTTTCATGCCTGCTAACTGAATATCATCCTTTTGATTAATCGATGAGTTTCTTTTTAAGCTAGGAATCTTTTCCATCCTTTTCTTTTCTGCATGTTGATCCACCTCCTCCATATTCGTACCACCATTATGGTTTTCTTCTATCCTATGAGAACCATTCACTGTTTGACAAGTCTCAGCAGCACTTTCTGTTGATGTGTCACTCATATTACTACTATTAACTATATCTGTAGAGGTCTCAACTCCATGCTTATACTTCTTACTTTGACTTCTTATGCTAGCACGCACAGAAGATGCAATCTCATTGGCTCCTTGGGTGATGGAACTCAGAAAACCACCAGATGTATTCAATTGCTTAACATATAGGGGCGATAAGATAAGCCTTCTAAAAGGGCCCAAATCACAAACATCACCTGTGTCGTTAAACATACTACCATGGCAGTCAACATGCACCAAGCGTTGACACCATAAGCAACACCAAATCGGCGATCCGCCAAGAAAAGAATTGCTGCATGGCTCTTCACAGTAGCTGCAGAATGAAGATTCATCAGGTTGATCTGTTACCTCTGTCCACCGCACTGCCCACTGATGCATCACGTGGTCATAGCCAAGCATTGATACACACTTACAGTCTTTCTGGGCATTAGAGGAGCAGCTCAAGTGGGCCGCTGCACCACATATATTGCAACGTTGAATAAAACTATCAGAAGCTACCATTGGGCTGAGAGTTTGGGAAGGTGACACAGACTTTAAGCATACGCAGCAGCTTAAGTTTTTCACTCGAGTTACAGATTCTAAGACCCATGTATGCGGCGCCACAGCAATCTTGTTCCTTGTTTTTGGGTTTTTCTTTGACCTAGCTATGGCTTTCATCCAACTTAAATTGATGTTTCTTCTCCACTGGAAAGCTGTGTAGAAAATAGTCAAGATGCCTACCAAACCGGCTATCAAGCAAGATATAATAAACAAATAAGATTCTGTCATTTCAGCTGGATTTTTACTCATCCAACTGGGAAGAAGAGCATCAAATTCCCTGAAGTCATCCATGTTTAAGATGATTCTCCCACATTCTGCATATACACATATAGGCCAACTAGAACATCCATATGCCAGTAATCAGCTTCTGCCTGAATTGGAGTAGGAGACACTAGCACAGTTTGCATCCCACTATCCCAGTACTGATGGTATGTTCAACAGTAGCTAGGAACTGATAAAAAAATCTTCATAGAATGTCGAATTCCACTTCACTCTTCCTAAAAGCCACATGCCTAGAAATGATGGAAACCTTCTTTGCATGTAAATGGGGCAACTATGCTCCTTGTATTGGTAAATTATCCAACCTCTTTCTGCAAAGCTCCTTACCTGTGAGAACAAATTCAAACAACTCTAAATCTGAAAAACATTTCATCCAGAGAATGCTAAACAAGGCCTTAAGAAATAAAAGAAAAATGTGTAGGGAGACCTGAGAACAATGTGTAAGCCCAACATCATAAAACTGTCTATAGCACATCTATTGGTAATAGCAAAGCAACCATCAAAAGTTTTATTTCTACAGTTTTCTCTAAAAGATATACATGTATACTTACTATAAAATTAGTAGAACAACTACATTTCTGACTGCAAAGTCATTCCAACAGCATTTTAATTGACATTAAATTTAACTTCAAGAGTGAAGTTTTCTTACTTTCAAAAGTCACGTAATATCTTGATACAAAAAACAAAGTTATTAGCCATTAAGCTTTCATCTTCGAATTCACACTACCAAAAGAGTTTTAGCATGCAACCAATTTCACAATTTGATGAAATTCAAGAAAAATCAATATTGAAGAACAAAGAACTTGAAAATAATTTGGAAAGGGAGTGCCATCATGGTTTTCCAGAAGAGTCATAAGTATTCGTCTTCTTTCTTCAGAAATACCAAAAATATGTCATCAATAGTCAATGCAGCTGAAATGAACATAGCATTCGTTTGTACTTTATAGGAAACAAGAGCAAGTGGTAGAACGCTACAGTTAAATTCTTATTTAGCTGCGTACTAATCAAAGCGGCATAACGATTCAACATCATAAGTTAAGTAAGAAACATATCGCTGATAGTACACCAAGTCCATTTCTCTGCTCTCATTTAAGATGAGAAAAATGACAAACCGAAAGTTAAAATAGACATCACTTGCTGAAATAACCAACTTACAAACCAACGATATCCCAAATCAACAGTTTAATCCTATCAAAACCAAATGAACATTATCTCCAAGGCATTATTCCGTATACAAATTATTGTACGGAGTTCAGCAAAAACTCAACCTCTAACATGGAGCAGAAATCAACAAGCCAAAAAAAGCAGCAACCAATGGCGTAATCAGCCTTCAAATCATCTAACGTCTGAAACGACGCTGTCAAACTGACAAACCAATTTCAGCACTCAAACACAAACAAAAGCAAATTAATCCGCGCGATTTCCTTGAACATGAAGCAAACCAAAAAACAAAATCAAACCACGAATAATGATTTCCTGACCAAAATACCTCTGAATCTAATCGCGAAAACCAACGAAGAGATCGAAAGCGCTGGAGAAACAAAGAAGAAACCCTTCGAAAAACAGGGGAAAAGCGAGTTTCTCCGCTAATCAAGGAATCGATCGCGCGCGACTGGGGAAAAAAAAAGGAGAAATTAATTCTTCGTTAGCTTCCGATTCTATGCAGATTAAAGGCACGCAAATGTTATTTATGCAAATTCCATATCACAATGTTCTGCGAATTTTTGTGCAAATCTTTTGGAGATTCTAATTTCTACAGAAACGAGATTCCCACTGACCACCGTCTAGAGAGAGAAAGAGAGAGCGGAGAGAGAGAAAGTGGTTCTTTGGAGAAGGAATCCTGGAAAATACACGTGGCGAGAAGTAAAGGCGTTAAAGTGTGGGCCGTGGGACCAGGGACGGAAACGCTGTCGGTTTGGGTCATAGTCTTGCCGCTTTATGCATAATCGAGACTTTGAATGCTAAGTCACGTGTTTCTCACGTGAGTTTATATATTCATTTGTGTTGTATAATAATAAATTAATAACCCACCAAATTATGACAACTACTTTGAACTTACACTTAATGTTACCAAATTAGTAAGAGAAAGAAAATGCAATTATGATTTTCGGTTTTTCCTGATTGAATTCATTTTACATTTACTCTATTCATAGTGGGCACCTATTCATAGTAGGCATGTTCATCGTTGATGTGGTTGATATTCAATATATCAATTAATTTCATTTTTCATATAATCAAGGGATGTAATAATAACACGTCAGCAGTAAACATATTAAGAATTACCCGTTATGAACATTTTAACATTTTCTTACATTTACTAACAACTATGTATATTTATAAGTTTCTTTTATATATCAAAATTTGGTAGAATTTAGCGAAAAATTTAATTTAATTACTTTAGAAAGTAGTGTGTTTTACGTGAGATGTCAATCCATATTTTTACAATTCATATATGGATGCATTTTAATGGATTTTTGTTTGTGGACTACAATAATTTATTTCATCATAATCATTCATGAAATAGTCTCATATAAGTTTTTTGTTTGAAAAGTACAAATATTCATTTTTAATAATTGAAGTGTATTGATTGAATTATAGTCAATCTACTAACATATACTCCCTCCGTCCCACCCGAACTTGCCTACTTGCCTTTTTTTTTTTTTATCTCAATCCAACTTACCAGCCTATAAATGATTAAAAAAAAAAAAAATTTACCTCCTTACCCCTATATTTCTGTCATTTTACAAAATTGTCAACCTAATTTTCCTTTTAAAATCTGATTTCATACTCCTTAATGATGATTAAGGAGGCCCTAACACTAATTAACCCAAATCTAAAATATCTCACCCCATACCCCCAAACCCTATTTTCTCCTCCCATTCCCTGTGCGCCGTTCTGGAACCTTCTTCGGTTTTATCTCAAACTCTAACCTCTCATTCTCACTGTGTGGCGTTCTGGAACCCTTTTCGGTTCTCTCTCAAACACTAACCTCTCATTCCCACTGTGCGGTGTTCTGGAACCCTCTTCGATTCTCTCTCAAACCCTAATGTCCCATTCCCATTGTGCGTCGTTCTGGAACCCTCTTCGATTCTCTCTCAAACCCTAAATCCAGTTATTCCTCATTTTCTAATACTCATTCCTCGACGATTCTCACAGATCTACGTCTGTTTAGGGCGAGATCTACGCATGTTTCATCGAGAAATTATTTGTGGGCATGATAAGAAGCTGTAAATCTCGATTTCTTTTCGAGTCCTTTGTCGAGAGTTCGAGATCTACGCCACAATCTGATGGAGTTTGAGTCTTCAAGTGCAGAAGAGGGTTTCGTGGTTGATTCGGAGGAAAGCTTTGTCTAGGAAACTCAGTTTGAAGGGGATGGGGTTGCTCTCCCAACAGGGATTGAGGTACCCCCTTCAGATCTGTTATGTCGGACGATCCAGAATTGCTTCATTTTTTCTATGAGTGTTTGGCGATCTGGTTCCCTCAGTTCGACAGGTTAACCTCTTTAGCCCTTTTAATCGATTTTTTGCCTGATTTCTGTGATACAAGATGATTTATATGATAGTAGATGATTGTTTCATTGATAGTAGATGATTTTCTGGAAAGCCCTAATGTTTGTGACCTTTTCTAGAAAATTTTGGTGTTATGCATTTCTTGTTTCCCTTCAACATTGCAGTTCGGGGACTACTGATTTTAATCATTGTGCATTTTAAGTACTCTATTCATAAGAGTCCTAAGAACGAAGGAAGATGAGAGCGAATAAGAACCTCTGTCATTACTGACTCCATTTTCGTGTGGAAAAATATGCTGAGTCATGGTCTTTACATCTGTTTCCACTTGTTCTGAACTCATGTTATGAGGATTAGATTAAACAAGTTAGTTGTTCATGAACTCCATGTGAAATAAGTGACATATTCATGAAAATAATATTATGGAAAAGTTAAAGGAAGTTGCAAAGTAGGACTGGTTGTAGTCCATGTTTTTATTGCATTATATACTAGGAAATTGGCTTGCACTTTCTTTGCATATGTTTTATTGTACATAGTAAGATTTCATTAGTTAATTGCATTAGTTAATTGTACATAGTCATATTGAAAAGAATCTGTTTCCCTATATTTCTATCATTTAAAAAAAAATGCCACCTAGTATTTGTCTTTCTATCAAAAACCCTAATTTTTGTGATGATTTCTGTGATAGTATGAGAAAAAATTCTGGTCAATATGATGGTTAATTGTTGTATGACTGTTGGAGTTTGTCCAGTGTGTTTGAATGACTGTTGGAGTCTGTCTAGTATTGATTCATGCTTGTTTGTGCTGATGATGTGTGTTGATTGTTGAATATGCTGCCCAATAAGTCTCTGTGATTGAACTTTGATTAGTTGCATGGTAGCTATCACAAAGCGATTGTAAATGATTGTTGGTTAATATAATTGAACTGATTGTTGATTAATGCTTGTTTGGTAGCTTAACAAAGTGATGATATAAAGTTGATTGTTTATAACGCTGCCCAACAATTCTCTGTTGTTGCAATTGCATGATCTTGTTGAGTTCAATTTGTTGTGTGTTTGAATGATGATTAGTTGCATGGTAGCTCAACAAAGTGATGTGAAGTATGCTGATTGTTTAAGAGTCTGACATTAATTGTTGTTGCAACTGCATTGTTTTGAAACATGACAGTGTGTTGCATGTAGTAGCTTGACATAGTATGTTTTAAGGCTACATTAATGTTGTCATCTCACCTTTAGTGGCCATAGGATAATCCCAATGATGAAATTTTTCCGAGGCAATTTTTTTTTTTTTTACAAATTAAGATATCACTAACATGTGATTCTGTTGTTTATAGTTTAAGCAAAATGAACATTTCATGTGTGTTTACACTGTAAACAATAAACCAGAATGACAAAAGCTTTCTAAGCCTACTTTACATATACCCTAAATCTGTGAGAATGCCCCAATGTCATAAATTTTTGTGGCAACTTCATTTGCAATCAGAAAGTTAATTGTGTCCCTTACAAGTTGCTCATCCACTTCAATTGTCATTGGCAATGAGTCAGTTCTTCCTTATGCTGCCTTTCCAATGTGAGGCAGCTTGTAATTGTTTCCTCCCTTTACCTTTAATATCTCAACCATGCATGCTTGTAGTGTGAGAAAAATGTTGTTCAACTTTGGATGCTCAATATCTTCAAATGATTGAAGAACATTAACGACCAAGTCATCAACATTGTAAGATCTGGTTTCAATCTGCAAGGATTGAATTGCCCTGAAGTACCCTAAATCTAACACATTAGTGTCTGGTGAATTTGGTGGTTGACACATCAACTTAAGACTACCCACACTCATAACCTCCCGCAACCCAACCTGAAATAAAATATTAATTTCCCTCTGATCCACCTATTCAATCTACAATATTTCAACCTAACTTTATTTTTTTTATATCCACATCCACAACCCAACCCAACCCAACCCAGCCCAACCTAAAATAATAATAATTATTTTATTTTATATTAATTACATATTTTTTTAATTAATATTCATTATATTTAAAATGTACAAAAAATACAATAAATAATTTAATATTCTAAATCTATAAGTATATTAAGGAAAATAATTTAAAACACATTTAGAATAAGATACAATAACGAAATTACAATTACAAGAGTTGAAATACGAAATTGAAAAGAAATATATCAAAATACAAGTAGATGCATGAAATAAAAATCTTGATTAGATTCGGAGAAAACTGAGAGTTTTGATAATAACTTGGATAATCTTCTGAGAGAGGAAAAGATATTGCGGGTTAAGAATTGATTGAAAGCTTGGATAATTTTTAGAATTTGGATAATTTTGGGAGTTTGGAATATAATTAGGATGGTTTGGATCCATGATAGAAATTGAGAGATGAATGATAAAAATAGAAGAAAAAATAGAGAATTGAAGATGTTCCAAAATATGTCAATATTGGTATCTATTTATAGAGAATTAAAAAATACGAATTTTGATATATATATTTCTATATTTTAAATACATATTATCCACAATATTTACAATATACATTTTATCCATATAAAATCAAGTTGAACCAATTACAAAATGACAAGTGTCATTATTGGTTTGGATAACCCCAAATTAAGCAAGGGTTCAGAAATCAACCGAAATCCACTCAAGTTGCAACTTGTAAATTAATTTCTTTTTTTCTTTTTTTCGGTCCTTTTCCTAGCTTCGGTCGTCAACCCGCAAGCGATGTGGGTAGTCTAATATCAAAGCCCTCTTCTATGGCAACCCTCCTAAAATCTGCATCCATATTGCTTAAATGAGGTCTAGCATTATCTTGTTGAATGATGTGTTTACTTGCATTAGCTGGTCACTTTGCCTTTATTGCTGGGATTATCTATGTTGTGTCATGTGATGAAAAAAACAACAAACAATTCACCATAAAATGTGTTAGTAATGTCACTAAATTAGCCCAATAGTTAATCAAAACCTTATGACAGTTTTAGGAGACTTACTAAACACATTAAATGATGAAAATTTATGATAGTTGTGAATTACCTTCTTCAAAAGGCAGCTCTCAATGACTTTTTTTGTTTATGGAGTCAATTGGTTTTGTAACTATTGCACCCCTTGGTCTGTTTGCGCTATTTCTGATAGCGGGGACTTATTGTGTGAATGGGAAAATTCCAATATTCCTATCAAACAACAATTCTCCTTGGTCTGTGTATTGTGGCCTTGCCACAACAACCATAAACATGACTTTTGAGATGAGTCGCTTACTTTTACATGCCTTGAAAGGATCATCTTCTGAACTCAGTTTATAAGCCCTTTCACTTGTCCGTTGCATATAGAACCACTTCTCGTCAATATGAACTATGTTATGCATGCTTCCAAAACTGATCTTGTTGTTGCTGATATGTTTGTGCAAGAAACATAGGCTGAATTTCATTCTATTTAGCTTATTTGAATCTGTCAAAGCTGGTTTGACTGCGTTAGTGTGTGCTTTAAGCCTGCCCGATTTTACCCACCTGCTCACTTGTGATTTACTGATTTCAAGCTCTTTTGCTAACCTCCTGATTGTGCCTCTCTTGGAGAAGAGAATGACTTTAATGGCTTCTTCATCCAATTGTTTAAGTTGAGGTGAAGGTTGACATGACCTTACCTCCGGAAATGAAATAGGCAGCCCCTCTGAAATTTGTTTCCTTGCAGCTTGCCATATGAGACGGACTATGCGAACAGACACTCCAAATGATGTTGCGATTTCTGCAGTGATGACGTTCTTTAAAATGTCGTTCTTGTTGTTTACGAGAAGACGTTGAGCTATAATAAGTTGTTCTGATGGAGAAAGGTTTTTGCTTTTTTTGTTGTTTGTCATATTTGAATCTGAAATTTGGAGATTTTGGCTGTTGGTTGTTGAAAATGCATTTAATGCATTTGTATTTGTATTTATAGAAGTGCATATGATTTGATTTGATTGTAATTAGTGTGTTTTAGGGGGGAAATTTTGTAAAGCTTTGCTGAAATTAGACTAAATTTGTGATGATTTGGTGGGAAAATAAATTCCAGTGGAAAATCTGTTGCCATTTTTTTTTACAGTATTTTCAGTTTTTATTTTAATTTTAAATTCGTAGATTGGTTTTATAAATAACACATTAATCCAAACACTAAATAGTCTAAAAAGCAAAAAGTGAGCATATATCCACTTGAGACGTCAACTGCATTTTTTTATACTTCGTGTCCGGTCAACGTAGACAACTTCGACCGGGACGGAGGGAGTACTATATATATAAAAGAGGAAATGTGGCAAAATTTACCATTTCTCCTTCTAGAAGTGTCTCATCATATAAAAATAAAAGGAAAGTGAAAACTAAATGACTTTCTTAATAAGCATCTACATAATCTAATTGCCTATTAAAAAATTATTTTCTCATATTGTTCCATCCATGTGTCTTTTTCAAATGGTAAATGTGTCAATCAACCTAAAGTATGATCTCCAAAAATAATGTGCATGGATCTATGATTTAAGCACGTGACCTGACTCGGTACAAGGGCCATTAAACACGACTCCATGCGCTTCCAAATTCACCTAAAATTCAATCCAGGTGATGTACATTTATATTATGTTAGTCTCATCTTTAGGGTTTTAGTTATATCTTAGCATATTTTTAGACAGTCATTTATACCTTTAATGCTTTTTGGTTATGTTAGTAATACATCTTAGTTATATTCACTTTACCTTTATATATTACATAAATATATGACTATATATATTGATATAAAAGTATGATCGATATCACATAAAGATATTAATAATACAACATAAAGGTATATATGTACACATTATTCCGAAATTAGGGTTCTTAGTTATACCTTACCACATTTCAAATAGTTATTTATACATTTCATATCTTTTAGTTATGTTAAACATACATTTATGTTATGTTAATTACCATTTACATTAATTGTACCTTTATATATTACGTAAAGTTATGACTGATATCACATAAATGTATATATGTACAAATTGTGCTGAAATTAGTGTTTTTTTTAAGTTAAAGTATATATAAGGTATAAAATTTACACATAAATGTAGAACTAATATAACTTAAATGTACAATTAACATGAAATAAAGATACAACTAATATAACATAAAGGTCACGACTAGAAAAAATAAAATACATGCGCACACATAAAAAGAAATGGCACGAGCTGGGGTGGCCCGGATCCAACACATTAAGTGACTTTCTCAAGCATGATTGTTTCTTAATTTTCAGCATAAACCTCTCTTTTTTATGGAGTTTGTCTCCTGTGTACCAAGTGCACATGTAAACCGGATCGTATCTGGATCAACCAAAATTCTTTTTTCTTTTTGAAATTTGACACTAAAGGGAGTGGTCGTGCCAATGGTAAAATCGATTGACTCAAAAATAGAGAGATGTCAGAGACAATGTTAGACAACACCGAGAATAACACCGTGTACGATACAGTTTAAAAACAGAGTTTAAAAAATGAATACGCAGCGGAATTAAAAGACACACGAATGTAAATTTTCACAAGTTATAAAATATAACTTGTGAGGTGCCTCATGGCAAAAGGATTAACTATGAGATGAGTGAATTACAAAAAGCTCCTATCAAGCTATGACAAGACACGAACAATGAACTTAATTCGTCCAAACGACGAACAAAGACAAGCCGAGCAAAAATGGATACTAAACCAACACTCCTAAAACTATTCCCAATACTAAAATTATCAGCTTTGTGAGAAAAACTGATATTACAAAATGGGAACAGAAAATGTTATAAGGAATGTTATAACATGCTCAGCGATCCAGAGACCCAGCCAATAGCCTATGTTTTTGCTCGTATATTTCCTAGGTCCAGTGAAGTGAAGTGGGATATTTATAGACGTCTGGAAAGCGTGTTCCACACTCTTTCCATCCATGTATAGCATGTCCTCAACCATGTTGTGAGGTGGAAGTTATGCTCCCTCCAATATCACCACTTCAAGTTTAGTTGACAAGGTCAACTTCAATCTCTTCTCTACTTTTCAAGACATGACTTGGTCTTCAACTTTCTGCATTCCTCCACTAATATATGCCACGTTTTCAGGCCTACAAAATAGTCTTAAAGGAGTACAAAAACAATATTTTGTGACTTGAGGCAAAATAAGAAATTTATTAAATGTTTACTAAAAATAGACATCAACAGACACGGCCGCACTTACTCAATCAACATAATACATCATTTAAATATAACATAGTTTGAAAACTTGCTATATAATTTATTTATTTTTTAAACATATCATCATCTCACATCCCACAACACTCCATTCACATCCATATAAAAGAGACTTCACCAAACCAATGACCCATGAACACACTTCATGTTGACCTACTAGTAGCATTAGGTTATATAATACAAAATATTCTAGAAGAGACTTAATATTCATAAGTAAAAAGATATATAGCACAGTCATGCCCAATAGGTCGACATCTATGTACATGAGTGCTTAAAACCCTGTAAGACCACAGCTTGCCCAGTACGTCCATATCATTATACGTTATCAAAATTACCTGCAAAACATAAATTACATGAGATAAAATCTCAGAAAGCAGAAATTATGCATGATAATATGCGTCTTAAATAAAATCCTTCCCATGTATCCTCATTTGAAATCACCTATTTCGTTTCTAATCACTCACCTAGTTCATTTCTAGCACTCAAACACTCGACTATTTCATTTCCAACACTCAAACACTCGTCT
The DNA here is from genome assembly GCA_005771605.1 of Scutellaria baicalensis. Lineage (NCBI taxonomy): Eukaryota > Viridiplantae > Streptophyta > Magnoliopsida > Lamiales > Lamiaceae > Scutellaria > Scutellaria baicalensis. The sequence continues at coordinate 6,435,611 of CM016727.1, read as the reverse complement.
ATTTCATTTATAACACTTAAACGTTCACCTACTTCATTTCAATCACTGAAGCACTCACCTAGTTCATTTTAACACTCAAACACCCGCCTAGTTCGTTTCTAACACCAAAGCACTCACCTAGTTCGTTTTTAAAATATTCATTGGGGCCAACACACACTGTTATCTCCACCATGAGCTCATTACACATAACACCATGTGGCCAGCAAAAATACTTGTCCGAAGGGTAGTTTCACTCAAACACTCACCTAGTTCATTTCAAATCACTCGAACGCTCACCTACTTCATTTCTACACTCAAGTTCTCATCTCCTTCATTTCTAACAATCTCTGAACTCACAGGCTCATTCTGCGATAATCACTTGAATCACAAAATCAAATCGTATAATAACATATATCAATATATAGTCACACGATATAATTATTGCAGATGAATACTAATTTATGTTATGCAGTAGAAATAAATTTCTTACTCACCTGAATTTCCAAGGACTTTGACCTCTCAACTCCGTGATATCAAGTCTGAAAGTCCATAATCCAATTAAACACTAGGAGCAAAAGTAGTATTCCGTTTTTTTTCCCACAAAATTTTGTATGAGGCAATCTCACGGATAGTTTCCACGAGAGAGATCATTTTACCCACTAACCCACCTAATTTCCACAAATTTATATATGAATTATGATATGTGAGTTGTGGGTTGACCCGTCTCGAAAAAATGGTCCGTGAGACGGTCTCACAAGATCAAGACTTACTCTTAAAAAAAAAATAACAGCGGCATACCACTCGAAAAGTAAGTCTTGTGTGAGACCGTCTCACGGATCATGTTCAGTTAGACGGGTCAACCCACAACCCACATTTCATAATTCACATGTAAATTAATAAAAATTAGTTTGATTCATTGGTAAAATGATTCATCTCACGAAACGAGTTTGTAAAACCGTCTCACACAAGTTTTTGTGTCGCTAAAAAATGAAGGGTGTTTATCTTCTCAGTTGGAATAGAAATATGTATGTCTCAGCCACCGCCTTTCAAAAGCTTTCTTTATAAGCTTCTTTTAATTTATTTTATTTTTATAAATATCATGCCAAAACTTCTTTATATATGCAACTATGTGTGTGTGGAATTAGCAAGTAGTTGCCACTTATAATAATTGTCAAAGTATTAGCTCCAATCAACCCAAAATCAACTCACCAAATGATCAATATCTTGATGATGAAAACCCTAAACTTAGATCAACCAAAATGAAACAAGAAATCGAAGATAAACGCAAACACACAACAGATTTACGTGGTTCGGCAATTTGCCTACATCCACGGGAACAATGGGGCAGGGAAATCTTATTGAAAACCGAAGAACACCAAGAACTACAAAACTCCAAGAACACACTCTATCAGCTAAGATCTCTCGCTATTTTCTCTCTCTACTCTGAATGTCAATTGAAGAAAATTACATGTCGTTAATCTACAAGAACTCAGCTATTTATAGAAAGAAAAATCACTCAAATCCGATCTCTGACGCGTGAGATACATTAGCCTGAAGATTGGTGATCAAATCAGTTCCCGTTCTTGATTCTCCAGTTCATGGCACGTGATCCAAGATAACGGCCATAACCGACGCCACATGTCGCTTTCTCATTCGCTGAGATATTCCACGTCATTTGCTCCAGAAGTAAAACCCGACTCTATAAGTGAAATAGCGACTTTTGCTGGCCAATTAGAATAAAACACGCTGCCACGTATACGCGCTTTTATAAGTGAAACTGCGTTTTCTTCTCAGCCTTCAAAATGCATTCCACAACACCTAAACAACAACGCTTTTTATTTCCGTTGTAAAAGACCCGTTGCCAAAAATCTTTTACACACTCTTATGCATTGCTTCAGCTTAACTTTTACAAATCTCCACCTTAGGCTGAGCAATGCACCACATCACAGTACACTCATCAAGTGCCATTGGTTGAAGGCTTCCCTCTCAAACCAATTAAATCCATACATAGATCAAACTTTGTAGGAGGAACACCCTTAGTGAATGCATCAGCTGGATTCACTTCAGTGGGAATCTTCTTCACCTTTAGCACCTGCTTCTCCACCAAATCCCTGATAAAATACAACCTGACATCTATATGTTTGGTCTTCTCATGCATCCCTGGATGTTTGGCCAAGTGTATGGCACTTGAGTTGTCACAGTTTATAGTTACATTCTGCTGAAACAAGCCAAACTCCTCCAGGATCCCTTTCATCCAAACAGCCTCCTTAGCAGCATCAGTTAATGCTATAAACTCTGATTCAGTTGATGAAAGTGCCACAATTGATTGTTGAGCTGACCTCCAACTCACAGCAGTTCCAAACAATGTAAAGACATAGCCTGTTGTAGATTTTCTTGTATCTTGATTTGAAGCAAAGTCAGCATCTACATAGCCAACTACTGCATCATCAGTACACCTTTTGTTGCTGAAACTCAAACATTTGCTTAATGATCCATTTATGTATCTGAGCATGTACTTCACTGCACTCCAATATACCATTCCAGGATTTGCCATGTACCTACTTACTAAGCTCATAGCATGAGCCAAATCAGGTCTACAGCACACCATTGCATACATGGTACTCCCCACTGCATTAGTATAAGGTATCCTGGACATCTCATCTTGATCTTTCTTGTTCTGAGGACACTGAGCTTTGCTTAGCTTGATTTGAGATTGAACTGGAATTGAAGTGGCTTTGGCTTGGTTCATCTGATATCTGATGAGCACCTTCTTCAAATAATCAGTCTGACTTAGCACAATAGAACCTTGATCACCATCTCTGATAATCTCCATTCCCAGCATCTTCCTTGCCATTCCAAGATCATTCATTTCAAACTCAGACTTCAATTGCTCTTTAATCTGCTCTATACCTGTCATCTTAGTGCTAGCTATCAACATATCATCAACATATAACAAGAGATAAGTATGAAAAGAGTTAGAATGCTTAAAGTATACACAGTTATCAAACTTGCTCCTTTGGAATTTGATTTTATGCATGAAATGATCAAACCTTAGATACCACTGTCTTGGGCTTTGCTTTAAGCCATATAATGACTTCTTAAGCATGCAGGCTTTGTCTTGCCTTCCCTCTAACTTGACACCTTCAGGAATCTTCATGTATATAATCTCCTTTAGCTCACCATGCAGGAAAGCAGTAGTCACATCCATTTGATGCAAGTGCATACCAAACTGTGCAACTATAGCAAGTAGTATCCTTATTGAGCTGTGTCTAACCACTGGGGAAAAAATCTCATTGTAATCCACTCCTTCCTTTTGAGTGAATCCCTTGGCCACAAGTCTTGCCTTGTATCTAATCCCACCTCCTGGTTTAGTCTCAGCCTTCTTCCTAAAGATCCACTTACATCCAACAAGCTTTTTGTTGTTTGGTCTGTCAACTATGATCCAAGTTTTATTCTTCTCCAAAGAGTTTAACTCTTCTTGAATAGCTTCTAACCACTTTCTCTTATCCTTACAAGTGACAGCTTCTCTAAAATCCTTAGGATCCTCAGTCTCTAACTCCTCAGCAGCAAGCAAAGCATAGTAAACATGATCAGCCTGACCAAACCTTACAGGAGGTCTAATGTTCCTCCTTGATCTGTCTCTTACCAACAAATAGTTATCCATATCATTTCCATCTTGCTGATCCTCCTCTGAATCTGAACTTTGATCTTCATTTCCTTGAACTTCACCCTGTGGCATTTGAGGTAGAACTCTATCAGATGGAATCTCCACCTCAAGGCTAGTGGTCTCAGTTTCTGAACCTGGTTTTTGAGCTGATTCCTCTTGTTTCAGAGGCATTCTTGATTCATCAAATGTAACATCTCTACTGATTAGACACTTTTGGTAATCCTTCTCATAACGCCACAGCTTGTATCCCTTAACTCCCTTTGGATAACCTAAGAAAACACACCTCAATGCTCTAGATTCCAGTTTGTCTTGCCTTATGTGAACATAAGCTTGACTTCCAAAAACCTTGAGCTCAGAGTAGTTTGCAGGCTTCCCACTCCATAATTCCTCTGGAGTTTTGAGTTGGATTGCTGCTGAAGGACACCTATTCACTAAGAATGCAGCAGTGGTGACAGCCTCCCCCCAAAAACACTTGGAAAGGCCTGAACTCAACAGCATGCATCTTACCTTATTCAGTAGAGTTTGATTCATTCTCTCAGCTAAACCGTTTTGCTGAGGGGTGTTTGGTACAGTCCTATGCCTTAGTATTCCCTTCTCCTTGCAGTAAGAGCTGAACCTTTCAGATGTGAACTCTAATCCATTGTCAGTCCTAAAACACTTCAGTTTCTTTCCAGTCACATTCTCTATTTCAGTCAACCAGTCCTTAAAGCTCTGAAATGCTTGATCTTTTGAGTTAAGTATGATGACCCAAACTTTCCTAGAATAGTCATCAATGAGAGACATAAAATACCTCCCTCCATTCCTTGTTTGAGTAGTGGCTGGCCCCCAGAGATCAGAATGCACATAGTCTAAGATTCCTTTGGTACTATGACTTCCAGCCTTGAAGTTCAGCTTCTTTGCCTTTCCCAAAATGCAAAACTCACATGTATCAAGACTAGTGATCCTGTCATTCCCAAATACCTTTTGCTTCTGAAGTTCCAGTAGGCCTCTCTCACTGATATGGCCAAGCCTTTTGTGCCATAATTGAGTCTTGTCCATCTCTTTCACTGAATGAGCTTCATCCACTGCAGTGACTCCATCCAAGTAGTAGAGTTCATTCTTCTTGCTGCCTCTCATTACTAATAGAGAGCCTCTTGTGATTCTTAATTTTCCATTCTCAGACTTAAAGGTGTAACCCTGTGAATCCAACATTCCTAAGGAAATCAAATTTCTCTTAAGATCAGGAACATACCTGACTTTTGATAGGACTCTCACTGCTCCATCATGCATCCTCAAAGGTATGGAGCCAATTCTAGCCACCCTACATGTCTGATTGTTTCCAAGCATCACCAGGCCACCATCACTGAGAGTCAGCTGATCAAACCACTCCTTGTTGGGGCTCATATGGAATGAACATCCAGAGTCTAGCACCCAATCCTCTTCAGTGCCTTTGGTGGTGACAGCAAGAACATCTGCAGACTCATATCCAGAGTTAGGAGTAGAAGGTTCACTAGATTGAGATACCTGATTTACTTGCTTGTGATTCTGATTTTCTTGGCTTTGCTTCAGCTTCTTAAACTTCAAGCAATCCTTCTTGAAGTGTCCTGGTTTGTGGCAGTGAAAACACCTTTGTTCCTCCACATCATCCTTGTGTTCTTGGGTCTGGATTCCATCCTTCTTGGGCTGCTTCTTATTCCCCTTCTTGAATTGCTTCTTGGGCTTGAGCTTCACAGATAGGCCTTCTCCACTTGATGGCTTGAGGTCTCCAGCCTTTGTCAGCTCCTTGTTCTTCAAAGCTGTAATCACATCTTCAAGAGTTAGAGGTGATTGATTTCTGCTATACAACATAGAATCAGAAAGATTTTCATAAGATTTTGGTAAGGCCCCAAGAAGCATAAGAGCTTTGTCTTCTTCATCCACTGATACTTCAATATCTTCAAGATCATCTATGATCTTCAAGAAATCTTCTATTTGATCAGTCACTGATCTTCCTTCCACCATCTTGTAGGTGTAAAGCCTCTTCTTCATAAGTCTTCGATTTGCCAAGCTTTTGGTCTGATATAAGGCAGTCAGTTTTTCCCATATGGCTTGAGCAGTTTCTTCCTTTGAAATCTCTCTCAAAACTTTGTCTCCTAGGCAAAGGATCAAGGTGCTGTAGGCCTTGTCCATAATCAAAGATTTCTCCTCAGCCTTCATGGATTCTGGAAGAGCCCCTTGAAGAGCTGGACCAAGTCCTTGATTCAGGAGCAATGCCTTCACCTTGAGCCTCCATAGACCAAAGTCTCCTTTGCCATTGAACTTTTCAACATCAAACTTGGTAGTGGACATGGTTGATCTTGCTTCTTCCCACAGACGGCGCCACTTGTCAAAGTATTAGCTCCAATCAACCCAAAATCAACTCACCAAATGATCAATATCTTGATGATGAAAACCCTAAACTTAGATCAACCAAAATGAAACAAGAAATCGAAGATAAACGCAAACACACAACAGATTTACGTGGTTCGGCAATTTGCCTACATCCACGGGAACAATGGGGCGGGGAAATCTTATTGAAAACCGAAGAACACCAAGAACTACAAAACTCCAAGAACACACTCTATCAGCTAAGATCTCTGGCTATTTTCTCTCTCTACTCTGAATGTCAATTGAAGAAAATTACATGTCGTTAATCTACAAGAAGAACTCAGCTATTTATAGAAAGAAAAATCACTCAAATCCGATCTCTGACGCGTGAGATACATTAGCCTGAAGATTGGTGATCAAATCAGTTCCCGTTCTTGATTCTGCAGTTCATGGCACGTGATCCAAGATAACGGCCATAACCGACGCCACATGTTGCTTCCTCATTCGCTGAGATATTCCACGTCATTTGCTCCAGAAGTAAAACCCGACTCTATAAGTGAAATAGCGACTTTTGCTGGCCAATCAGAATAAAACACGCTGCCACGTATACGCGCTTTTATAAGTGAAACTACGCTTTCTTCTCAGCCTTCAAAATGCATTCCACAACACCTAAACAACAACGCTTTTTATTTCCGTTGTAAAAGACCCGTTGCCAAAAATCTTTTACACACTCTTATGCATTGCTTCAGCTTAACTTTTACAATAATAATAATAACAACAACAATAACAAAAAAAAAAAACTTGCGTGCGACCGTCGCATGTGGTCGTGTTCTGAGACATGGTTGCCGCCACCCTTGGAATCAATAAGAAAAGAAGTGCTAAGCGGTTACTAGGTCGTTAGTTAGTTCCTTCATTGTATGTTGTGCCGATATTTCCTTTCTATCCACTCCTGGCTAACCCCTAGTACTACTTTTTTTGACTTCGTGCTGGAGTGATTGAATAGAGTCCTTTAAAGATCCCGCACGAGTCTTCAAGACCTAAGGGGGCCAGGGGCAAGACTGATGTAATGCGAAGCACTCTCCAACAACGTGTCCTAACACAGTGTATAAGTATATCTTTTTCAACAATAAGTATGTGATTTTTTTCTTAGCCCACAACCGTGTCCTGAGACATGGTTATGCCTTGTGCAAAAAACAATAGCGGTTTGTGGCGCATGGTTGAATCCCAGGATACGGTCGATATAAGTATGTGATTTTTATCTATAAGTATGTCTTAGAGGTGTAAGTATGTGTTTTCACGCACGATTGACTGTGTCCCAGGACACGACCGTGCGCGAGTGTCATCGCACATGAGACGGTCTCACAAGATACCAAGTAGTAGTAGTAGTAGTAGTACTACTACTACTACTACTACTACTACTAATAATAATAATAATAATAATAATAATAATAATAATAATAATAATAATAATAATAATAATAATAATAATCCACATCTTATGTATATCTACAATTATATGTCCGACTAACTTATATATATGTACATATATATTATATTGTACACATATGTATATATTCACATAGAAATTAATTTAGATTTGTTTTTCTTGTATAATTTATACTTATAATTTAATATTATTAATTTTATAATATACATTATATAGTCATATACTATTAGGGCCTCAACCAATTATGATAGAGATTTCTCAATAGTATATATGTAAGAGCATATAAATAACTAAAATTTTAAAAGCTATATAACAATGCACGATCATAAATGACATCATAAATAATAAGACATGCATATAATGCACGAGATAGATTGACCAATAAGTAGTAAGGAGTCTAAGTATCACAAAATTTATTTTTTCGCTTAAGGTCGGAAGATTTTTATGTTATATTTGTGTGACTTTTATGTTATATAAGTGTAACATTTATGTACGAATGTAGTGATTTTTATATGCTCTAACTTAAAACAAATATATATTAGCAAAATTTGTACATATTACCTTTATGTGATATTAGTTGCACATTTGTGTAATATTAGTTGCACATTTATGTCATATATAAAGGTAAACTAATATCACATAAAAATATGAGCAGTCTCACATAAAGTACTATGTTTATCTTGAAAATGCACTGAAAAAGTTTCTGAAAATATCTTCATTTTTTCAAAGTTATGAAACATAAAGGTCATGATATTTGTACATAAAGATCAAAACAACTCAACATAAAGGTCTTAACCCGAAGTAATAAAAAAAAAAAAAACTGAAAACCTTCATTTCTTATAAGTTACTGAACATAAATGTTACCGTATTTATACATAAAGGTCACACACATACAATATAAAAATAACAGCCTAAAGCCAAAAAAAAAAAGACCCCAGATGTGCATGGATTCGAGTCGAGTCGTCCTAGTTGCATTGATCTAAATCCATATAAATGGTGCACTAGAGAATTTGTCCATTTTAATGTGATTGCAACTCGAAGTATAAAATTTTCAAATTGCGATCCAAACTTTTTTTTTTTTTTTCTTCTTTTGGGCAACTTTCTAGCCAAATGCACATCACATAATGTTCATATACTTTAAAAATAAAAAGGTTTCAAAACAAAAAAAACTTGTAGTGATCTTCCGAATTGAAAAATGGTTATAGTTCAGGTTTTTTTTTATCCTTCTAAAGTTAAATGCAAATCATGTGATTTAGCTTTTCGCTATAAAAAATCATGTGACATGTATTTCTGCATAAAAGTTGTCAAAAGAAAAGTTTTGATGCACTTAAAGAAATTTTTGAACAATACTTTAATAAGAATATGAACTTTACGATATATATAATTTTTTATATATGCTTATAATATTTGAAAGCTCTTTTAATATATACCAACACTGAAAGAATTTTAATAATCTAAAATTCAAAATATTCAAGATTATAGAAAATATATAATTAAAACATGTAAAACTTTTCAAGAAGAGTTTAGATGTAGATGACTCTTACTTTTTATAATTAAATAGAAAAATAAAATAAATATTGAATTACTGTATTATCCTTAATATATAGTTTTTTCAAAAATCAAAACTCTATTTTAATTAATTATTATCCACAAGTGTTAAATGGACATTATCGAAAAATGGACGAAACTTAAAATTATTTGTGTTTGTATTATATTTATTAATATAGATGCAGATATATATTTGCTATAATTTGTGGCGTTAAATGCAAAAAACAACTTAAACTATTGATTTTTTTTTTCAGTTTCTAACCTAAACTTTTTTTCTTATCAAATTGCAATATAAATTACTAAAATTCATCAAATTGCAACCTAAACTACTATTATTTATCAAATGACAACTTTTGAACAATTTTGTTACAAAAATGTGAACCTATAACATCCATGTTAACTTTACATGAGGATCACCTTAAATTACAAAATTACAAGCATACCTTTATGTTTTCAACATGTGGTCACATGCTCGTCCAAAAATGTATCGAGAGTTATAATTTGATAAATTTTAATAGTTCAGACTACAATTTAAAAAGAAAAGAGAGTTTTAGTTCGGAAACGGTAAAAGACCCAATTTAAATTGTTTTTTACATTAAACGTAATTTGTGAAACCAAATTCAAAAGGTTTTGAAGAATAACGTGAGGCTCCCCGCCATAAAATTCCCGCCATTATACTCCTTTCCCGCCCCATTATGCATATATACTATACTCTTAGCTGGACAAACTCCATTCCCAATTTCTTTTCTCGATCAATTTCCATTCCTCATCGGAGATGCCCACCGTCGCGACTCGCCGCTCATCTCCGGCGGCTGCTAAGCCTGGAAGTGCCGCCAGGAGATCGAGATCCGATTCGGATGCTTCGATCGAGTCGCCTATGCGTAAATCTCCTCGATTCTGCAAACAAGGAAGCCCTAATACCTCCCCCAAAATTGATGTGAGTTTGGCTCTGGATGATGACATGTTCAGATGTTGTAATTGGTTATTGAACAATAATGTTGCATTTTGTATGCTGTTACGTTTGTGTATTAATCTTACAGTCTATGTCTGCGTGAAATGGAAGTAATTTGGAATGGTTTTTACCCATGGCAATAGGTCATAAAGAAATGCCTGGAAAACTCGTTGAATTTGAGTCGATCGCCTCAAAAGAAGATGTTATCTGAGGATTTTCTGGAAAAGCCGGCTTGGGACCCAAGAGGTAATTGTTAATTGTTAGAAACTGCATTTTACATGTGGATTGTTGAGATCTGATGCTTCAGTAGTGATTTGATTTGTGTTTATTCTTGTAAATATGGTTATGTAGATGTGGATCAATTGAAAGCAGTTAATGAGGCATTGCATGTATCAACTGCTCCAACCACTGTTCTTTGTCGAGGAAATGAGCAGATTAGGATCTTAGATTTCTGCAAGAAATGCGTCAAAGAAGAGAAAGCTGGTAGTTTGTATGTCTGTGGTTGTCCGGGGACCGGAAAATCTCTGTCAATGGATAAAGTAAAAGGGATGCTTCTTGATTGGGCAAATGAGGTACCATTCAGACAGTTTTGTTGCATCGAAGTCTCATATTAAATATAGTTATTCATATACATGTGTAATTGAAGATTTCAGCTAGTCATTGAATAGGTGAGTTAGTTTAGTCAATTTGTTTATTTCCTTGCAGAAACATGGGATTTTTTAGGTTTCAATTTTTTTGTCCATCAATTAGTCGGGAACTCCTGTCATCTATTCCTCTGAATCTTGCTTAATGAATGAATTTGGGATCAAGTACATGGATGTTCCATTTCTGATCAATAATGTCCTCCCATTATCTTGAGATATACTTCCTTGTCTTATTTTCATAATGATATAATTACATAAATTTATAGGCTAAACAAATTACTTTATTTCTTGGTGAATCAGGAAGGATTACAGCCTCCAGATATATTATCCATCAATTGTACCTCTCTTACAAACACGACTGAGATTTTCAGCAAGGTACGCTGATGCTATGCACATTTATGACTTTATATCAAGACTACCAATCATCTTACCATAATCTTCTCACAGATTCTTGGACAACATCATTCCCAGAAGATAAATAGTCGTACTGTATCATATTTGCAGCAGCTTCAGAATTTGTATTCTAAGAAGCAGCTAATTGACATGAAGATGATAAGCATCATGACTTAATTTTCTCCCCTGGTTGTGGTAGAATTCCCATGTTTACACAGCCTATTTTTTTGCTTCTGTGTAAATGGTTAGTGTGCTTGAGTGGGAGAGGCAATCTAGTTTCAATCTGTTGTTTCTTGTATGTGAAAATAATACCAATAAATGATCAACAGATTAGTCATAGCTGATGAATTGGATTATTTGATTACCAAAGACCGAGCTGTGCTTCATGATCTTTTCATGCTAACAGCTATGCCATCTCCAAGTGTATTTGCTAGGTATGTTAAGCTGTACTTAAAAGTTCACATTAGTTTTTTTTCCTTCTGGGC